>CM041779.1:203775222-204255244 GCA_023374045.1 Limonium bicolor | reverse complement strand
ATGCAGGTTGTTGATCATTGTCGAAGCTGAAGAGCAGGAACAGGGTAATTGGAGATGTGGTATTGTAATGAAGACGGTGTATGGTCGTATGGTAAGGTTAAGTATTTTTCAGGATTGGGTAGACGCTCACTTGTCGATGTTTATGGTTGATGGACTTAGTGTGATGTATAGGAGTTTCGTTATCACTATCGGTTAGCAGTTTATTTGTATTGGAAGTTGGATGTAGTTTGGCTGCGTTGCTCGCATGGGCGAGTAACGGCCGGTGACACCCGAGTGAGTTTTGTAATGGTTATTTGTTTTTCCGCTGTGAGACGTTTTATTTATTGCTACGTGAGAGATTATATCGTGATTATGGAGAGGGGTGTTACATCCGCCCTCCTTGCTTTAGGGGCGAGAGTGATCTGGCTAAGCTAGAGGCCTACATCTCCGAGATGGAGACAGCCTTTCAAACCCTCGAAGCCCCTGCTAGAGTTCGAGTTAGAGTAGCAGCCTACTACTTGAAAGACGCAGCCATGGATTGGTGGAAACTAATCAAGCATGAGCACGTCAACGACCCCACCTTCGATTGGGAGTCTTTCGCATCTTTCCTCCGATCCAAGTACTATCCGGAACATGTAAAGACTAAGAAAAGGCTAGATCTGGATGCCTTGAAGATGACAGACAAGACGTCTGTGGATGAGTACTACAGAACCTTCACTTCTATTCTCCGTCTTCTACCTACCTGACCTTGGGTACACCGGCCAGGTGTTGGTCGATCGCTTCTATGGCGGTCTGAGCCATCGCCTTCGGTACGGTATGGGCTACACTAGATTTACCTCCCTTCAGGTAAATATCGGTTAACCCTTAGTATCATTTCAATTCCTTAAATTCCTTGAATTCCTTGAATCTCCTCTTTATCCTTTCTTAAATGAGAATCCCGGCTAATACCTCCCTTCAGGAGTGTTATCACGCGGCTTCTCGCGTCGAAATCACTTGCCAGCTAAGGGATGAAGAAACCGCGCTGAAGCGCAAGGCTAATAGCAAGAACACAAGTGCCGAGGAGCAGAGTCAGGGTAAAAGCTGGAAAAAGAAGAAAGGGAAGTTCTTTCATCAAACTCAAAAGAACTTCCCAAGTGAGAGCAGTGCCCATGCTGAGCAGGGCAAACCAGTTGAGCTTCTTCAGCTTGGTTCATCTGCACCGGTGGCTGCAAAGCCACTGAGATCACACCCACCTAAGGGTAAACTTCTATTCCTAAATCGTATTCTTACAAGTACCATATCTAGTATATCCACGCACACATGTGCTAACCCTCTAAACCTCAGGTTCTGGCTCCGGTTCCACCAAAACCTTCTCAGACGGCCGCACCTATGTGTGCAGGAAGTGCAACCAAGACCATCCCGGCAAGGACTGCTATGGGAGAGAAATCAAATGCTACAACTACCAGAATCCGGGACATACGGCCAATAGATGCCCAGAAAATGCTAAGTCGAAAGGGAACTTCCAAAGCTACAAGCAAAGGGAAGGCAAGGAGGTTGCATCTGGCGATGCACCGGCCCATCAGGCACCACAGGGACCGAGATCCCGGGGTCCTCAGAGGGGTGCACCTCAGAGGCAGCCTGTCCTTCATGTGATTGACCGTGATGGGTCCGGTTCTAAGTCCGGCCCAGGTAATTAACCAAACCTTTAATCCTTGAGGTAGCATGACTAAGTAGTAGAGTAACTGTTGAATGAATGCATGATTGAATGAATTGGAATATGTATTGAGCATGAAAAGAATTAGTTGAAACTAGTACTCACCATAGATGAAATTTATATCATAGGAAGCTTTAGTATCTGTTACCCGATACCGGTAAACCTGAATCAAGAAGAGACCGACATCACCAACCACTACTACACCAACGAACAGTGTCAGGTCATCCGACCAGGTATGATCTTATTAAGGGGATACCTGACACCCGAAGCGCAAATCTCAATCATCCGAAGATGCAACAAGCTAGGAACGGGTCAAGGAGGATTTTATACACCCGAATTCCCCGGTGGAGCGAAGATGAAACTGAAGATGATGTGCTTGGGAAAGGATTGGAATCCTTATACCAAGACATACCAAGAGACAGACACAACACAAGATGGGGCAACGCCACCGACAATACCTCTAGAGTTTCAGACACTCGTCACACAAGCAGTAGAACTTGCACAACAATGCGAACATGAACCGATTCCCACACTTGAAGTGGACCTTTGTATTGTCAACTTCTATGAGAAAGAAGGACGACTTGGGTTACACCAAGACAAGGATGAGACAGCGGAATCTCTTGAACAAGGAGTGCCCGTAGTGTCTTGGTCCATTGGTGATGACGCCGTATTCCTGTATAGCGAGCAGAAGCGTGTGAACCTCGCACAAAAATTGGTATTGAGATCAGGAGATGTCCTAATCATGGGTGGAAACTCTAGGATGCTGTATCACGGGATCAACAAGATCAAGTTGAGTACGGCACCGCCGGCAATAATCAATGCCACACACATGAAACCAGGACGCCTGAACCTTACCTTTAGAAAGTATTAAATTCATAGTGCCATGTAATGTATTAGTACGTGTATTAGAGACACGGTATGTATGATGGTTGGTTTATCAATAAAGAGCAGTGTTGATGTAATTCCACTTGTGTCCACCATCAATACTTGTGACTTCAATAGGTTGTGGACTCGGTACCGAAGGTAACCTGAGTATCCTCACCGAAGCACAAGCCGGCAGAAACGGCACCATTTTAACGGGAACCTTCCCAGTGAACGGCATTGATGCCAATGTGTTATTCGACTCCGGCGCCTCCCACACCTTCGTATCTCCATCTTTCGTGAAGAGGTTGAAGCTAGATGCGGATGAGCTGCCGAACTTCATGGTTACTCTCCCATCGAAGGAGCGAGTAAAGTGCACTAAATACTATCAATCAGCCACCATCAAAATCAAAAACGAAGCATTTCCCATTTCCTTCATCGAGTTCAATGGATTGGGATTCGACTTAATCATCGGAATGAATTGGTTGGAGCGGCACAAGGGTAGAATCCTCTGCGCCGAGCACCGATTGCTGCTCAAGGGTCCTTCTGGGGTTACCGTATCTTACCGCCAGAGACCGAGAGAGCCTTCGACCACACTCATATCTGCCATGGCTATGTACCGGGAGCTCAGAAAGGGCCAAGAAGTATATCTGTGTTATGTACAAGACCTGGAGAGAGATCCAGAGTTCAGTGATGATGTACCGATAGTATCCGAATTTCCTGATGTATTCCCTAAGGAGCTACCCGGCATGCCACCACCGAGAGCAGTGGAATTTGAGATTGACCTTTTGCCAGGTACCGGTCCCATTGCGAGGGCACCGTACCGCATGGCACCTGCTGAAATGACAGAACTGAAAGAGCAGTTACGTGATTTACTTGACAAAGGGTTTATACGCCCGAGCGTATCACCCTGGGGAGCACCGATCCTCTTTGTGAAGAAGAAGGACGGTAGTCTCCGACTTTGTATTGACTACCGCGAGTTGAATGCGGTTACAGTCAAGAATAAATACCCATTGCCACGCATCGATGACCTATTTGATCAGCTGAAAGGAGCATCAGTCTTCTCCAAGATTGACCTCCGTTCTGGGTATCATCAGATTGCCATCAAAGAGCAAGATATCGAGAAAACGTCATTCCGTACCAGATATGGCCACTACGAATTCACAGTGATGCCATTCGGTTTGTCAAATGCACCAGCTAAATTCATGGACCTCATGAATCGTCTATTCAGTGAGCAGTTGGACACTTCAGTGGTTGTCTTCATCGACGACATACTTGTATACTCCAAATCAGCAGAGGAGCATGAAATTCATTTGAGGAAAGTGCTTGAGACACTGCGCGAGAACCAGCTGTATGCGAAGTTCTCCAAATGCGAGTTCTAGCTAGATCAGGTATCATTCCTCGGTCATGTCATCTCGAGCGCAGGTATCTCAGTTGACCCTTCTAAGATAGAAGCTGTACGATCATGGCCTAGACCTAAGACTGTTACCGACATTCAGAGCTTTCTTGGTCTAGCCGGTTATTACCGAAGATTTGTGAAGGACTTCTCGAAAGTCGCTAAGCCCATGACTACATTGATGAAGAAAGATGCACTGTTTGTATGGACAGATGAGTGTGAAGTATCATTTCAGAGCCTTAAAGACTCATTGACCTCAGCGTCCATCCTTACTCTTCCAGAGGGCACAGTGGGATTTGAGGTATATTGTGATGCATCAGGCAAAGGAATGAGATGCGTACTCATACAGCATGGCAAGGTTGTAGCTTATGCCTCCCGCCAGCTGAAAAAGCATGAGGAGAATTACCCGACACGCGATTTGGAGTTAGGAGCCATTGTCTTCGCCTTGAAGATATGGCGACACTATCTCTATGGGGTAAGCATCACCATCTACTCCGACCACAAGAGCTTACAGTATGTATTCACGCAGAAAGAACTGAATTTGAGACAGAGAAGATGGATGGAGTTTCTTTCAGATTACAACATCAACTTGCAGTATAAGGAAGAGAAGACAAACGTGGTAGCCGACGCCCTGAGTCGTCGAGCACACTCGCTCCATTCGCTACTCGCTTCTTCTAGCTTGGTTGACGAGGTGCGAGACGCTCAGTTGAGCGACCCTTACCTAACCGAAATCAGACAAAAGATTGAGAATGGTACATTTGAGAAGAAAAAGTATGACTTCAAGCTACATGAAGATGGTTTGATTCGGTTGAATGGCAGGCTATGCGTCCCCCGAAGCAATGCTGAGCTAAGGGATCGCATCCTGCGAGAGTCACACAGTTCCACATTGTCAGTCCATCCAGGAGGCTCCAAGATGTACAAAGATATGAAGAGGTACTTCTGATGGTCTGGAATGAAGTCAGATGTGACCGAATTTGTATTGAGATGCTTAACATGCCAGAAAGTAAAGTTTGAACATCGTAGACCGGGCGGAATGGTACAATCGATGCCAGTTCCGGAGTGGAAATTTCATGATATCTCCATGGATTTTGTTGTAGGACTCCCATCTGCCAGGGGAGGACTCAACATGATCTGGGTTGTAGTCGACCGCCTTACCAAGGTTGCCAGATTCATACCGATGAAGGACACCTGGAAGGTAGTGAAGCTAGCTGAGCTATTCGACAAGGAGATTATCAGACATCACGGAGTCCCGAAAACCATAGTATCTGACCGCGACACCAGATTTCTTTCGAGATACTGGAGAGCTACACAGGAAGCGTTGGGTACAGAATTGAAGTTGAGTACCGCCTTCCATCCTCAGACCGACGGTCAGACAGAAAGGACCATCCAGACACTAGAGGACATGCTTCGGGCATGCGCCTTGGACTTTCAGGAGAGTTGGTTAGACAAGCTTCATCTCATCGAATTTTCGTATAATAATAGCTATCATGCTTCGATTAAGATGTCGCCTTTCCAAGCTCTATACGGTAGACCTTGCCGTACACCCTTGTGTTGGGATGAGTCGAGTGTAGCGGTCATCATAGGACCGGAGTACCTAGAACAAGTCCAAGCGGAAGTGCAACAAATCCGAGCCAATATGAAGGCAGCCCAAGATAGACGAAATCATCCTATGCGGATGTGAGACGACGCGACCTTGAGTTCGCCATGGGCGACCAAGTGTTCTTGCGAGTTTCACCTATGAAGGGCGTATTCCGTTTTGGTCAGAAGGGCAAGCTTAGCCCAAAGTTTGTAGGGCCGTACACTATTACCGAAAGAGTTGGATCCGTAGCCTACAGGTTAGCATTACCTGAGGACTTGGGGCGTGTCCATGATGTATTTCATGTGTCACAACTCAAGAAGTATATTGCCGATCCTTCTCATGTGCTAGAGCCCGAGAGACTATCCATCGAGCCGACTATGCGATATGTTGAACCCCCGTGAGAATCCTTGATAGGAAGACCAAAGACACTTGCCATAAGTCTATACGAATGGTGAAGGTCTGATGGTCAAACCATGATGTCGAAGAAGCGACATGGGAGTTGGAAGATGCCATGAAGGCTAAGTACCCACAGTTATTCATAGACTAGAGAGTCTAGCATTTGGTAATACGGGTACGGGTCGTACCCCTTTTAAGGGGGGTAGAGCCCTTTTACTTTTGCATTGCTTCGGGGTAAGCATTGCTTAGTGTGTAGGTATTGTAAGAGATTTTGTACGGCACATGTAGTGCAAGTGAATTTGGTATGCGTATGTATGCATGTGTAATGTGTAGTGCATGGACGTGTATGCATAATGTGTAATGTATCTGTGTAATGTGAATGTGATGGTATGTATGGAAATGATGTATTATGTAAGTGAATGCGTATTGTGCGTGAACTGTGTATGTTTGCAATGTGGAATGAAGTAAACACCTCATAGGTGGTAGTAAGAAGCATTATGACAATTGGTATGCCTAATGAGTAGAATTATTTAAACTATTTACCTTGAGCAACTTTGAGGGCAAAGTTTCTTAAGGGGGGTAGATTGAAATACCCCGTAATTAAAAATAGAGATTAATTAGGGTAATAAATATTTTAGAAGCTTAATTAAGTATAAATAATCATGAGGGAACAAATCCCGAAGATAACGGATCCTTAAAACAGATTAAAAGCACTAACGAACCTTAAAGCGCGTTTTTCGAGGAAACCGGGAAAACGTGACTTTAAGCGGGTCAAATAGACTCGTAACAATTTTGGTCAACTAAATAATCATTAATAAATATTAGTGAAGCCTTAGGACCAATAAAATCAATAAAACGAGAGATTAGTAAAAACTGTCAAAAACGGGAAGTTGTGGGGTAGAATCATAAATAACCAAAACTTATGTGTCCACTTTTGAAATAAAAAAAATGTACATATGTGTGTGTGTGTGTGTGTACTGTGTCCGATTTGGACCCCCTCTCACACCCTCACCTATCTCTTCTTATTTACAAACAAACAAAATAATAAAGTAACCCCACACACTCACTTTTACCCACTTTCTCTCTCCTACTCCCTTATTTCCTCCTATCCCCACCGTACTCTCTCCCTCTCTTTTCTCTGGTTGCTTTCTTCTTCAGCCCGACCAGCCATGGAGGTTTGAAACAAAATACAAAACTCCCTCTTCTCTCCTCTTGTTACTCCCTTGAACCTCTTCCAAAAATTATAAAAACCACACCATTGGAATCCTCTCACCAAGTAGAGCATTCCTATCTTTCTAAAATTCGAAAAGGAGCACTTTCATCTCCATGGGTGTGGAGCATTTGGAGCTTCAAGACTACCACTAGAACCACCTTCTTCTTCTTGTTCTTTTAAGGTAAAAATCTTCTTGAAACTCCATCGTTTTTCTAGTCTTGTGGGCAAAACGAATTTGAAGCTAAACTCTTGTTTGGTTCCCTTGCACCCTAGCCGATTTTGGCTTCCTTGGAGAGTGGGGAAGATTGTTCTTGAGCCATTCCAAGCATTACATAAACCCTTGGAAGTGTTAGAATCTTGGTTGCTAAACCGGTGGGAAGAGGAAGAGGAAGGAAAGAGAGAAGGAAGAAGCAAGAAGAGAAAAACAACTAGAAGAAGAACAAGGATTTGATTTGTGACACCGGAGGACGTTCGGAAACACGTACAACGGTGAACGGTATGAATTCCTCATACCCCGTATGCTATCTTGGTTACTCTGATTTGTGTGTTGTGTGCTAATTGATCACCAAATAAGATAAATGCATGAATCGGAGTTACTATGCATACTTGTGGATATGTAGTGCTGTATGATGTGAATATTTTCTTAAATTTTAGTTTGTATAATTCATGAAATGTGTGGATGGATATGAATGCGTGTATGTATGTTGTATTGTACTGTGACCGATTGTGATTGTGCTTGGACTTCTAACTTATTCCTAACAAGCTAACCATTCTAGCTCAAATTGGTAATTAAATGGAATGAGTAGAAGTCCGATATAGTTTCGGCCACGCATGAGGATGAGGAGACACAAGAGGTTGGATCCGATTCCTGACTCATAAACTGGTCCGCGGCCCAAATCCCTTAAGTGGGTAGCATCCCGGATTGGTGAGTCAAGTAAATCCCGGTGGTGGGACGGTGTAGTCCCCGGGCCGGAGGTCATACCGACTTAACTTGAGTATAAGTAAGTAAGTAAGAATGAGTAAGTAAAGTAAATGGAAGTAAGTAAGTATAGTAAGAATAAGCAACATATAATGAGTAAAAGAGTAATAAGCATTCCGATTAACCCGGATGCGTAATTTGGCTAACACGGTGAAGGTAAGTATGTGTGTGTGCCACTGTATTGTTATCTTGAATTGTATAATGTATTGTATACGTGTGTATGTTGTATGTAAAGCATGTATGTATGAAATTAATGAACCGCATGTTTAGTGGACGTCAAATAGTCGGCGTGCCCTAGCTAGCACGCGGTATATGCGGAGTTTATGCGCAGCTTGTGCTGAGCCCCTTGGGGCGATGTTTTTACTACACGCAGGTACAAGAGAAGGATGAAGACCGTGAAGAGATGTAGCTAGTTTCTTTTGATTTCTTTTTGGATTGTAAACAATGAATGATGAATGGTGTACTAAGTAGTACACGACTGTAGCTTTTTGATTAGCCGGTGTACCATGGGGTACACTTTTTTTGGGATATAGGAAGAATGGTGAATTGGTATAGATGAGTAGCCGGTAGAAACTCATTATTTTTGGTAGATTGGAAAAGGGGATGTAATTAAATATACTCTAAATACTCGGTAGTCCATTGATGTAAGCGAATGGTATTTGTATCCCGTAAGTAATGGTTAGTAGCTCGGTATACTATGATCATCAGACCGTGACTGTAAGTAAGGTAAGCCTAGCTAGCCGTATGGGCGGTTAGCGGCGTTGTATCACCCGCCGTAGTAATGGTAGTATTTCCGCTGTGAACTGATAGGATTAACAGGACGATTAGACGGTAAGCATAGGATTAACGGTAGGGGTGTTACATAATGACTGTATTGATTGGATGGATGGTTATGTTTTTATGTATGTCTATTACAGTATTGATTATATCTGTAAAATGGTAAAACATGAAACCAATCTAATAATAAGATGGTTAAAATGACTAAGTGACCAATAGGGTCCAGGCCCGGCATACTCAGCGTTTATCGCTGAGACTACACTCATTGTGCAGGTTGTTGATCATTGTCGAAGCCGAAGTGCGGGAACATGGTAGTTAGGATTTACTTTAATTACCGCACATTGAGTTTATTTGTATAACAATGTTAGACTGTGGATTGTATTATGGTACGGTTATATATATATATATATATTCGGGATTGGGTAGACGCTCACTTGTCGACGTTTATGGTTTATGGACTTAGTATGATGTATAGGAGTTATCTCGTTATCACAGCGGTTAGCAGTTTGTTTATTTTGGTTGTTGGATATAGTTATGCTTCGTTACTTGTATGGGCGAGTAATGGCAGGTGACACCCGAGTGAGTATTAATGTTGTTATTTATCTTCCGCTGTAAGACGTTTTATTTATTGCTTCGTGAGGGATTATTACGTGTTGATCGAGAGGGGTGTTACAAAAAGTGGTATCAGAGCGGAGTACCGCTCTGATGACGAGATACTAGGTTAAGACAGTGAGCTTAGGACTTGCGAAATTACAGAAAACATTTGTGAGGTACGAGACGACTCATATTAAAAGGTGTTGTGTTTAGTAACGCAAAATTGCGTGATATATTAGCCTTAAAGACAATTCAATATCCTGGTTGTGTACGGTAAATTACTGAGTATTTATGCGACATACTGTACTACATATGTTTGGGGGAACTAGAGGGCGTGGTACCGGTAGAGGTAGAGGCGGTGACCCCGTGATTCCAAGAGTTGTAGAGACGATTGCTGCCGTTCTTGCACAGCTTGGTACTCAAATTGGAGGAACACCAGCCCACTCGCCACAACCCAGGGAGATGAACTGGCTGAAGTCAGTTACCGACACCCGACCACCTACTTATTCAGGGGAGCCAGACCCCGTAGCCTTGGAGCATTTCATAGTAGAACATGAGAAGGCCTACGGAGCTTTGCAAGTACCTGCCGACAAGGTCATCATTGCTGCTTTCCATCTGAAGGATGCAGCCAGCACTTGGTGGAGGTTGGTCAAGGACCATCACCTGGCTACGCCCGACTTTCGTGGGCTGCCTTCGTTGAGTTGCTGAGGGGGAAGTACTACCCAGCACATCTCAAGCAGAAGAAGCGCCGTGAGTTCGAGACACTCTCCCTGGGAGGTCTGACCGTGGATGAGTACTACGCTCGATTCATTGGTCTGCTGGACTTCATCCCCGGAGTTGATTACTCAGAGACCGTGAAGGTCGAGAAGTTCCAGGGGTGAAATACCCCAAACCTAGGTATGTTGTTTAAATATTGAACTATGGTATATTAAGACTAAAAAGTGTCTTAGAAACATTAGTAAACAATTTAAACCATAGAAAAAAGAAAGAATAAAGTACCATAAACACAGTTGAGCAAAAACATGCTCTAAGCTTGGAGTGAACTTGGTTAGGACCCAAAGAGCCTACCAAGACTTAATGATATTCAATTATGATTTTATAAGGCTAATTAAGTCCTTAGGAAATATTGGTAGACAATTAAACGAAACAAAACACAAGGAAACACCTTAAAGTCAATTTAAGCAAATACTTGCTCTAGACTTGGTGTAACCTTGTATAAGACCTAAAGGTCATACCTATACCTTATTTACATGTTAATGGACGTGATAAATCAATTACTAAAGAAAACCAAGCTTGAAAACAAGTTAAAACACAAAATGTGCTTTAAGGAGTCTTAAAGCACATTTTTGAAAAAATTGTCTTGTAAATGAGTTTTGAGTGGCTAAATGTCCATCATTACTCTTTAATTAACATGTGTACTACTTAGTATCACATTAGGAAGTCTAAATCAATGGGAAATCAAAATTTTCACAATTATGTGCCTTGGTTAGTGAATAGTGCCCAAATAGTGCTAGTTTTGACTTAAGTCAACTTAGCTTAATTAAATGGTCAACATAAGTCATGAAATGCCCTATTATAAGAAGGGGGCTGGTTTCCTAAGTGGTGACTCACCACCATGTACAAGATAAGTAAAGAAAAGAAGGAAAAGTAAGTAAAAAGAAGAAATTACCTTTATATGATAAATATCTTCAAAAGTAGACCTCTAACCTCATTCTCTTCTTTTCTCTTTGTTCCCACCGTCTTCATCCTCTCCTCCCTTCTTGAAAAACGATTTGCTACAGCAACCTCTCTTCTCCATCTTCATTTCCTTGCCAAATCCAACTTCATGCTCCAAATCAAATTCTAAGACCATACTTGTCTTAGTTAGACCAAGCTCTACACTTCTATCTTTTCAAATCTTCAAGAGCTCAAGTTTGATTCCATGGAGAATCTCCATTGAAGGAGGAAAGCTCACCTTCTTGCACCTTGTGGTTCTTCTTTGTTCTAAGGTAATAAAAGTCAAAGAAAACTAGTATTTCCTCTCATTTTATTCATGGCCGAGAATCACCTTGTAATGGTGTCTTCTCTTGCTTTTGTTTAGCTTCATTCCAAACTTCAAAGGACTAGGAGGAGTCCTCTCTTGTTACTTACTCAAGTTCTCTTTCAAATCCAAGGTAAATATCCATTTTAGTGTTTAAAACACTTATGTTAATCTAGGGTTTATTCATGAGCTTAGGTATAATGCTTAATGCTCATTTCCCTCATTTATGTGTTGGTTAGAATGTTGACAAGTGATCAAGCTTCCTTGCCGTTTTCAATTAAGAAAGAACAAAGAAAAACAAGTGGGAAGTCTTGAAAGAAAAGAGGTAAATAAACTATCTCAATGTAGTTTGAATGCCTTAGGAAAAATGAGCTTGATTTGCTTAATAAAATACCTAAGGAGCCAATGGCAAAAGAGCTAGTGAATTGTTCTTAAGGGAATTATTAAAAGGCATATGTGATGTTGAGTGTATTTGCAGGTCAAAGGCAATATATATGTGGGAAATTCAGTGTTTAAGGTTTATGCAATTTAAGGGCCTAAGAGCCATGCTATTTAAGGGCCTAAGTGCCAAGCAATTTAAGTTTATGCACTATATTGTGATGTAGTGTAGTTTAAAGGTTTAGATGTGCGTAAAGAACATTCTTTGTGAATAAGAATGTCTTGGATGGTTAAAGGATGAAAAACAATATGTTTGTGTGTATTAAATGAATAAGGGTTCTTGGTTGTCAAAAGGTGAAAACCTAAGTGTTGGGTGTGGAAATATACAAGAGAAGCTATGGCAAAAATCTAGTTGATAAACAAAGGAGTTTATGTGTTGTAATGAGATTTTATGACCTAGAAGGTACTAGGAATGGTTAAGTGTAAAGATGGTGAAAGAAAGTGAATCATGGTGTTCTTAGGTGTTAAGATGCCATGGGCATTGTCTTGGAGGATTTAGAACTCAAATGGGTGTTTTGAACACACCAAGGAATTGTTATGTGAAGTGTTAAGTCTTGTTCAAGATTTGGTGAGCAAAGGAAAATAATGCCTTGTGAAGGTTAAGTGTAAATTTGTGAAAGAAATGAAGGAGTTTGTGTAAGGAAGGTGTAGCTAAAAAAATAATGCTTATGGAGTAGCGGTGGCGTTAGTGAGGTAACATTTTGGTTAGTAGAGTAATAGGCATGAAACTACCACCTAGAAAACCTAAGGAAAAACATTACAAGTGTTAAGAGATGTTGTAAGGAAATTGAGTAACAAGTTTGGACAATGTTTTAAGGAGGTTCAAGATGATATTTTGGCATTAGAATATACCTAAGATCATTTGGGAAGTTTATACATAAAATGGATGTGGAGAACCATTGCAACAAGACTTAGAAAATGTTAAAATGCAAATCTGTAGCAGTGGTCCGGGACTTAGGTCTTGGATTAATGTCCCGGACCATGCATTAAAACAGGTCGAGAGTTTTTAAGTCACTCTGGTCCGGGACTTAGGTCTTGCACTAAGACCCGGACCACCCCTTGATTTACCCCCGAGAGAATTTGCCTAGATTGGTCCGGGACTTAGGACCTGTATGAAGTCCCGGACCACCCCATAAAAACAACCCGTGAGTTTTACGATGACAAGGTCCGGGACCTTAGATGGGGACTAAGTCCCGGACCACTCTAAAAATGTGATTTAAGGTTGGAAAATGATATCTAATGATGGGGATTGATAAGTAATGATGTTATAAGGTTGTTAAGGACATGTTATGTGAGTTATAAAGACAATTAAGTGGGTGAAAAGTTGTAATAAAATGTGAAAGTAAAACAAGTTAAAAATGTCAAGTTATTTAACTAATTAGCAGGGGTAAGCTATGAGCATCAGACTTTAAAAATCGTGTTACCCTGATGTTAATAAAAGTAAATGTGATATTACCAGTTGTGCGAGAATTGTTCGAGCAACCTAAGAGGACTCGTTAGAGTGGACAATGGTGACAGGTATGGTTTTCTTACAACCTTTGTCCTACCGGATTACACCGGCTTGTATGCCAATGTGTTTTTCTGTGTGTTTGCCACCTTGTAAGATAAAACATGTAATGAGTTTATAGTAATTCATTTATGTGGCGAGTTCAATTCCGATACCGTTTAACCTCAAATATGTTTTACTTAACTAACTGACTCTAGTATCACATAAGAGATCGGTATTCGGATTTAACGACCCAAACCATGAGAACGTTCTAACCACGGCTATGCGTGAGTTGGGTGTGTGTTTGTTTGTGCGTGCAGGTGTGTTTACCTCCCTTGTGTGTTTAACCGATTGTAATACCTTTTGGTGTGTGGATGTGATAAGTTCCATAATGGAGCTCTAACTAATTATTTATAAGTACATATGTACTAATAGGGGGTGAGGAATCCAGTCGTTCTGGTCACGCGTTGTTTGGGAGTGGGTATCCATCCTTGCTTTACCTTCCTCTCTGTTATGGTTGTTTTTCCTTCTTGGATTACGATCTCCCACTAGCTTACTCCAAAGCTTAACTATTCTGACTTATGATCGGTCTAGGGGGAACATGTGTTTGTGTGGTGTGTTCGGGTCACTATATCCGATCCATCTTTAAGTTAAGTTACTCGTCCGACTATTAGGATGGTAACGAGTGTTGTATAACGAGCTTAACATGAGGGTGACATCATTCTCTAGGCTCACAAGTGAATCAACTATGTTTGGGTCGGTTCCTAAAGAGAACCGTTCCCGTTATGTTATGTGTTATTGTTGTACTGCATTCCTATTGCGATGTTATGTTATATGTACGTTGAAACGTGAAATGTGTTGTTATGTGGAGTATATGGATCATGGATATGAATCCAGGTTATTATAAGACGAATTTGTGTGTAACCCGACTAGTGGGTAAGTGTCGTCTATTAAGGAAATAGCTCCATTGGAGGAGAAACTCTCAAGGGTTAAGGAACAAAATGAGTGAGCTAACGAGTTTTGTTGTGTGATTGATTTGTTGAACCCCATTGCGGTGGTTATGTAATGTGTTATGTGTTTATAGTTTACATGCATGATTTCAATATAATCAATCGCATGCTAAATTGACAATTAGTTGTGCGTGGCCCGGTAGCATGCGGGCTGCGGGATTACCATACCAGCAAAGGTGCTGAGCCCCTTGGGGGCCACCCTTTCTTCCAATTCTATTTCAGGTACAAGGAGCTGGAAGTCGTTCGAGAGTAGGATGGGGTAGTCATTTGTACATGGGTAGCCATTTAAATTGTGTATGAATTGTAGGTGTAGTAAGACCGAAATTGTTATCGGCGTCAGTTTTTTTTTAATACTCGGTACAGTTAGAATGTTTATGTATGTTGGTTGTTGTTAATGGAAAGGGATAGTAATGTATAGTTGCTCGGGAATCTAGTCCATCAGACCGATACAATGTATATGTATTAGCCTTGTTAGCCACGTGGGTGGTTAACGGCGTGTAACACCAATGAGTTAAGTAATGTGTTGAGTTAAGTTTTCCACTGCAGTTTGTTGTTAAGGGTGTTGTTGTTAGTTGGGGTGTTACAAGGGGGGATTGTTGTTTCGCATCCAGATGGCGATGGGTGCTACCCTTTATACTACTATCCAGGTATAAACATGAAAGCCATAATTTCTACTTACTACATTACCGATTAACTTTGTGAGAACTTACCAATGAGATTCCAGGAGTGTTATGATGCTGCCTCAAGGACAGAGCTAATGCTCCAGACTCGGGAAAAGACTCTTGGGACAAAGAAGAGAAAGAACCCAGAGGGAGAGTCTGAGGGTGGAGGAGCATCTCCAGGCGATAGCCAGAAGAAGGGAAAGTAAGGACTTATCCCATTCTAAATTACTTACCATATTAAACACCTTATGAATGTTGACCCGGAACCTTAAACAGGAAATTCTTTTAGAAGATAGGGCAGCAGGGTCACCAGGGAGCGAAGGGGAAAGAGCCCGTCCCTCGGTTGACCGGCCCAGTTATAGATGCTCAGCCTTTGAGATATGCGCCTCCTAAGGGTGAGAACACCTTCCTCTTAAATTAAATTGTAACCTTAGCCTTGATACCTACAACTATTAACCTAAACTAAATGCTACCATCAGGCACCGGACAGCCCCAGTGCCATTTCTATTGCAAGCGTTGTGGGAAGGATCATCCTGGGGTCGGCTGCAGTGGCCGCAAAGTTGAGTGCCGGTACTGCAAGAAAGAGGGCCACCGGGAGTTCGAGTGTTGGATGAACCCTGAGGGCCGTAACTACAAGCCACCAAAGAATACTCAAAAGACCTCAGCTGGAGGATCTGGAGTACCACGAGGCAGTCAGGAGGGCCAGACATCTACTGATGCTGGAGCCCAGAGAGGGAAGGACCCTGAACTCCGTGAGACCGCTGGTGGAAGACTTTTGCTTACTTTGTTTGTACTTAGCCTTGGATATTAGTCAGATGTATGCTGTAAGTATGTGGGAGTGTGTCATTGATCACCCGCCTTTTGTGTATGGCTTTTGAGACTAGTTATGTGTACTCGATACCAGTAACCTTGGAACCTTGACGGATCAGATATATATGAACAGAATGTTAATGCTTACATTATCATGTAGCCCATACTCAACGAAGAAAGAGTCAATGAGACCTGTGATTACTGAACTAATATTTCCACCTGCATGGCGAACTTGCTATTGCAAGCGCTATGACAATCAAACCACTGAAATTTCCATCTGCCTTGCGCACTTGCCACAGCAAGTGCTGCAACTACCACTAAATTTTAATCTTATTTTATTCAAAATTTTCATATCAACTTTTTTCATACAAACCTTTAAAATTAGAAATCTATGGAACCTCGGAAGACCGTTAGTCCAACCACTGCAACAAAAGAAATTGTACAGCCACTGTGATTGTAAACCACACAGGTTTAATTGTTCAAGAATTTTCCGACATGGCTTATTAGCCAAATACCATCAGTGTATACCCGCATTTAATGCTCATCACTACTAGTGATGAATGTTTAGTCCTTATGGACTGTGATACCCAGTGTAGGGGTCACCTCCCACATCGATCGGGAGAGAGCACGAACCATGCCTTATAGGTGTGGGGATACTCTTCCCTTGTGTGAGGCCTTTTGGGGATGGTACCCCGAGAACAAAACCGTGCGGGCTGCGGCCAAAGCGGACAATATCACATATGTGGGTTAAGACTGGGCAGTTACAGATGGTATCGGAGCCAGGCCCAGGTCGGTGTGCCAGCGGGGACGCTGGGCTCCCAGGGGGGTAGAGTGTGATACCCAGTGTAGGGGTCACCTCCCACATCGATCGGGAGAGAGCACGAACCATGCCTATAGGTGTGGGGATACTCTTCCCTGTGTGAGGCCTTTTGGGGATGGTACCCCGAGAACAACCAGAGTGCCTCAGAATATTTATAGGTGAAACGTTTTTGATCAGAACCGAAGGGACCGTGGGCCTGAGAGAGTAAGTGCTCATTTGTCATGAAACGGCTGTGGACCAGAGAGCGTAAGTGTCCAACGTGACCGGTACCTGAGGGATCAGTAGTATATTACTCAATATGGATTCGAGGACTGTAGTGCCTTCTTGTCTTCGGACCGATTCCAAGGAGAGAGTACAAAGAGTATTATTGATTGCTATACATGCTGTGATATGTGTGTGGTATGTGTAGTGTGAAATAAGACTGACTTGTGGAGTCTGTAAGGTTATACATGTATTATAACCTCGGCATAGCGTGCCCATGAGAGTAACGATATAAGATTCACCAACTTGAGGAAAAGTTCCTAAGGGGGGTAGATTTTAATACCCCGGATCTAAAAATTGTGATTAAATTACTCTAATATGATTATTAAAGGCCTAATGGTGCCTAAAGAGTATTGGTAGGGAAATAAAACCAAAAGAAAAGAGAAAATGCGTAAAACGTGAAAAACGCTAAAACACGCATTAAATAAGTATAAGAGATATGATCTCGTTAGGGCCTGAGATGGATTCCTAAGGCTTATTTAGGCCTAATTAGTATACGAGAGTGATTCCCGAAGAAAACGGATCCAAATAATGGATTAAAATGCTAACGGAGTTTTAAAGCACGATTTTCGAGAAAACCCAAAAACGTGACTTTGAGTGGTCAAACAGACCCGTAAAAATTATAGTTGATTATATAACTATAATTAATGATTAATGGAGCTTAATAACCATTAAAATAAAGAACGAGAAAAATCCAAAAAACGGGCCCGGTTAGTGAATAGTGCCAAAACCGGGAGACGAGATGCGTTTATTTTCGAAAAGTTGAAAACGCACCCTGGGATGTTACTGTGTGGGGCCGGTTTTAATCAGTTTAATTACCCTCTCCCACACAAGCCTTAACTAATTAATTCCCTAAGTCACTACAAGACAATTAAGTAAAGTAGAGGGGAGGAATAGTAACTAAAACTTTTAAACCCTCTCTCCTTCCTTATTCTCTTCATTCACGATTTGCTCCCCCTCCATCAGACTCCTTCTTCTTCTTCAAGCCTACGATGGCGATTTGCTCTTCCCAAGCAGCACCCTCCTTCTCCTTCATCTACAAAGTCTAAAACAACTTCAAATCACAAAATAAACACACTATGAGACTCCTCTCTTCTTGAGCATCGTTCTCCACCTTTCAAAACTCAAAAACCCCACATTCGACCTCCATGGAAGCAGCTCCAAATGAAGGTTCAAGCTGCTCATTTTGATCAAAAACCACTCCTTGGTTCCTTAAGGTAAGAAGCAAGCTCAAAATCTCCATTGTCTAGCATCCTTTGATTTTTGGAAAATTCCAACGTGAGCTCCTTCACCATCCTTGCTTCAGCCGGTTTCTTCTTCTTGCCTTTGTGGAGTGCTGGAACTTCATCCTTTTGATTGCCTAAGCTCTCCATGAGGACACTTGAAGGTAATCTCTAAGCTAAACCCTAAAACTAGCTCTTGAAATACTAGTTTTTGTGAGGGGAAATTGAATTAATAAGCTTGATATGTGTATGTGGGGATATGATTGTAGATGGCAATTTAGACTCCTTTGTGTGTTGTGAAAACAAGATGAGAAAGAGGGAGCAAAAGAAAGAGGAAGAAGAGGAGTAAAACCGAAAAAAACAAGGTAATAAGCTCACCTTGAGTTGGTTTTATTTGATTTGGAAAAAACAGATTTTAGAGTTGATTTAATGTTCTTGAATTGGTGTAGTCATGGTACAACAATATTGAGTGGGAATGAGGATGTTTTAATGTGGTTTGAGTGTGCAAGAAACCTAGAAGCTAAGCTAGTGTATATGTGTGAACAAGTGGGATTGTGATGTATTGTAGTTATTGGTGTTTCATTAAACAGGGATGAAGGAGTGTATATAAGTTGATTCATTGTGGTGAATATGCTTAGGAAGTAGGCAAGTGCTGTCAAAAATTGCCTAGGAGAGTATGGGCATGAGTGTTTCATTTAAAGAAGAAACTAGGAGTGTTTAAGAAGTTTAAGTGGTTGGTTAATGGTTTCAAAACCAAACTAAGAAGAAGAGTGTGTTAGGAGTAAAAATAATGTCATATGAGTGCTGGGAATGGAATTAATGATGGAAGTTTAAATGGTAAGAAGAGGGTTCCAAAATCTATTACAAGAAGTTAAAAACTAGACGACTAGTTATGAAAATATAAGTGAATTTGAGTGAAATAATCAAAAGTTTGTGAGAGGACTTGGTGGTTGGATTAAGGTGATTTAGAAGGGTAATTAAGTGCTAAAACATGTAGATTATAAGTGGGAAAGATTGTAGAATCAATGGTGAAAGAATAAGGTTGTAACAGATTTGGAAAATGCCAAATCTGTCAAAACTGCAGCAGGGTCCGGGACTTGGTCCATGGACAGGGTACCGGACCACCCATAAATTAGGCCGAGAGTTGAAGTTTGTGCCTGGTCCGGGACTTAGGATGGGGACAAGGTCCCGGACCATAGTGAAATTCATGCCGAGAGTAGAAACAAGCAGGTGGTCCGGAACTTACCCTAGGTACAAGGTCCCGGACCAGGTCATATTTTCAGCTGAGAGTTATTACCTTGTATTGGTCCGGGACTTAGGGTAAGGACCAAGTCCCGGACCACCCCCAGAATCCTACAGAAAGTGTTTTAAAGGTTTCTAATGATGGGGGTTTGAATGTTAATGGTGTTATAAGATGTTAAGGCCTTGTTTGGTGACATGTAAAGGCCCTAGGAAGTGTAAGAAAGTGTTAGAAGTGATTGAGAAGTGAGAACTCAAATTAGCAAGAGTAAAACCGTGATAACGGGATAACAGGGTAAGTACGGGAGTAGCATTTTATTATGTACCGTATGAGCCTAGTATTAATAATAATAATGTTTGAAACATTACCAGAGAATCGTGCGTGACCCGAGCATGGTGAGATGACACGGTAAAAGTAAAAACCCCAGTGAAGGTATGATTTTCTCATACTCCGCGTGCTAACCGAGTTATGTTGATTTGTGTGTTTGTGCGCCGGCTTAATCTAGACTAAAGCATGAAAATAATCCATTGTTTGATTAATGGATGTCTTGTTGTATGTTGAATGAGCTAACATAGTTGTATGCCGGTGTGGTCTAACATAGAGTAAGACCGACTCATAGTGAGTAACGTTTGGCTAGAGACCCATAGATCGGGTCGATGCTTATGATAACGAAAACGTGCAAACACACAAATTATCCGTTAAAGTATAACGATAACGCAAACATATGAACTCCCCAAAATGTGAGGAGATGTACGGGTTGAGTAATTGCCCGATAACGGTTAGTAAACCATAATGACACAATCCACGAAACAAATGAGAGTGGAAAGATAAGTGAACCTACTTCAAGAGGACTAAAGATAGTTCGAAGATGTGAACTAGTAAAGAAGGTGAAAGAGACCTAAGGGATTAGTAGCTCCCTTGAGACATGGTCGACCTCCTATATGAGGATTTTACCCGATATAAGAAAATAACCGAAAGAATGAGTAAGTGAAATGTACGGGTAACTCCTAAAACCTAAGATTTACCGAACTTAAGTAATGTTCCCAAAGTCATTAGAAACATCGAGAGTGGTGCTTCTAGATTAATATACATAATATTATTATAACTCCGAGAGAGGAGTGTATGGGAATGTAAGTAGTCCGAGAGTAGTCGGACCTAAGTAAAAAGAGATAGGAACTAAGAGACAGTTCCGTGATGTAGTTGAACCTTCCCACCATGCTAGACCCAGAGTAGGGTCGAAACCGGGGAAGTAAGACTATGCTTGAGAGCCATGAGTTTTGGCCTAAGTATGTATTAAGAGTAACAAGCGTGACGTAGGAGACCTGTAGTGTCTCGAGAATCTACAAGAGCTTGAGTATAATTAACCCAAGAGTGTGGGTGAGATAATGAGTATAATTAACCCAAGAGTGTGGGTGAGATAATGAGTATAAATAACCCAAGAGTGTGGGTGAGATAATGAGTATAAGTAACCCGAGAGAATGGGTGAGTACAGTACGAGTAGCCCAAGAGAATGGGTGTGAATATGAATAAGTAACCCGAGAGAACGGGTGAGTTATTGAATGAATAACCACGACATAGTGAGGTATAACCCTCATGGCCTAAGAGTAATTGATACGACTAACAACCTTGCTATGTTAGTTAGGGATTGTATCCCATGATTGACTGTCGAATCCTTGTGTAGTGTACATATATAATGTATCACTATATGCATGTTGGTTGAATTAAAATGAACTCCATGCACTCGACAAAAGTAGTCGGCGTACCCCGGTTAGCGCTCGGTGTATGCGAATTTCATATGCAGCGTTAAGCTGAGCCCCTAGGGGCAACGTTTTTATTTTTCAGGTACACCGAAGATGTTACCGTTCGAGAGTAGGACGGGGTCGGTGGTTTGCATGGGTAGTTAGATTTAATTACTTATGTATTGAAAGAGGTGTAAGACCGAATATGTTGTCGACTTCCATATATTGTAGACTCGGTATAGTAAAGAAATGATTTGAGTAAAGTATTTGTATTGTGTATTCGGTTGTTCCAGTTCATCAGACCGTTACGGTATGTTAGAAAGGCCTGGTTAGCCACACGGGTGGTTAACGGCGTTGTTTCACCCCTCGTTGTAATTAGAGTTCCGCTGCGTGAGTAGGAGTAATTAGTAACGGTTTAAGAGGTAATGACGAGATTAACGGTTGGGGTGTTACAAAAATGGTACCGATTAGGAATTAGAGACTTAGGGCTAAGGGTTGAGTGGTAGCGTGAGAGATGCGCTAGATAGGAACTTCCGGTATGATCTGGATACCTACAATACCAAACCCGCCCTCCACAACCCCCGTGTTAAAAGCTTGGGAAAGAACGCCAGAGAGAAGGAAAACCCAATCTAGCAGTCGTTTAAAAATTTCTACATCAACCAGAACCTGCCATGCGGTAGATCCTGAGAATCGGAAATCCCGGAGACGGATCCCACTGGAACGACAATAACCACACACAATGACGGGAGATCGAGAAATCCTAATCCAAGGAGACCAAAATCTGCGGCAGCTTGGGGCGACATGCTTAGAAGTTGCGAGAACCCGATTGGCCGAGCAGCAGCAAGAAGAAAGCACCAACCGTGCAACAAGGCGGATTCTTGAGAAATAACGAAAACCGGGACACAAGTCTACAGGCCGCCATAGTTAATTAATACCACCCACGATATATCAACCGACTAAGAATCTAGTCAAGGGTAGATACACCCACCCTGCCACACATGAAGAGGTTGCAAAACCTAGCGGGCATAGCTTAGACAGCTACGAGTATAACTACGGGATATACCCGAATAGGACTACAACAGTACTGCCTAAATGACTTAAACCTCGGTAACCACAGTAAAGACGTGGGAACGAGCAACGAGGTAGAACATAGAACTAAATAATTAAGGAACTCCGACATTGGAGAAGCACCTAAATGACTGACAGTCATGTCAAGATGTATGAGAAGCAGCTCTAAGGAGTAGTTATCCAACTAAAAGGATTAAGGAAGGGCCGACAAGGCTACCATATACAGTGCGAACAACACCGTGACCGGTATGAGTTATCCCAAAAACCGCCTGTACCGCGCACTTGCCACGACAAGTGCAGTAAAGACGAGACTACCAAGAGGAATTTTAACAAGTGACCATTACTTAGAAAAGTACCAAGATGGCGAGAGAAGCCAATATGGCAAGACAACCCTAAGAATTATGAAATGAAAAATTGGAAAGGCCTAGCGGCCTGATCATTGTATTAAGAACATACCAGTCAATGAGAAGCTGGACTCGGTAAGGAGCAGCCAGTATTGAAATGCCATAGAGATTTTATTTTCAAAACTCAAATCTTTCATTTAAACACAAATTTTCCAAAAACCCCCAAATTTTAAAACTAAACCAGAGGAACCACGGTAAGTTATCATAGAAAGATACAAGAGGAGTTGGCAACAGAATACTTCACTTAGGCGTACGACCGACACTACAAGTGTACACAAATGAGACATGGAACGACCGCACTCCGAAGGAGCTTGCGGGCCTGACAAACCAATTACGAGTTAGTCGGGTAAGTGGTAACGTATCAATAAGATACTCCCTGTAGGTATACAAGTAGAGTATGGAACACGAGAAGTAGCCCACTCCATACTACGGATGAAAGAGCCAATCCAAACCAAGATATTTGGACACCTCGAATGATCGAAGAACACAAAGAAGTTTACGAAGCTAAGGAGTCTAGAAACCAGTAAGGTGACGGACCTAAGGATATAGCGTGGATAAGTGTGAGAAGCACAAAGTATTAAGTATAGACATTGGATATGTCTCAGGAATCAAGGAGGAAATATCTAATAACTGGAATGAATACCAGTGTAAGCAATAAGATGAATGCCTTAAATGATCATATCAATGTTTGATAAACGGGATAGGATTCCCACAACATACCTCACTGAGGAGAATAACAACCTGGCCAAGAAGAGGAAAAAGAATCAATGGTCTACCCAAGAATGGGAGACATTACAGCCCTAAACGGGATAGTTCGAGTTATACATAGCCGCAAGGCGAAGTCGCAACTGAACATAACCATAAGTACAAGCCAGATGTAATGGCGCGATTCAGTAACACCCAGGAGCAATCCGTGAAGGGTGCCGGAGTCAACAATAGTTGAACGAAACATCGTGTTGAGAACACAAGTGTTAAAGCGAACACTCGGGTAGAACCCGAAGGGATGCCACATGAAACGGGATACCCTAGATTGCCAGAGGGCATGAATTAATATCAAGATACCTAAAGGGCCTTCCGTGTACGGAAGCGTGATGAGGCAACCATATCAAAGAGCCCAGCAATACCTCCAAACCATTTAATGGTGTACGAAGAAGCGGAAACTGTATAAACAGCCGCATAGAGCATGGCTCGAGACAAGGTGGCTTGTAAGCCAGAAAACCAACTACGATATGTAGATCCAAGGTAGAGAATGAACCACTACCTTAGAGTGGGGATACCCTTCGTTATTGTGGGGCTTAAGGAGCGGCTGTTGCGTGAATCCTCCAGAGAAAGGCTACCACCTAAGTATGCTATGTGAAACCGCTAGAGCGGCGTAGTGATACTTGAGCATGTGTATATTGCCAAGGAGTATATGAACACAAATAGTATGTGGAAAGGCTTTGATAGCGGTGGAAGGAAACCGAGAGAGTAAACAGATGAGTAGTTGACACTGTATGTGTGCAATATGAATTGTAGAGTAAACAATGCACAAGAAGCGCAGAGAGATTCAAAAGAGTAGCGTATTTCATTGAGCCAAGTGAATGGCAAGCCATAGCATAAATGGCGAGAGTACATGAGCGGATGCCATTGTGTAAGCAAATGCTGTAATGAGTAAGGACGTGGTACGCAGTAAGCGACCATTGTAATAGTATAATCAGATAGGGATATGAAGCTGATGAGAAAAGATAGTAAAGGAGACATGTTCATTCCTATCTCATGGGTGATTTACTGCCAAGCGTTTACGCTTCTGCACTCTGTATGACTGAGTGTTTTGGTATTGCATTTGTGCGGTAATGATCTTATGGGATGGCTAGGAACTTGAGAATTGTCAACGGAACCTGTTGAGCGAGAATCTAGAGAAGTAACCGTGCGGCCGTTGGCCAAAGATGCACGAAGAATGTGGGCCGTAACCCACAGTTCCCATGACCGATGAATGGTAAAGACAGAGTAGTACAAATGAGGAATTCTTGTACATAAACAAATAAACAAACATGATTCAAAAGTCATTATTAAATGAGGAAGCACTACATGCTTAGTAGTAGCTTGACCTCAACCGACAACAAGTCGGGAAAAGTAAGTGAATAATCACGAAGGTATACAGTGTTATAAGAAATAGATTTTCAGAGAATTGGAGAGAAAATCTATAACTCATCGAATTCGCATACGGTAAGAGATACCAAGTGACGATTAAGAAACCCTTATTCCCAAGACAAAAAGGGATTAAAAGGAGTAAGTAATACATTGAGAATACCAAAAAGGGCGAGTTAAGCTCTAGTTATCAAGTCACGCAGTAGAAGCTAGTGGCCCGTAATTCAAAGGTTAAGAATACCTGGCAAATGCGAGTAAATGGCTTATCATAAACTCCTTAAAGCCTTAGAGGCTAGAACCGAAACCGGTTATGAGTTAATTAACCGCAATGAAGTTAAAACACTTCATGATACCCGAATTAGTGAGCCAATGTTCAGTGATAACATATGGTCTGTAACGCGGGCGTCACCCCTTTTAAGGGGGGTAGGGCGAGAAACCGCTTAGGGTATGTTTTACGTATAGGTGCGTAAACTACTATGTCCATAGCACAAAAGGAATTGTTTTAATGATTGGAACTTATGTTACATAAACATATGTATCCATTCATTGTGTAATTATGATTAATGTGCATGAGAGATGCAAGTAACGAGTATATAATATTTATGAAAAGAGGAGTAGAGAGACTCCTGGGGAATGAGAATCCCTATAGTATATGTCTAGTGAGATTAGACATGAGAAATAATGAGTATGAATGGGTATGAAACCGATGTGTAACCTTGTGGGGAGTGAGTTCCCTAGGTGAGTTTGTTTCACTAGTAGAAAAAACATTATATACCACGGTTATTTTGCTTATATACCACGGTTAAAAACCGTGGTATTTGCGGCCGTCGTAAATGTCAAAATATTATATACCACGGTTCAAAACCGTGGTTTTAAATGAAGATAAAAACCACGGTTCTATAAACCGTCATTTATAGTGACTAATATATGACGGTTATTCTAAAAACCGTGGTATATAATGTAAAAAAAAACACGGTTATAAACCACGGTTTGTAGGGCAACCGTCATTTATAGTACATGCCGGAGAGAATAAACCACGGTTTTTGGGGAACCGTGGTATATAACCGTCACGCCGGAGAGAATAAACCACGGTTATTCTAAAAACCGTGGTATATAAGGTGAAAAAAACAATGAATAAACCACGGTTATACATGAAACCGTGGTTTATAGTCCATGAATTTTTCAAATCTTCGCCTTCAATCTGGAAATCTCAACAGAGCGCATATACAAGACAATGAAGATGCCAGATTATGTATGTTCCTTGTTTGCGAATTAAGGTTGCGAAATCGTGAGTGAAGAATGGAGGCGCAGTATGCTCCTTGTTCGCCGGTGGGTTCCAAAATTACTGTGAGGTTGAAGAAAATGGATGCGGCGTAGAGCATGTTCGCTGTTCGCCGGCTGGGGTTGCAAAAATTACAATGAGTGAACATGAGGATGAGACGCAGAGCACGTTCCTTGTTCGCCAGTGTGGGTTGCAAAAATTACCATGAAAACAAGATAATGAGAGAGGTAGGAGCATGTTTCTTGTTCGCTAGTATGGGTAGCAAATTTACAGTGCGGTTGATATGGCATAGAGCATGTTCCTTATTCACTAGTATGGTTTGCGAAATTACCGGGAGGTTGAAGAGATGGCGTAGAGCATGTTCCATGTTCGCCGGCGTGGGTTGTAAAAATTACCGGGAGGTGAAGAGAATGAGGAAGAGGCGCGTTCAATCCTTGTTCGCCAGTGTGGGTTGCAATTACAGTAAGAGAAATATATAAGAGAACAAGAGAGCCGCGTTAATTTGGGCCGAAAATTAAAATTCCCGCTCAGACTATATACCACGGTTCTCCAAAAACCGTGGTTTATTCTCTCGAGAGTGATGGTTATATACCACGGTTCTTTAAAAACCGTGGTTTATTCTCTCCGGCGTGACGGTTATATACCACGGTTCTATAAAAACCGTGGTATATAGTCTGAGCGGGAATTTTAATTTTTGGCCCAAATTAACGCGGCTCTCTTTGTTTACTTATAAACCACGGTTTGTAGGGCAACCGTCATTTATAGTACATTCCGAAGAGAAGAGCCGCGTTAATTTGGGCCAAAAATTAAAATTCCCGCTCAGACTATATACCACGGTTCTCCAAAAACCGTGGTTTATTCTCTCCGGTGTGACGGTTATATACCACGGTTCTTAAAGAACCGTGGTTTATTCTCTCCGGCGTGACGGTTATATACCACGGTTCTCCAAAAACCGTGGTTTATTCTCTCCGGCGTGACGGTTATATACCACGGTTCTCCAAAAACCGTGGTTTATTCTCTCCGGCATGTACTATAAATGACGGTTGCCCTACAAACCGTGGTTTATAAATAAACTATATACCACGGTTCTCCAAAAACCGTGGTTTATTCTCTCCGGCGTGTACTATAAATGACGGTTTCCCTAGAAACCGTGGTTTATAAACTTTAAACCACGGTTTTTCATTTAACCGTGGTTTAAGTGTCGTCATTTAAAATGTTTTTTCTACTAGTGTTTGAGAATGATTGACGGAGTGAGTTCCATCCTTTGGAGTTGTATGTGGTATGTTTTAAATTGAGTAACAATTTGACTAATGTGGCCATAAATATGTAATGCCTAGGCAAGGTAAGTGAAACAAATAGAGAATAATGGATGACTTAAGTTCCATGATAAAAAGAAGTTAAAATGAATTGTTTTATGAATATGACTAGAAAGAGTAAAAGATAGAAAACGAAAATGTTTGACTATCTGCTTGTTTGAAACTGACGTGGGAGGTAGAACTTGATATGCTAGCGATCAAGGGAAACCGAACACATATTGGGGTGGAAGGATAGTTCAACACTGATGCTGATCACATCAGGGTTGGATGATTCTTGAAGCTCCCTATAAGTGGTCACAAGTAATCACGCTAAGAAAAGAGGCAGCTACCATAAATTGGACTTGGAGTTGTGTGATGTTTTAAAAAGAATTTTCAAAGAGAGTTTGGTAAAGGATTTTCTTCAAGTATGAATATGGAAACGAAAACTGGTTTTGAAACCGTTATCACCCGCCGATGGCTGAGCCTTAAGTCTTGATGACCGGTAGAATGGTGGGCGTGTATTAGTTTTGAAACCATTGCACCGTACGTGCGGCGGTCCTAAGTGACCGGTTGGGGCGGTGACAGTGTGTGATTTTTCCAAAGGCAGCGGGATGGGGAGAGTACCCTGAGATGATCCTGTGTTGAGTGAGTCAACCAGAGTGCTTGAAGATATTTATAGGTGAAACGTTTTTGATCAGAACCGAAGGGACCGTGTGCCTGATAGAGTAAGTGCCTATTTGTCATGAAACGACCGTGGACCAGAGAGCGTAAGTGTCCAACGTGACTGGTACCTGAGGGATCAGTAGTATATTACTCAATATGGATTCGAGGACTGTAGTGCCTTCTTGTCTTCGGACCGATTCCATGGAGAGAGTACAAAGAGTATTTTTTATTGCTATACATGTTGTGATATGTGTAGTGTGAAATAAGACTGACTTGTGGAGTCTGTAAGGTTATACATGTATTATAACCTTGGCATAGCGTGCCCATGAGAGTAACGATATAAGATTCACCAACTTTGAGGACAAAGTTCCTAAGGGGGGTAGATTTTAATACCCCGGATCTAAAAATCGTGATTAAATTACTCTAATATGATTATTAAAGGCCTAATGGTGCCTAAAGAGTATTGGTAAGGGAAATAAAACCAAAAGAAAAGAGAAAATGCGCAAAACGTGAAAAACGCTAAAACGCGCATTAAATAAGTATAAGAGATATATGATCTCGTTAGGGTCCGAGATGGATTCCTAAGGCTTATTTAGGCCTAATTAGTATACGGGAGTGATTCCCGAAGAAAACGGATCCAAATAATGGATTAAAATGCTAACAGAGTTTTAAAGCACGTTTTTCGAGAAAACCCGAAAACGTGACTTTGAGTGGTCAAACAGACCCGTAAAAATTATAGTTGATTATATAACTATAATTAAGTATTAATGGGAGCTTAATAACCATTAAAAATAAAGAAACGAGAAAAATCCGAAAAACAGGCCAGGTTAGTGAATAGTGCCAAAACCGGGAGACGAGAAGCGTTTATTTCGAAAAGTTGAAAACGCACCCTGGGGTGTTACTGTGTGGGGCCGGTTTTAATCAGCTTAATTACCCTCTCCCACACAAGCCTTAACTAATTAATTCCCTAAGTCACTACAAGACAAATTAAGTAAAGTAGAGGGGAGAAATAGTAACTAAAACTTTTAAACCCTCTCTCCTTCCTTATTCTCTTCATTCACGATTTGCTCCCCCTCCATCGGACTCCTTCTTCTTCAAGCCTACGATGGCGATTTGCTCTTCCCCAAGAAGCACCTTCCTTCTCCTTCATCTACAAAGTCTAAAACAACTTCAAATCACAAAATAAACACACCATGAGACTCCTCTCTTCATGAGCATCGTTCTCCACCTTTCGAAACTCAAAAACCCCACATTCGTCCTCCATGAAAGCAGCTCCAAATGAAGGTTCAAGCTGCTCATTTTGATCAAAAACCACTCCTTGGTTCCTTAAGGTAAGAAGCAAGCTCAAAATCTCCATTGTTTAGCTTCCTTTGATTTTTGGAAAATTCCAACGTGAGCTCCTTCACCATCCTTGCTTCAGCCGGTTTCTTCTTGCCTTTGTGGAGTGCTGGAACTTCATCCTTTTGATTGCCTAATCTCTCCATGAGGACACTTGAAGGTAATCTCTAAGCTAAACCCTAAAAACTAGCTCTTGAAATACTAGTTTTTGTGAGGGGAAATTGAATTAATAAGCTTGATATGTGTGTATAGGGATATGATTGTAGATGGCAATTTAGACCCCTTTGTGTGTTGTGAAAACAAGATGAGAAAGAGGGAGCAAAAGAAAGCGGAAGAAGAGGAGTAAAAACCGAAAATAAACAAGGTAATAAGTTCACCTTGAGTTGGTTTTATTTGATTTGGAAAAGCAGATTTTAGAGTTGATTTAATGTTCTTGAATTGGTGTAGTCATGGTACTACAATATTGAGTGGGAATGAGGATGTTTTAATGTGGTTTGAGTGTGCAAGAAACCTAGAAGCTAAGCTAGTGTATATGTGTGAACAAGTGGGATTGTGATGTATTGTAGTTATTGGTGTTTCATTAAACAGGGATGAAGGAGTGTATATAAGTTGATTCATTGTGGTGAATATGCTTAGGAAGTAGGCAAGTGCTGTCAAAAATTGCCTAGGAGTGTAGGGACATGAGTGTTTTCATGTATAAAGAGAACTAGGATGTTTAAGAAAGTTTAAGTGGTTGGTTAAGGTTTCAAAACCAACTAAGAGAAGAGTGTGTTAGGAGTAAAAATAATGTCATATGAGTGCTGGGATGGCATTAATGATGGAAGTTTAAATGGTAAGAAGAGGGTTCCAAAATCTATTACAAGAAGTTAAAGAACTAGACGACTAGTTATGAAAATATAAGTGAATTTGAGTGAAATAATCAAAAGTTTGTGAGAGGACTAGGTGGTTGGATTAAGGTGATTTAGAAGGGTAATTAAGTGCTAAAACATGTAGATTATAAGTGGGAAAGATTGGAGAATCAATGGTGAAAGAATGAGGTTGTAACAGATTTGGAAAATGCCAAATCTGTCAAAACTGCAGCAGGGTCCGGGACTTGGTCCATGGACAGGGTTCCGGACCACCCCATAAATTAAGGCCGAGAGTTGAAGTCTGTACCTGGTCTGGGACTTAGGATGGGGACAAGGTCCCGGACCATAGTGAAATTCATGCCGAGAGTAGAAACGAGCAGGTGGTCCGGGACTTTCCCTAGGTACAAGGTCCCGGACCAGGTCAAATTTTCAGCCGAGAGTTATACCTTGTATTGGTCCGGGACTTAGGGTAAGGACCAAGTCCCGGACCACCCCCAGAATCCTACAGAAAGTGTTTTAAAGGTTTCTAATGATGGGGGTTTGAATGTTAATGGTGTTATAAGATGTTAAGGCCTTGTTTGGTGACATGTAAAGACCCTAGGAAGTGTAAGAAAGTGTTAGAAGTGATTGAGAAGTGAGAACTCAAATTAACAAGAGTAAAACCGTGATAACGGGGTAAGTACGGGAGTAGCATTTTATTATGTACCGTATGAGCCTAGTATTAATAATAATGTTTGAAACATTACCAGAGAATCGTGCGTGACCCGAGCATGGTGAGATGACACAGTAAAATTAAAAACCCCGGTGAAAGGTATGATTTTCTCATACTCCGCGTGCTAACCGAGTTACGTTGATTTGTGTGTTTGTGTGCCGGCTTAATCAAGACTAAAGCATGAAAATAATCCATTGTTTGATTATGTATGTCTTGTTGTATGTTGAATGAGCTAACATACTTGTATGCCGGTGTGGTCTAACATAGAGTAAGACCGACTCATAGTGAGTAACGTTTGGCTAGAGACCCATAGATCGGGTCGATGCTTATGATAACGAAAACGTGCAAACACACAAATTATCCGTTAAAGTATAACGATAACGCAAACATATGAACTCCCTAGAATGTGAGGAGATGTACGGGTTGAGTAATTACCCGATAACGGTTAGTAAACCATAATGACACAATCCACGAAACAAATGAGAGTGGAAAGATAAGTGAACCTACTTCAAGATGACTAAAGATAGTTCGAAGATGTGAACTAGTAAAGAAGGTAAAAGAGACCTAAGGGATTAGTAGCTCCCTTGAGACATGGTCGACCTCCTATATGAGGATTTTACCCGATATTAGAAAATGACCGAAAGAATGAGTAAGTGAAATGTACCGGTAACTCCTAAAACCTAAGATTTACCGAACTTAAGTAATGTTCCCAAAGTCATTAGAAACATCGAGAGTGGTGCATCTAGATTAATATACATAATATTATTATAACTCCGAGAGAGGAGTGTATGGGAATGTAAGTAGTCCGAGAGTAGTCGGACCTAAGTAAAAAGAGATAGGAACTAAGAGAGAGTTCCGTGAGCTAGTTGAACCTTCCCACCATGCTAGACCCAGAGTAGGGTTGAAACCGGGGAAGTAAGACTATGCTTGAGAGCCATGAGTTTTGGCCTAAGTATGTATTAAGAGTAACAAGCGTGACGTAGGAGACCTATAGTGTCTCGAGAATCTACAAGAGCTTGAGTATAATTAACCCAAGAGTGTGGGTGAGATAATGAGTATAATTAACCCAAGAGTGTGGGTGAGATAATGAGTATAAATAACCCAAGAGTGTGGGTGAGATAATGAGTATAAGTAACCCGAGAGAATGGGTAAGTATAGTACGAGTAGCCCAAGAGAATGGGTGTGAATATGAATAAGTAACCCGAGAGAACGGGTGAGTTATTGAATGAATAACCACGGCATAGTGAGGTATAGCCCTCATGGCCTAAGAGTAATTGATACGACTAACAACCTTGCTATGTTAGTTAGGGATTGTATCCCATGATTGACTGTCGAATCCTTGTGCAGTGTACATATATAATGTATTACTACATGCATGTTGGTTGAATTAAAATGAACTCCATGCTCTCGACAAAAGTAGTCGGCGTACCCCGGTTAGCACTCGGGGTATGCGAATTTCATATGCAGCGTTAAGATGAGCCCCTAGGGGCAACATTTTAATTTTTCAGGTACACCGAAGATGTTACCGTTCGAGAGTAGGACGGGGTCGGTGGTTTGCATGGGTAGTTAGATTTAATTACTTATGTATTGAAAGAGGCGTAAGACCGAATATGTTGTCGGCTTCCATATATTGTAGACTCGGTATAGTAAAGAAATGATTTGAGTAAAGTATTTGTATTGTGTATTCGGTTGTTCCAGTTAATCAGACCGTTACGGTATGTAAGAAATGCCTGGTTAGCCACACGGGTTGCTAACAGCGTTGTTTCACCCCTCGTTGTAATTAGAGTTCCGCTGCGTGAGTAGGAGTAATTAGTAACGGTTTAAGAGGTAATGACGAGATTAACGGTTGGGGTGTTACAAAAATGGTATCAGAGTGAAGTATCTCTCTGATGACTGGAATACCGAGCTTAGGAGATGCCGAGTTAGGAATTAGAGACTTAGGGCTAAGGGTTGAGTGGTAGCGTGAGATATGCGCTAGATAGGAACTTCCGGTATGATCTGGATACCTACAATACCAAACCCGCCCTCCACAACCCCCGTGTTAAAAGCTTGGGAAAGAACGCCAGAGAGATGGAAAACCCAATCTGGCAGTCGTTTAAAAATTTCTACATCAACCAGAACCTGCCATGCGGTAGATCCCGAGAACCGGAAATCCCGGAGACGGATCCCACTGGAACGAAAATAACCGCACACAATGGCGGGAGATCGAGAAATCCTAATCCAAGGAGACCGAAATCTGCGGCAGCTTGGGGCGACATGCTTAGAAGTCGCGAGAACCCGGTTGGCCGAGCAGCAGCAAGAAGAAAGCACCAACCGTGCAACAAGGCGGATTCTTGAGAAATAACGAGAACCGGGACACAAGTCTACGGGCCGCCATAGTTAGTTAATACCACCAACGATATATCAACCGACTAAGAATCTATTCAAGGGTAGATACACCCACCCTGCCACACACGAAGAGGTTGCAAAACCTAGCGGGCATAGCTTAGATAGCTACGAGTATAACTACGGGATATACCCGAATAGGACTACAACAGTACTGCCTAAATGACTTAAACCTCGGTAACCACAGTAAAGACGTGGGAACGAGCAACGAGGTAGAACATAGAACTAAATAGTTAAGGAACTCCGACATTGGAGAAGCACCTAAATGACTGACAGTCATGTCAAGATGTATGAGAAGCAGCTTTAAGGAGTAGTTATCCAACTAAAGGATTAAGGAAGAGCCGACATGGCTACCAAATACAGTGCGAACAACACCGTGACCGGTATGAGTTATCCCAAAAACTGCCTGTACCGCGCACTTGCCACGACAAGTGCAGTAAAGACGAGACTACCAAGAGGAATTTTAACAAGTGACCAGTACTTAGCAAAGTACCAAGATGGCGAGAGAAGCCAATATGGCAAGACAACCCTAAGAATTTTGAAATGAAAAATTGGAAAGGCCTAGCGGCCTGATCATTGTATTAAGAACATTCCAGTCAGTGAGAAGCTGGACTTGGTAAGGAGCAGCCGGTATTAAAATGTCGTAGAGATTTTATTTTCAAAACTCAAATCTTTCATTTAAACGCAAATTTTCCAAAAACCCCCAAATTTTAAAACTAAACAAGAGGAACCACGGTAAGTTATCATAGAAAGATACAAGAGGAGTTGGCAACAGAATACTTCACTAGGCGTACGACCGACACTACAAGTGTACATAAACAAGACATGGAACGACTGCACTCCGAAGGAGCTTGCGGGCCTGACAGACCAATTATGAGTTAGTCGGGTAAGTGGTAACGTATCAATAAGATACTCCATGTATGTATACAAGTAGAGTACGGAACACGGGAAGTAGCCCACTCCATACTACGGATGAAAGAGCCAATCCAAACCAAGATATTTGGACACCTCGAATGATCGAAGAACACAAAGATGTTTATGAAGCTAAGGAGTCTAGACACCAGTAAGGTGACGGACCTAAGGATATAGCTTGGATAAGTGCGAGATGCACAGAGTATTAAGTATAGACATTGGATATGTCTCTGGAATCAAGGAGGAAATATCTAATAACTGGAATGAACACCAGTGTAAGCAATAAGATGAATGCCTTAAATGATCATATCAATGTTTGATAAACGGGATAGGATTCCCACAACATACCTCACTGAGGAGAATAACGACATGACCAAGAAATTAAAGGAAAAAGAATCAATGGTCTACCCAAGAATGGGAGACATTACAACCCTAAACGGGATAGTTCAAGTTATACATAGCCACAAGGCGAAGTCGCAACTGAACATAACCATAAGTACAAGCCAGATGTAATGGCACGATTCAGTAACACCCAAGAGCAATCCGTGAAGGGTGCCGGAGTCAATAGTAGTTGAACGAAACATCGTGTTGAGAACACAAGTGTTAAAGCGAACACTCGGGTAGAACCCGAAGGGATCCCACATGAAACGGGATACCCTAGATTGTCAGAGGGCATGAATTAATATCAAGATACCTAATGGGCCTTCCGTGTACGGAAGCATGATGAGGCAGCCATATCAAAGAGCCCAACAACACCTCCAAACCATTTAATGGTGTACGGAGAAGCGGAAACTGTATAAACAGCCGCACAGAGCATGGCTCGAGACAAGGTGGCTTGTAAGCCCGAAAACCAACTACGATATGTAGATCCAAGGTAGAGAATGAACCACTACCTTAGAGTGGGGATACCCTTCGTTATTGTGGGGCCTAAGGAGTGGCTATTGCGTGAATCCTCCAGAGAAAGGCTACCACCTAAGTATGCTATGTGAAACAGCTAGAGCGGCGTAGTGATACTTGAGCATGTGTATATTGCCAAGGAGTATATGAACACAAATAGTATATGGAAAGGCTTTGATAGCGGTGGAAGGAAACCGAGAGAGTAAACGGATGAGTAGTAGACATTGTATGTGTGCAATATGAATTATAGAGTAAACAATGCGCAAGAAGCGCAGAGAGATTCAAAAGAGTAGCGTATTTCATTGAGCCAAGTGAATGGCAAGCCATAGCATAAATGGCGAGAGTACATGAGCGGATGCCATTGTGTCAGCAAATGCTGTAATGAGTAAGGACATGGTACACAGTAAGCGACCATTGTAATAGTATAATCATATAGGGATATGATGCTGATGAGAAAAGATAGTAAAGGAGACATGTTCATTCCTATCTCATGGGTGATTTACTGCCAAGAGTTTACGCTTCTGCACTCTGTATGACTGAGTGTTTTGGTATTGCATTTGTGCGGTAATGATCATATGGGATGTCTAGGAACTTGAGAATTGTCAACGGAACCTGTTGAACGAGAATCTAGAGAAGTAACCGTGCGGCCGTTGGCCAAAGATGCATGAAGAATGTGGGCCGTAACCCACAGGTCCAGGACCGATGAATGGTAAAGACAGAGTAGTACGAATGAGGAATTCTTGTACATAAACAAATAAACAAACATGATTCAAAAGTCATTATTAAATGAGGAAGCACTACATGCTTAGTAGTAGCTTGACCTCAACCGACAACAAGTCGGGAAAAGTAAGTGAATAATCACGAAGGTATACAGTGTTATAAGAAATAGATTTCCTGAGAATTGGAGAGAAAATCTATAACTCATCGAATTAGCATACGGTAAGAGATACCAAGCGACGATTAAGAAACCCTTATTCCCAAGACAAAAAGGGATTAAAGGGAGTAAGTAATACATTGAGAATACCAAAAAGGGTGAGTTAAGCTCTAGTTATCAAGTCATGCAGCAGAAGCTAGTGGCCCGTAATTCAAAGGTTAAGAATACCTGGCAAATTCGAGTAAATGGCTTATCATAAACGCCTTGAAGCCTTAGAGGCTAGAACCGAAACCGGTTATGAGTTAATTAACCGCATTAAAGTTAAAACACTTCATGATACCCGAATTAGTGAACCAATGTTCAGTGATAACATATGGTCTGTTACGCGGGCGTAACCCCTTTTAAGAGGGGTAGGGCGAGAAACCGCTTAGGCTATGTTTTACGTATAGGTGCGTAAACTACTATGTGCATAGCACAAGATGAATTATTTTAATGATTGGAACTTATGTTACATAAACATATGTATCCATTCATTGTGTAATTATGATTAATGTGCATGAGAGATGCAAGTAACGAGTATATAATATTTATGAAAAGAGGAGTAGAGAGACTCCTGGGGAATGAGAATCCCTATAGTATATGTCTAGTGAGATTAGACATGAGACATAATGAGTATGAATCGGTATGAAACCGATGTGTAACCTTGTAGGGAGTGAGTTCCCTAGGTGAGTTTGTTTGAGAATGATTGATGGAGTGAGTTCCATCCTTTGGAGTTGTATGTGGTATGTTTTAAATTGAGTAACAATTTGACTAATGAGGCCTTAAGTATGTAATGCCTAGGCAAGGTAAGTGAAACTAATAGAGAATAATGGATGACTTAAGTTCCATGATAAAAATAAGTTAAAATGAATTGTTTTATGAATATGACTAGAAAGAGTTAAAGATAGAAAACGAAAATGTTTGACTATCTACTTGTTTGAAACTGACGTGGGAGGTAGAACTTGATCTGCTAGCGATCAAGGGAAACTGAACACATATTGGGGTGGAAGGATAGTTCAACACTGATGCTGATCACATCAGGGTTGGATGATTCTTGAAGCTCCCTATAAGTGGTCACAAGTAATCACGCTAAGAAAAGAGGCCGTAGACACCAAAAATTCTCACCCCATAATGAAAACGTCAGAAAATTAAATAAAAAAGAGAGGGGTTGTCGCTCCTTTATCCCAAAATCTAAACGTGCGTGCCAATATGAAGCCACCGCTTTATTAAAAGATTTGCGAACCAATTTTTAAAAAACTCGAAAAAAACACAACTCTTCGAAAATGAATTTCCAACGACAACCCAGTTCTAAACCCATCCCTTTTATTTTGTTTACTTACCATCTTAATTTTATTTTAGTCTATTTGGATTTACTTATTTACTTATCTAGCCATTCCTCGGTTATTTTATTTTATTCTTTGCTTGTTCATCCTATTCCATGCATTTGCTTTTATTTTTATTTATTGTCATTTCTATAATTGTACGCACTTTCTACTATTATTATTATTTCATTTATTATTATTTTTCCTTATATGTGTATCTTCATTTTATTATTTCATGTACTCATTGTTATGTTGTTTAGTTTATTTTATACTTCATTATGTTTTTGTAATTTTATTTTATGGACCTTCAAAATAAAACAATTCATCTTCATTGATAAAACTCTTTCATCTTACTCTAACTACGTTTTCATTAAAACGCTTGCGTGTATATAAAGATCTGTTCAGTTCCAGTTGTAGTTTTAGTATCATTTCTTACATGGGTTCAACTCTTAATACAAGCAACATTAGAACATCTTTTTTGTGTGACCCGTGTGTCTCTTTCATCCGATCGGATCAAATGTGGGCCATCCTTACAAGGCCCATCCGGTTACTTCTACTACCTATGCCAAATGTGACCCAAAACCTGTGCAAATCAGGCTAAGCACGGTCCACTGAAACCCCCTGATATACTGCCTATAAGACTCACAACAACTTGGAAACCCTACAGATGGCAACAGTAGCCGACACCAATCCCAAGAGCACCTATCTCCCTCGTTATCTTCTTCTCACGAGATCTTCTCCTGCTAATAAAAAAGAACGAATAGAGAAGGGAATACGTGCTCTGCCTTGTTCATTCTTCATTCCCATAAAATTGTAATCCAACAGACGAATGACAACATATATACATGCTCCACCATCTCTCCAAACTGCTCACGCCGGTCACCATCTCTGCACTTTCATTTTGTTTAACTGACGAACAAGTTTTTGCCCCTCCATTGAAGCACAATGAACTTACTCTGCACCTCCCTCAAGCTCTTCAATCACGGTAATTTACATCTAACTGGCGAACACGAAGCATATCCACTCTGCAGCCGCTTCATTCCCTTCAGCTGTCGAAAAAAAAAACCGCCGCTCGACACCCATTCCCAGATATTTTCACTATCTCTGTTGAAAACTACCCACATTTTTCTCCTCATGGTCATCTTCCATAACTATCGGGACTTCAAACCCAAAAAAAAATATAGAAGAACGCTCTACATCTCTGCTCAATCGAAGCCATGCTACGACCAACCTCCTCTCATTTTCTCTTAGAAGGATCCCAACCCTGACGACTTCCATTTGCACACCCTCAACATACAGCCAATACACTCCTCACTATCTTTGATTTCTCTGAAACTGAGCTAAAAAAAAAACGAGAAATTCTAAGAATCATACAGCGAGCTCTCATTTTCCTGTCCTCCAACGCCGTTTACAGTCATCACTCATTCACTCTATCTCGTTAAGCTTCAGGAGCCACGTTTTTCTTCCTTCCTTCTCGAACAGACATACAGGGAGAAGAGCTCACGTAAAAAAAAAACAACATGGAGAAACCCATAAACAGAGAGCGTACATACCCTCGCCATCTTCATTCTCTTCCTTCTGTCGAACAGGATACATACATGCTCTCGCCCTCTTCATTATCTTCACCCACTCGAACTAGAATATACATGCTCTCGCCTTCTTCATTCTCTGCAAGTTTTTGAACCTAAACTGCCGAACAATACATGCTCCTGCCTCATATTCTCTTCACCGACACTGATAAACAAGGACTACATGCTTCTGCCTCTTTATCTCTTCACCGACGCTGCTGGAAACAAGAAGCTCACAAGCTCCATGTCTTTTTCATTCTCTTCACGACGTTGACGGACAGGAGCACACAAAATCGGCGCCTTCTTCAGTCTCTTCAACTGGTGAATGAGAGCTCTGCGCCTCCATTAGCATATTCACTCACGATTTTGCAATTCAACCGGCGAACAAGGAGCTGTCGCTAGCGAGCAAGGAATATTCACTCCATCTTCATCTCCTCTTGCTGTTTTTTTTACAGGAAAATTCTTTGTCCTGCTACGGTACCAAATCCTAATCTTCATCATCTGTGTACTTGTTGAGCCATGCGTGAATGATAGTGTTTTGTTAGTGTTCTTTGTTGAATGATTATTGCTCCATTTTGTTCGTGCGTTTTTTTTATTTAATTAATTTGCTTGAGATAGGATAAACAAGGGAGGAAAGAAAAATTTTGTTAGAGTAATCCCATCTTTCATGTCTAAATTAAAATTAAAAATGTTGTAAAAGAAAAAAGATTTAGTTCAACCGTGTGTTTGTTTTTTTGATTTGGCTGCACTATTAACTTGTATTTAGCCGTTAAAATAGGGAATAAAATAGATTAACATAATGACTTTGACTTTAGTCATAACCAGAAGGGTTTTTATGCTAAAAAAAATGGAAGGGAGGATTTAATTCTTTAGTCTTTGATAAATCTTCTCTTGTGTTTTTTCTTCCTTTTGTACATGAATTACTTTTGTCTCCATTTTTTTTATTATAATTTATTTCTTCAAATTGCTTCTTTATGGTCTTTCAATTTATTGGTTTGGGCTTGTTAATTTTAATTTCAATTCAAGCCCAATCCATAACTAGCCAAACTGGGCTAGAACAAGAAGCCCTAGAAAGCCTTATAGGTCACCCATTTATGTTGATAAGTCTTGGAAGGTACCCCACAGCTAGCCTATTTCTGATTTGCTTTGTGGTGAACCATACTTTCCAAAACTTTGAAGAGCTCTTGTAAGCCTTTGAAGGTACCCCACAACTAGCTTATTTCTGATTTGCTTTGTGGGGAACAATACCTTCCAAACTTTTAAAGCCTATCCCAAATCATCCCTAATTTCATTAAAAAACTTTACCAAAAAAAAGAAGAGAATAAATTCAAATCCAAATCCAAATTCAATTCAATTTCAAACTCATTCAAATCCAAATTCAATTCAAGCCAAATTCAATTCAAACCCGATTCATTCACCCAAATTCAATTCAAACCCGATTCATTCACCCAAATTCAATTCAAACTCGATTCATTCACCCAAATTCAATTCAAACCCGATTCATTCACCCAAATTCAATTCAAACCCAATTCATTCAACCAAATTCAATTCAAACCCGATTCATTCACCCAAATTCAATTCAAACCTAATTCAATTCAAATTCAATTCAATTCAAGCCCAATTCAAATTCAATTCAATTCATTCAAAGCCAATTCAATTCATTCCAAGCCCAATTCATATTCAATTCAATTCAAGCCAAATTCAATTCAAACCCGATTCATTCACCCAAATTCAATTCAAACCCAATTCATTCAACCAAATTCAATTCAAACTCGATTCATTCACCCAAATTCAATTCAAACCCAACTCATTCAAATCCAAATTCAATTCCAAACTCATTCAAATCCAAATTCATTTCAATTCCAGTTCAAATCAATATTCATTCAACCCTGATTCAACTTCGATTTCAATTCAATTTCAATTCTATTCCAATTTCTCCCACACTCTAAAAGTCTCACAGACCCGAACGTCTCACAGACTTTGTCATCCCAATGATTCGTTTGTCTCACAGACCTGAGCGTCTCACAGGCCCGAGTGTCTCACAGACCCAAGCGTCTCACAGACTTCGACATCTCAAGGTTTCAAACGTCTCACAGACCCGAGCGTCTCACAGACTAGCATCCCAAACCCAGAACTTCTTGAAACTCCAAACCCTTCTAAATCTCCAAACCCCACAAATATCAAAACTTCCAAAATACCTTGAACTACGTAAGGTCTGATCTCAACAGGGAGTTGAGTACGTAGGCAACCCACACAGGGTGCGACCCCACATCAATCAAAATGCCATTTTCACTCAGCCATCTCACCTCCAAACAACCCCGTATTGTCTCACAGACCCGAGCGTCTCACAGACCTTGACATCCCATATCTTCCACTACATGAACATTCCAAATGTCTCATAGACCCGAGCGTCTCACAGACTAATCTCTCACACCCAAAACTTCAAACCCTTCAAAACTTCCAAAACCCCAAAACCCTGAACTACGTAAGGTCTGATCTCAACATGGAGTTGAGTACGTAGGCAGCCCACATAGGGTACGACCCCATTCCAAACAAAAAAACCCCTTCCCCTTCTAAAGTGGCTCTCATATCTTTCGAAACGCCCAACCTTCGTCGACTCCCACAAACTTCAAACTATCAGACTCTAAGTCTAGTTCATTCACTCAACCTCAGACTTTTCTCAGATCTTCATTCTATACTCATCCGAATTCATCAACCCTTTCATTTGGCGCTAGCTTGGCAGAAAAGCTCGCCTCATCCACTTGTTTTCTACTCTCCCAATCAATCCTATCCTTGGCTTTTACATGAATCTCTTTAGATAAGGTTTTGAAAGAAGGCAATCCCGACAATTGGAGACCGAGGTTTCCTCGGGCACTAATCCGAAGTCGTGGTCGTTGCCACTTCTAAGGGGTAACCCAGTGCGAACCCACACAGAATCTCTAGTATGATCAGATAAGTCCTATCCATAGGCAACAAATCATCAGAGTCAATTAATGGTTCTTAGAACCCTTCTCCTCCCTTCCTAGTTCCTTAGGTCAAACTAGTGGCGACTCTAGTCAATTCCGCCTTATAGAGGCATAAGTCCGCGTGGAGCCCATCGAGAGCGGGTGTAGTGCTCACTAGCATTCCCCATAAGCTTTCTGGGAAAGACGGACGATGTAGTAGGTACTTGAGGGATGCCAGAATAACGGGTTCTCACCCTCCACAGAATGGCATTTTAGGATCTAGGCTTTTCAGTCAGACCATATTTAGATTGTCCCCCCTCATACCGAAAAATCACCCTCCACAGAATGGCGACTCTGCTGGGGAAAACTTGAGTAAGTTTTTCTCAAACTCAAGGAAGACTGAACTCCATTCAAAGTTGTCGGGATTTCCCCACTTCTTTCAAAACCTTCAAGAGATTTCTTTTCAAAGCCTTTAGGATTACTCTACCCCACACTTAGAGTGTGTATCTGATGAGGACAAATAGGATTTATTAGATCCTCAGCAAACATTACAACAATTGGGTTAATAATTAGCTCACACTTAGAAAGAGACACTTAGGATGAATGAAACTAACTTCCCTTCAGGTTAATAAACAACCAATTTGGAATCACTAATCTCAAGATAAAACTCTTAGTGAATAGGTTGTGCTAACTTCATCTGCTTTATTTATTGCTTTCATATTTATGTTGCTATTGTGGGGTGCATGGGGTGGGTAGCTTAGGACATGCATTCCTCTGTGTAACCCGATTTACCCACGATGTCACGGGATCCCTAACCGGTCCACGGTTGATTCCCCATGAGCTAGGGTCACTTTATGAGTGAACAAACCCACGGGGCGGTAAGGTTTCTGACCGACGCCTTGAGCTCATGATCCAAAATTATCCTCCATTATCCGAGTCAAAGCCAGCATATAGTGAACTCTGAGCCTTCAGTGTCCAGCTACCTGGTCCGGTGTCTAAGACGGGTTTATGGAAGTCACCCCCTTGTATGCCGCCTGTCTGACCGCCCTTTTGCCTTACCCTGAAGATTGCATGGGCTCAGTTCTCAATTGTTCCTCTGCACTACATGTGTCTCTAAAGCCCAATGTCACGCTATACGTCCATAGAGGATCCGTATTTACCGGATACCCATACATGGCACAACGTAGTCAGTGAATAATTTGGACTTTAGACACACCTGACCGTGCATGTGACGAGAGACCCGTTCCCATGCAAATACTTCCCCGAGTTTCCCGAAAAGTGGGGTGTTGTCGGATCATCACTGGCCGTGGCGTATGTTTCCTTATCATCTCGGGTGTCCTAACCTTTCGAACTTAAGCACTCCGGACTTTCTTTACGACGTGCCTCGCAAGGGGCATAGCAGAGAAAAACCCCGAGAGATGACAGTGAAGGGACGACGGTTCCCCCGGTGAGATGGAATCATAATTGACCTGGAAAGTGATTATCCCAACATTAACACTTACAGCTCCACATCCAATATAGCCGCGATTTACTTTATGCTATACATGTGTGCAAACCACTTTTTCAGATCAATCCGTTTTAAAATGTTCGGAATTCTCGTTTGCATGTCCTTAAAAGCCGTTTTATGAGCTCGTTTAATTTAAAGTTCCACAAAATATTTACTCATAAACGGGTTTTTCAAAATTTGTCAATTCTCCTTTAAAGGTTTATTTCACTAAAATGCTATTTTCCGAAACAATTTTCAAAAATTTGATTTCGAAAAACCTACTTTCCACAAACGAATTTCAAACACCATTCTTCACCAACATGTTTTTTAAAATAGTTTTCGAAAACAGTTTTCAAAATTGAATTTCACAAACGTATTTCAAAATAAATGATTCAGTCCCCATGTTATGACCCACTATTTTTGAAGTTCAACTCACCTTCAAGAGCAGTAGTCATTACTGTGGAGCGTTCTAGTCATTTCGTGTTTTAACAAAAGTGGTGGATTTTTACATGAGATTCTGTGCTCGATCATTCATCTTTCCTTTCTCAAAAATATCATTTATTCCCCTTGTCAGAGCAAGTAGAGCAGCATGAAGGCAGACTACGCGAATCAGCCGGAAGCTAGAGATACACCAACCCGCGGAGCTAGCCGAGCAACGTGAAGACCAACGTCAACCATTCGAACCAAAGATCAGAGGAGCACCAGTCCGAATCCAGCAACATGAAGACTAGCAACAACCATTCGCGTTCAGGAATGTCGGAAATCAGAAGAACACAAACCCGTGAAACAAATCGAAACATATGAAGACCGACCACATCCAAACAAACGTCGAGTCCAAGAATGTAAAGAATCAGAGGAACACCAACCCGTTTTGTTTGATCATAGTACCACTTCATTACAAGCGCCCGAAGACGAGCGAGCAGCCGGTCAAGAGCCCAAAGACGAGCGAGCAGCTGATCAAGAGCCCGACGACGAGCAAGCAGCCAGGCAAGAGTCTGAAGATGAGCACAAGTAGTCGATCAGAAGCTCGAGGACGGACCAGAAGAGTTGAAAAGAAGTTTAGCTCAAAACTTCCCCATTTAATGACTTTTAGAATTGATGTATAGGTTTTCCCTAGCATTCTTTTCTCTCTTGTCAATTTCTGAATAGACTTTGTGTATAGGTTGCACATTCCCTTTGAATTTATTTAGATCAATGTGTATAGGGTTCCCCACTCCCTATTTTATTTGCGAATGACCGAGTGTCAAAATTCATATTGAGAAAATCCACCATTTCGAAAACACGTGTTTTCAAAACTGTTTTTCTAAAAACTTAATTTTTTTTTTAGCACATACGACTTGCTTCTTCCCATTTTCGGTCATTTTACATTCATCAATCATGCATGAATCACACCCATCTCTGAAAAATTGCATAATCACATGTCGCATTCCTAACACATCACACACAAGCATTCATCCCAATTTTTCAAAGCATGCTAACACTCACATTTGCCATATTCTTTTTTCTGTTATAATGACTATGTTTGCAGGTGATTAACCGCGTTTGCCCACAAGTGAAAGCGTGACCCTCGAAGTGATAGCAAGAAATACCAAGGATTCAAGCATCTTCCCATTCGGCATACCATGTACATAGAGACCAACAACCACAAAAAAGCAAATCCCCAAAAAAATCATATTCCAAAAAAAATCAATCACACATTCAAAAATCCAAAAAAATCATACATCCAAAAATCCCAAAAATGCAGGCAGTCACTATCATATCGTGGGACTACCATGCGGGAGTTGTCACTCCCTAAAAGTCCATAACTCCAGGAGCCAATAATCAACCGAATATCATTCCAGAACAGCTTCTCTCACATCACACCCAACAGCTAGGCCATCTGCAGGGTCGATATTGACATGACGAGCTTCACGGACCATCAGCTGGAACTGATTCAAGCGAGACTAGGTGTAACCTTACCATGCATTGCATCCAAGAAAAAGCACACAAAAAAAAAACATTCCATCAAAAACCAAAATCAACCATCTCCATTCATCGTTGTCAGCATTTCATGCATCTATACATAGTAATTCCATATTACCACAACATAATCCATTGTAGATAGTTGCATTTGCATACTTCCGTATCGGAATGACATCTATGAAAAAATCTTGAGAGATTGATTGAACAGATTGTGTGAACCACTGAACTCTCAACCCGTCAATGAACACAAGGGTCCAATCAAAATCGGCACCACAAACCAAGTGAGTAGTGTGCAAAGAGCGGTATTTTCCCTTGAATTTCAAATGAGAGTACTGGACAATCCATTGAGTGATGAGGGCAGATAGAGAGATCCAATGGAGGTAAAACCACGAGCGACATGTGCATTCCTTCAGCACATGGAGAGGCACAATACATAGAGAGATCAGTGTTGATAAACATGATATGAACTATGACTCATGCAAAGATCTGAGAATAGTAAGAAAACAATCATTGACTAATGAGAATGACGAGGCACTTAGGAATAAAAATCTCCACAAAACCAAAAAAAAAAACTTTGACTGCCCTGTACATAATCCCTTAGTGAGCCCCGCTGAGCCTTTCACGATAAACCTTTTTCTACGAACTCCACAACATGCCAACTCACATACACATATTTACTCACCCTTGCAATAGAGGATCTCAAAGGAGCTGGAGCCATGGTCTCTCCCCCACCATCTTTCACAAAACAACAAATAAATTGTTCGAAGAAATCAGTGAGTCAATGCAACTCCAAAGTCAAACACAAAAAAAGAACACCGAAAATGTTCAAGAAGATCGATGAGTCAATGCAACTCCAAAGCTGAAAGCCAAAATACAAAGCAGAGAATGCTTAAGAAAGTTGATGAGCCAAATGCAATTTCAAAAACACAAAAGTGAGAAGAAAGTTCAAATCGTACGCCAGAAGAGGCAAGAAGGAGAAATCCAAACCAAAAGGACCAAGGATGTCCCGAAGAAACCGATAAGGGGTTATCAAAACCCGTCTAATCATTCCACCCATGGCAAAGGTAAAACATGTCCTCTATTGCACAAAAGCTCCACAATTCCTAAACAAATCCTCCAGTCCCATGTGACATACATCATACCCCTCAGCCCTATTACAACCTAATAAAGACCTCTGACTCATAAGTCGATGAGCGTCAACTGAAAGTATCGGATCTGAAATATGAATCATAAGCTTCGTGCTTGTTATCAACATGTCCCACCTCATAACACAGGGACTATGAGCGAATGAGTGTGATCTTACTGCACAAGGTCTTCCGAGTGCGAGCGAATCTTTGATTCAAGCACCAAATCATAAACAGCCTACCCCATTGCAGGTGAGGAATTTGTAAGGATCAGAAAGTCCAAAACCTCGAAAGAAATTCTTAGGAAAATACTGCTCTAGGCATCAAGAGTATCATCACGACATTAGCACACACGGCCATACTCACGAGAGATTGACCCGTATCCCTTCATGAGAGAAAAGTGATTCATGCATTTGAGCTCAACAATCACTCAAGATCGAACCGAAGATGTCTTATATTCGTAAACCTCGTAGTAATAGAGATAGAATCATACCTTCTCTTCAAAACTGCATATGCATTTTGCATCTCTTCTTGCATTTAATATTTGCATGCATCATAATCATGTCATCTTCAACATCCGACTGGTAAGAACTCCACCTAGTCTCGTTGAAAGTTGACTTCAGTTGCAGTTGTTGAAGCATAACTTTTGATCAAAAGATGTCAACCGGAGCCATCCTGAGCCATCATTGAGCTATATCTAGCCTCTTCGGAGCCATCCTAGGCTATCTTTGAGCTACATCGAACCATTACGGAGCCATCCTGGGCTATCTTGAGCTAAATCGAACCATTACGCAGCCATCTTTGAGCCATACATCGAACCATTATGAAGTCATCCGGAGCCATGTGAACATCACCCTGGAGCCATCCAGTGTCATGCTTGAGCCTGATCGACACTACTACCAAAAAACCAACCAAAAGCCATGCAGGAGCCATCCCCAGACATTTAGAGCTTCCCTAGAGCTCCACATGAGCCATTTCGTCACCAAGACCTTGCTCACAGAGTACCGAACTACGTATGGTCTGATCTCAAAGCATCGTCATGCTCATTCAGCACAAGGTCATCCCGGAGCCATCCATGGGAATCCTGGAACCATGATGGGAACTCCCAACAAGTCATGCAACTGTGTTTCATCGTTCACCCATGAAAAACCATTCACTCACTACAAAGTCCATAACAAATCCCGTCAAACAACAATAAATCCATCATCGGAGCCATCAAACCACCTTGAAAAAAAAATCTCAAGGAAAATCAAAGCCCACAAATTGCCACAAAATCACCAACCATGTCAAACCCACCAACCACCCCGAGACCATTGGTCACACCGGAGCCATCAGTGCCTACCAGAGCCATCAGTGCATACTAGAGCCATCAACGCATGCTGGAGCGACCTCGAATCTTTGAAGCCATGTCGGAGCCATCCCGAAGCTTTGAAGCAACTCAAAAGCCATCAACTCATTTGGAAAAGGATTCTACATCCACAAACAAGGAGTCTCGATCCAACCAGTGCTTTTATTTTTAACCATCTTACATTGCATATCATTTGCATCTACCCACAAAGTCCGTTCATAATCTAACACATATTCATAACCCGCTAGGCAGCTATTACGCTACTAGTGCGGTCCCGCTTTTTTCCTCCACTAGGCAGCTATTACGCTACTAGTGCGAGATCGTTCACTTTATAACCCGCTAGGCAGCTACAACACTACTAGTGCGGTCCCAATCTTTTCCTCCACTAGGCAGCTATTACGCTACTAGTGCGAGATCGTTCACTTCATAACCCGCTAGGCAGCTACTACGCTACTAGTGCGGTCCCGATCTTTTCCTCCACTAGGCAGCTATTACGCTACTAGTGCAAGATCGTTCACTTCATAACCTGTTAGGCAGCTATTACGCTACTAGTGCGGTCCCAAGCCTTTTCCCTTCACTAGGCAGCTATTACGCTACTAGTGAAGGTTGTTCACTTCATAACCCGCTAGGCAGCTATTACGCTACTAGTGCGGTCCCGCTTTTTTCCTCCACTAGGCAACTATTACGCTACTAGTGTGAGTTCGTTCACTTTAGAACCCGCTAGGCAGCTACTATGCTACTAGTGCGGTCCCGATCTTTTCCTCCACTAGGCAGCTATTACGCTACTAGTGCAAGATCGTTCACTTCATAACCTGCTAGGCAGCTATTACGCTACTAGTGCGGTCCCAAGCCTTTTCCCTTCACTAGGCAGCTATTACGCTACTAGTGAAGGTTGTTCACTTCATAACCCGCTAGGCAGCTATTACGCTACTAGTGCGGTCCCGCTTTTTTCCTCCACTAGGCAACTATTACGCTACTAGTGTGAGTTCGTTCACTTTATAACCCGCTAGGCAGCTACTACGCTACTAGTGCGGTCCCGATCTTTTCCTCCACTAGGCAGCTATTACGCTACTAGTGCGAGATCGTTCACTTCATAACCTGCTAGGCAGCTATTACGCTACTAGTGCGGTCCCGCTTTTTTCCTCCACTAGGAAACTATTACGCTACTAGTGTGAGTTCGTTCACTTTATAACCCGCTAGGCAGCTACTACGCTACTAGTGCGGTCCTGATCTTTTCCTCCACTAGGCAGCTATTACGCTACTAGTGCGAGATCGTTCACTTCATAACCTGCTAGGCAGCTATTACGCTACTAGTGCGGTCCCAAGCCTTTTCCCTTCACTAGGCAGCTATATATTACGCTACTAGTGCAAGGTTGTTCACTTCATAACCCGCTAGGCAGCTATTACGCTACTAGTGCGGTCCCGCCGTTTTTCCTTCACTAGGCAGCTACTATGCTACTAGCGCAAGATCGTTTCACACCCACCTGCTAGGCAGCTATTACGCTACTAGCACGGTACACAATCAGAGTATTATAGGCTCGTCATAAGTCCTATAGCTAGATGTCAAGAGGTCTAGTTGAGGCTCTCCTAAGTCCTCGTACTTTCAATTGCATTCTAGGCCCGTCATAAGCCCTAGGACTGGATGTCAAGAGGTCCAGTTGAGGCTCTCCTAAGTCCTCGTGCACCCCAAACCAATTCATTGTTAGCATTCTAGGCTCGTCATAAGTCCTAGGACTGGATGTCAAGAGGTACAGTTGAGGCTCGTCATAAGCCCTCGTGCATTCGGTTATCATATCATTTCTCATCGCATTCATACACTCACAGTTGCATCCCAATGCGCCACAAAACCGTAGTGAGAATTTTTGGCGCCCACTCAACCTTGATCCAATTCTACAAGGGTTTGCAAAATTGAATCAAGGGGAGCCATCTGTAGACACCAAAAATTCTCACCCCATAATGAAAACGTCAGAAAATTAAATAAAAAAGAGAGGGGTCGTCGCTCCTTTATCCCAAAATCTAAACGTGCGTGCCAATATGAAGCCACCGCTTTATTAAAAGATTTGCGAACCAATTTTTAAAAAACTCAAAAAAACACAACTCTTCGAAAATGAATTTCCAACGACAACCCAGTTCTAAACCCATCCCTTTTATTTTGTTTACTTACCATCTTAATTTTATTTTAGTCTATTTGGATTTACTTATTTACTTATCTAGCCATTCCTCGGTTATTTTATTTTATTCTTTGCTTGTTCATCCTATTCCATGCATTTGCTTTTATTTTTATTTATTGTCATTTCTATAATTGTACGCACTTTCTACTATTATTATTATTTCATTTATTATTATTTTTCCTTATATGTGTTGTATCTTCATTTTATTATTTCATGTACTCATTGTTATGTTGTTTAGTTTATTTTATACTTCATTATGTTTTTGTAATTTTATTTTATGGACCTTCAAAATAAAACAATTCATCTTCATTGATAAAACTCTTTCATCTTACTCTACGTTTTCATTAAAACGCTTGCGTGTATATAAAGATCTGTTCAGTTCCAGTTGTAGTTTTAGTATCATTTCTTACATGGGTTCAACTCTTAATACAAGCAACATTAGAACATCTTTTTTGTGTGACCCGTGTGTCTCTTTCATCCGATCGGATCAAATGTGGGCCATCCTTACAAGGCCCATCCGGTTACTTCTACTACCTATGCCAAATGTGACCCAAAACCTGTGCAAATCAGGCTAAGCACGGTCCACTGAAACCCCCTGATATACTGCCTATAAGACTCACAACAACTTGGAAACCCTACAGATGGCAACAGTAGCCGACACCAATCCCAAGAGCACCTATCTCCCTCGTTATCTTCTTCTCACGAGATCTTCTCCTGCTAATAAAAAAGAACGAACAGAGAAGGGAATACGTGCTCTGCCTTGTTCATTCTTCATTCCCATAAAATTGTAATCCAACAGACGAATGACAACATATATACATGCTCCACCATCTCTCCAAACTGCTCACGCCGGTCACCATCTCTGCACTTTCATTTTGTTTAACTGACGAACAAGTTTTTGCCCCTCCATTGAAGCACAATGAACTTACTCTGCACCTCCCTCAAGCTCTTCAATCACGGTAATTTGCATCTAACTGGCGAACACGAAGCATATCCACTCTGCAGCCTCTTCATTCCCTTCAGCTGTCGAAAAAAAAACCGCCGCTCGACACCCATTCCCAGATATTTTCACTATCTCTGTTGAAAACTACCCACATTTTTCTCCTCATGGTCATCTTCCATAACTATCGGGACTTCAAACCCAAAAAAAAAATATAGAAGAACGCTCTACATCTCTGCTCAATCGAAGCCATGCTACGACCAACCTCCTCTCATTTTCTCTTAGAAGGATCCCAACCCTGACGACTTCCATTTGCACACCCTCAACATACAGCCAATACACTCCTCACTATCTTTGATTTCTCTGAAACTGAGCTAAAAAAAAAACGAGAAATTCTAAGAATCATACAGCGAGCTCTCATTTTCCTGTCCTCCAACGCCGTTTACAGTCATCACTCATTCACTCTATCTCGTTAAGCTTCAGGAGCCACGTTTTTCTTCCTTCCTTCTCGAACAGACATACAGGGAGAAGAGCTCACGTAAAAAAAAACAACATGGAGAAACCCATAAACAGAGAGCGTACATACCCTCGCCATCTTCATTCTCTTCCTTCTGTCGAACAGGATACATACATGCTCTCGCCCTCTTCATTATCTTCACCCACTCGAACTAGAATATACATGCTCTCGCCTTCTTCATTCTCTGCAAGTTTTTGAACCTAAACTGCCGAACAATACATGCTCCTGCCTCTATCTCTCTCACCGACACGAAACAAGGACTACATGCTTCTGCCTCTTATCTCTTCACCGACGCTGCTGGAAACAAGAAGCTCACAAGCTCCATGTCTTTTTCATTCTCTTCACGACGTTGACGGACAGGAGCACACAAAATCGGCGCTTCTTCAGTATCTTCAACTGGTGAATGAGAGAGCTCTGCGCCTCCATTAGCATATCACTCACGATTTTGCAATTCAACCCGGCGAACAAGGAGCTGTCGCTAGCGAGCAAGGAATATTCACTCCATCTTCATCTCCTCTTGCTGTTTTTTTTACAGGAAAATTTCTTTGTCCTGCTACGGTACCAAATCCTAATCTTCATCATCTGTGTACTGTGTGAGCCATGCGTGAATGATAGTGTTTGTTAGTGTTCTTTGTTGAATGATTATTGCTCCATTTTGTTCGTGCGTTTTTTTTATTTAATTAATTTGCTTGAGATAGGATAAACAAGGGAGGAAAGAAAAATTTTGTTAGAGTAATCCCATCTTTCATGTCTAAATTAAAATTAAAATTTGTAAAAAAAAAAGATTTAGTTCAACCGTGTTTTGTTTTTTTGATTTGGCTGCACTATTAACTTGTATTTAGCCGTTAAAATAGGGAATAAAATAGATTAACATAATGACTTTGACTTTAGTCATAACCAGAAGGGTTTTTATGCTAAAAAAAATGGAAGGGAGGATTTAATTCTTTAGTCTTTGATAAATCTTCTCTTGTGTTTTTCTTCCTTTTGTACATGAATTACTTTTGTCTCCATTTTTTTTATTATTATTATTTCTTCAAATTGCTTCTTTATGGTTTCAATTATTGGTTTGGGCTTGTTAATTTTAATTTCAATTCAAGCCCAATCCATAACTAGCCAACTGGGCTAGAACAAGAAGCCCTAGAAAGCCTTATAGGTCACCCATTTATGTTGATAAGTCTTGGAAGGTACCCCACAGCTAGCCTATTTCTGATTTGCTTTGTGTGAACCATACTTTCCAAAACTTTGAAGAGCTCTTGTAAGCCTTTGAAGGTACCCCACAACTAGCTTATTCTGATTTGCTTTGTGGGAACAATACCTTCCAAACTTTTAAAGCCTATCCCAAATATCCCTAATTTCATTAAAAAACTTTACCAAAAAAAAGAAGAGAATAAATTCAATCCAAATCCAAATTCAATTCAATTTCAAACTCATTCAAATCCAAATTCAATTCAAGCCAAATTCAATTCAAACCCGATTCATTCACCCAAATTCAATTCAAACCCGATTCATTCACCCAAATTCAATTCAAACTCGTTCATTCACCCAAATTCAATTCAAACCGATTCATTCACCCAAATTCAATTCAAACCCAATTCATTCAACCAAATTCAATTCAAACCCGATTCATTCACCCAAATTCAATTCAAACCTAATTCAATTCAAATTCAATTCAATTCAAGCCCAATTCAAATTCAATTCATTCATTCAAAGCCAATTCAATTCATTCCAAGCCCAATTCATATTCAATTCAATTCAACCCGATTCATTCACCCAAATTCAATTCAAACCCAATTCATTCAACCAAATTCAATTCAAACTCGATTCATTCACCCAAATTCAATTCAAACCCAACTCATTCAAATCCAAATTCAATTCCAAACTCATTCAAATCCAAATTCATTTCAATTCCAGTTCAAATCAATATTCATTCAACCCTGATTCAACTTCGATTTCAATTCAATTTCAATTCTATTCCAACTTCTCCCACACTCTAAAAGTCTCACAGACCCGAACGTCTCACAGATTTGTCATCCCAATGATTCGTTGTCTCACAGACCTGAGCGTCTCACAGGCCCGAGCGTCTCACAGACCAGCGTCTCACAGACTTCGACATCTCAAGGTTTCAAACGTCTCACAGACCCGAGCGTCTCACAGACTAGCATCCCAAACCCAGAACTTCTTGAAACTCCAAACCCTTCTAAATCTCCAACCCCACAAATATCAAAACTTCCAAAATACCTTGAACTACGTAAGGTCAGATCTCAACAGGGAGTTGAGTACGTAGGCAACCCACACAGGGTGCGACCCCACATCAATCAAAATGCCATTTTTCACTCAGCCATCTCACCTCCAAACAACCCCGTATGTCTCACAGACCCGAGCGTCTCACAGACCTTGACATCCCATATCTTCCACTACATGAACATTCCAAATGTCTCATAGACCCGAGCGTCTCACAGACTAATCTCTCACACCCAAAACTTCAAACCCTTCAAAACTTCCAAAACCCCAAAACCCTGAACTACGTAAGGTCTGATCTCAACATGGAGTTGAGTACGTAGGCAGCCCACATAGGGTACGACCCCATTCCAAACAAAAAAAACCCCTTCCCCTTCTAAAGTGGCTCTCATATCTTTCGAAACGCCCAACCTTCGTCGACTCCCACAAACTTCAAACTATCAGACTCTAAGTCTAGTTCATTCACTCAACCTCAGATTTTCTCAGATCTTCATTCTATACTCATCCGAATTCATCAACCCTTTCATTTGGCGCTAGCTTGGCAGAAAAGCTCGCCTCATCCACTTGTTTTCTACTCTCCCAATCAATCTTATCCTTGGCTTTTACATGAATCTCTTTAGATAAGGTTTTGAAAGAAGGCAATCCCGACAATTGGAGACCGAGGTTTCCTCGGGCACTAATCCGAAGTCGTGGTCGTTGCCACTTCTAAGGGGTGTAACCCAGTGCGAACCCACACAGAATCTCTAGTATGATCAGATAAGTCCTATCCATAGGCAACAAATCATCAGAGTCAATTAATGGTTCTTAGAACCCTTCTCCTCCCTTCCTAGTTCCTTAGGTCAAACTAGGTGGCGACTCTAGTCAATTCCGCCTTATAGAGGCATAAGTCCGCGTGGAGCCATCGAGAGCGGGTGTAGTGCTCACTAGCATTCCCCATAAGCTTTCTGGGAAAGACGGACGATGTAGTAGGTACTTGAGGGATGCCAGAATAACGGGTTCTCACCCTCCACAGAATGGCATTTTAGGATCTAGGCTTTTCAGTCAGACCATATTTAGATTGTCCCCCCTCATACCGAAAAATCACCCTCCAGAAAGGCAACTACCATAAATTGGACTTGGAGTTGTGTGATGTTTTAAAAAGAATTTTCAAACAGAATTTGGAAAAGGATTTTCTTCAAGTATGAAGATGGAAACGAAAACTGGTTTTGAAACCGCTATCACCCGCCGATGGCTGAGCCTTAAGTCTTGATGACCGGTAGAACGGTGGGCGTGTATTAGTTTTGAAACCATTGCACCATACGTGCGGCGGTCCTAAGTGACCGGTTGGGGCGGTGACAGTGTGTGATTTTTCCAAAGGCAGCGGGATGGGGGGAGTACCCTGAGACGATCCTGTGTTGAGTGAGTCAACCAGAGTGCCTGAGGATATTTATAGGTGAAACATTTTTTTATCAGAACCGAAGGGACCGTGGGCCTGAGAGAGTAAGTGCCCATTTGTCATGAAACGGCCGTGGACCAGAGAGCGTAAGTGTCCAACGTGACCGGTACCTGAGGGATCAGTAGTATATTACTCAATATGGATTCAAGGACTGTAGTGCCTTCTTGTCTTCGGACCAATTCCATGGAAAGAGTACAAAGAGTATTTTTGATTGCTATACATGCTGTGATATGTGTGTGGTATGTGTAGTGTGAAATAAGACTGACTTGTGGAGTCTGTAAGGTTATACATGTATTATAACCTTGGCATAGCGTGCCCATGAGAGTAACGATATAAGATTCACCAACTTTGAGGACAAAGTTCCTAAGGGGGTAGACTTTAATACCCCGGATCTAAAAATCATGATTAAATTACTCTAATATGATTATTAAAGGCCTAATGGGGCCTAAAGAGTATTGGTAAGGGAAATAAAACCAAAAGAAAAGAGAAAATGCGTAAAACGCAAAAAACGCTAAAACGCGCATTAAATAAGTATAAGAGATATATGATCTCGTTAGGGTCTGAGATGGATTCCTAAGGCTTATTTAGGCCTAATTAGTATACGGGAGAGATTCCCGAAGAAAATGGATCCAAATAATGGATTAAAAGGCTAACGGAGTTTTAAAGCACGTTTTTCGAGAAAACCCGAAAACGTGACTTTGAGTGGTCAAACAGACCCGTAAAAATTATAGTTGATTATATAACTATAATTAATGATTAATGGGAGCTTAATAACCATTAAAAATAAAGAAACAAGAAAAATCCGAAAAACGGGCCCGGTTAGTGAATAGTGCCAAAACCGGGAGACGAGACGCGTTTATTTCGAAAAGTTGAAAACGCACCCTGGGATGTTACTGTGTGGGGCCGGTTTTAATCAGTTTAATTACCCTCTCCCACCCAAGCCTTAACTAATTAATTCCCTAAGTCACTACAAGACAAATTAAGTAAAGTAGAGGGGAGGAATAGTAACTAAAACTTTTAAACCCTCTCTCCTTCCTTATTCTCTTCATTCACGATTTGCTCCCCCTCCATCGGACTCCTTCTTCTTCTTCAAGCCTACGATGGCTATTTGCTCTTCCCCAAGCAGCACCCTCCTTCTCCTTCATCTACAAAGTCTAAAACAACTTCAAATCACAAAATAAACACACTATGAGACTCCTCTCTTCTTGAGCATCGTTCTCCACCTTTCAAAACTCAAAAACCCCACATTCGACCTCCATGGAAGCAGCTCCAAATGAAGGTTCAAGCTGCTCATTTTGATCAAAAACCACTTCTTGGTTCCTTAAGGTAAGAAGCAAGCTCAAAATCTCCATTGTCTAGCTTCCTTTGATTTTTGGAAAATTCCAACGTGAGCTCCTTCACCATCCTTGCTTCAGCCGGTTTCTTCTTGCCTTTGTGGAGTGCTGGAACTTCATCCTTTTGATTGCCTAAGCTCTCCATGAGGACACTTGAAGGTAATCTCTAAGCTAAACCCTAAAAACAAGCTCTTGAAATACTAGTTTTTGTGAGGGGAAATTGAATTAATAAGCTTGATATGTGTGTATGGGGATATGATTGTAGATGGCAATTTAGACCCCTTTGTGTGTTGTGAAAACAAGATGAGAAAGAGGGAGCAAAAGAAAGCGGAAGAAGAGGAGTAAAAACCGAAAATAAACAAGGTAATAAGTTCACCTTGAGTTGGTTTTATTTGATTTGGAAAAACAGATTTTAGAGTTGATTTAATGTTCTTGAATTGGTGTAGTCATGGTACTACAATATTGAGTGGGAATGAGGATGTTTTAATGTGGTTTGAGTGTGCAAGTAACCTAGAAGCTAAGTGAAATACCCCAAAATTTAAAACAGTGATTAATTAGGATAATTAAGATTTTAGAAGCTTAGTTACACCTAAATAATCATGAGGGAACAAATCCCGAAGAAAACGGATCCTTAAAACGGATTAAAAACATAAACGAACCTTAGAGCGCGTTTTTCGAGGAAACCGGGAAAACGCGACTTTAAGCGGGTTAAATAGACCCGTAATAATTTTGGTCAACCAAATAGTCATTATTAAACTATAATGAAGGTCTAGAACCAATAAAATTAAATTAACAAGAAAATTCCGGAAAACGGGTTCCGGGAGTGAATAGTGCAAAAAAAATGAAGGTTGTGGGGTGAAAGCATAAATAAGCTAAACTAATGTGTCCACCTTGCAAATAAAAATCAGAACACACTAGTGTGTGTATGTGTGTAATCGGCCAGCACATCTTCCCCTCTTCTTTATTTCCTTCCTAACTCACTAGAAGACATGAAAATAAAAGAAAGAAAGTACAAAAGTAAAAAGAAGTCACTCTCTCTCCTAACTCTCATCCTCTCTCACGTTTTCCCCCCTTACTGGCTCCTTCTTCTTCAACCTCCAATCAATGGCGATTTATACTTCCCTCTACAGCCCCTCTCTCTCTCTCCATTGTTGGAGGCTTAAATCTTGTCCAAATCACATAAAAATTACACCATTGTGCTCTCCTCTCTTTGGACTTCATTTTCCACCTTTCAAAAACTGAAAAGCTCACACTTCTCCACCATGGTTGTAGCTCATTTTGGAGCTTGAAGACCACCATTGTGACCCCCTCCATCTCCACATTGTTCTAAGGTAAAAATGGTCTTTAAAGTTCATCTTTTTTCCAGCTTTTTAGGCAAAACGAAAATCTGAGTGGAGCCTTGTTTTTCCTCTTCTTCTAGCCGGTTTTGGTGGGTGATTTGGGTGCTGGAAATCTCCACTCTTTGCTGTCCAAAAGCCTCTCTAAGAGCTTAAGGTAAAATCCCCTTGTAAACCCTAACTTGTATTAAGGATTAGATTAGTTTAAGGAATAATTTTCTAAGTTAGTATTGGTGTGTATGGAGGGCTGTGGCATTGTCGATTGGTTGAGCAAAGAACAAGAATGAGAAACAAAGGAACAAAGAAGGAAGAAGAAAGGAGAGGAGAAGGGAGAAAGGAAAAACTAAAATTTCAAGGTAAATGCACTTACCTTGAGCTAGTATTGTATGGTCTATTGTAACAGATTTTAATGTTTAAAATGAGGATTTGAAGTGCTTTGGATAATGGGTTATGTTGTGGTATAATGAGGAAGAGAGTTAGGCTGTTTTGGAGTTGTTTGAATGATGCTTAAAAGCTTTGGAAAACCCAGAGAAGTAGTTGATGCTGTGTAGGAAAATATGTGAGTTGTTGAACAGATTTTGTGTTGTTGGTATTCCTTGAGGATGTGGTTAGCTAAGGATGTTAGAAACTGAGAAAAATTATGTGTGGGAATGTCTAGAAATGTGGGGAAACCATGGCGAATTTTCTGTAGCATGGTAAAGGACTTAGGTGTTTAATTGGGAGAAAACAGTTTATGAAGATTAGTTGTGTTTTAGTATTTCACTTGAGTAGTGGATGGCTTGGGCAATTAAGTTAAGAATGAATGTAAAGGTGGTGGAATGTAGTATGAAATTAATGCAAGATGCAAGGGGAGGATGGCATTAGAAGTGAAACATGGAGTTAGGAAACAAGCAGGAAACAAAAACTGCACATAAGTGTTCTAGGAAATTTAAGAGAAATTGTGTGTTTTACCTAGATTTAATTAGGTGACTTAGTAGATGATTTAGGATGGGTTAGGATGTTTAAATGATGCTAAAACATGTCTAGATACTTAGGAAATGATTAGGGAATAAATGGGTGAAAGAAGGAGATTAAAACAAAAACTGAAGTTTAAAACATGTTGAAAACATAGCAGGGTCCAGGACTTAGGTCCAGGACCAAGTCCCGGACCACCCCCTGAATAATGGCCGATACTTAGCTCTAGGCTAATGTCCCGGACCACCCCTTATTTAATAACCGAGTGTTGAAGTTCACTATGGTCCGGGACTTAGGTCCCTGCTAAGGTCCCGTACCATATATGAAAAAGAGACCGAGAGTTTGAACTAGCATTGGTCCGGGACTTGGGACCCGGACAAAGTCCCGGACCAACCCAGAAACTTGAAAATAAGTGCATTAAGTGGGTTTTAAGCTAGGGAATTGAATGGTGATGATACTATAAGATGATTAGGACTTAATTATTTACATATAAAGGTCATTAGTGGTATAACCAAGCTTGAAAACTAAATTGAAGAAAGTAAAAAAATGTAAACAAGCTTGTAATGTAAGAAGTAAGTACTTGCAAATCGGGGAACTCTAAAGTTTAAAGTGTTAGGTTAATTATAGATAATTAACCGTCCGAATCTACGAATGTTATAGGATCTGAATGATTGGACTCCGAAGGAGAATCGGGGATCGAACAACTACGGTGAACGGTATGATTTCCTCATGCTCTGTATCCTAACTTGGTTACCCCGATTTGTGTGCTTATTTGATCACCTAAATAAGATAAATGCACGAATCGGATTTTAATGCACCTACCTGTGCTTGCATTATTTTGTTCTGCTATATCGCCTTGAACATTTAGTTTGTATAATTCATGAAATGCATGGATGAGGAAGAGGCGTATGCATACCTAGTTGCGTATTTGTGTGAGGTATTACTCTGGGTTGTGGATGAATTGGAAGGTTGTGATTGTAAGTGAAATGTTGTTTAATTGGTTATGGTAACCGTGATTGAATTGTGGTTGATTGTGGAAGTGTGAATATTGCTGATGGCTTCTCACTAACTCCTAACCATCTAACCCTCTAACATTGAGAGTTGGGAATTGAGTAATTTGGAGTATTTGGGAAGCCCGATATAGTTTCGGCCACGTGTGAGGATGAGGTTGCAAGAGAGATTGTTAACCGATTCCTGGCTATAATCTTTTCCACGGTCCAAACCCCTTAAATGGGTAGCAACCTGGTTAAGTGAGCCAACTTTGAGCCCGGTGGTGGGATATCCTTATCCCTGCCCGGAGGTCATACCGACTTAACATTGAGTATTGGCAAGAGAAGAAATATTGGTTGAGAATGACTTGGACTTGTTTGGGTTGACGATCTTGAGTATTGAGATAATGATATCCGATTAACCTGGATGCTAATTGGGCTAACCCATTGTTAAGTTTGATTGAGGTCAAACCTTGGTTGGTGATTGTGAACCTTGTGCTTGTTGGATTGAGTGCCTTTGCGTATTGAGTATGTATGGTGTATGTATTGCGTATGTGTATCTCGGAAGAAGGTAAGTATGTATGGGATGGCTTATATTGCATTCCTTGTATGTAGTGAAGTGTGTAAATGTATTCCTAGCGTAAAGTATTGTAGTATTGTGTATAAGGGCATGCATGCATGTATGTTTGAAATAAATGACTTGCATGTATTCGACCATGTGGTCGGCGTACCCTCGCTTGTACGCGGGGTATGAGGAAGTCATATTCAGCGTAAGCTGACCCCCTAGGGGGAACGTTTTTAGTGTGCAGGTACCCGAAGCGGATAGGGTCACTGTTAGAGACCGACAGCTAAGCACGGACAGACTTGGGCATTGTAGATACTCAGTATAGAATGTAATTTGAAGTTGTATTGTATAATGTGGGATTGGTGTTGTATTTGGTTTAGATTGGATTGAGTAATAGAAGTAGGATTTGTATAGTGTACTCGGTATAAGACCCATCAGACCGATATTGTAATTGTCATTGCATTTGAGTTTGGATTTGGCCTAGCTAGTCACGTGGGTGACTGGCGGCATTGTATCACCCCCGGTTGTAGTTTGAATTCCGCTGCATTATGGTTGGTAATTGTAATACCCCAACCCGAAATCCAATAAACTGAACGGCGATCACTCCCAAATAAGATACAACTGCAGCGGAAATAAATACAACAACCGGGCGGTATTACAATGCCGTTGACCACCCTTGTGACCAACCAGGCTAAGTCCAAATACAATCCTCAAATGTCACGGTCTGGAATACAGATACAACTCGAGATACTAGGAATCAAACTCAAAAGTACAATACTGAAATAAAACAATTAACTAATAGTAGACTCCCAAAGCTTGGTCTACCCCACCTACACTCAGTGTGGTGATCTCCTCAACTTCAGGTACCTGAAAAATGGGGGTGCCCCCAAAGGGGCTCAGCAAACAATGCTGGTATGGAAAACGTGCAGCCCATCGTCTACCGGGCCACACCAACTACTTTGTCGAATACATGCAGTTCATTTTTATAAAGCTGTAAACAAGCATAGTCTGATGATAACAAGTATCCATATAAGGACAATAATGTCACATAGAACAAGACACAGAAGGTTGAGTTAGCTGAACTGAAATTCTTTACTGATAGTCGGTCCACACAATGGGACTGACAGTTATAACTGAATAGCTGAAATAGTGGAGGTATAGTGACCTCATTATAGAGAAAGGTTGGGTATAAAAACCCCAGGAGATAACGTAGTTAAACCCTGAACTGAATGGCGTGGGAAATAAGAACCCACTAGAGGAATAAAGTCTTCCTCGAACTGAAGGGCATTTGAATCCCGGAAGGAAAAAGTCTTCCTCCCAACTGAATGTTCCGTCGCGACGTAGTAGGAGACGACCTGAGACAGGTACAACTCCCGTAGCATGCATGGCCAGATCCAACTGGGCTCCTCAATCTCGAAGTATATAATTGTTAAGTGTCATATAAAGACGTTAAACAAGAACACAATGTGTATTGTCAATTATCACGTTTAGGATAATGACGTTTGTTATAAACTGAAGTTAGTGAGAGACTTGAGTACAAGTCCTCGGTATACTGAAACGCAGGTATTAAATCCACTGGTATAGTAGTGTTTGTATGCGTGGGACATACACGATGTAGTCAGCAACATTCACGCACATAAAATAATACCACAGTGTGCAAGAGTAAAACAACAGTTTACATTAATTATCTTGGTCGTTATTTCAAACAACAGATAGCACACAAGCCGGTGTAATCCGTTAGAAAACAGGTTGCAAGAATCCCATACCGTTCACCGTAGACTGTACTTGTAAATTCCCGGTCAACGTCTGGTCAAACAAAGTCCTAGAATAGGATTAACTGAGAGGGTTAATTTATGTTACCCTTATATAATAATTCTATTGGATCTTTTAACAAATTTCATATTGTTATTTCATGTGAGGTTTATTTCTTTTAATCACCTCATGATTTAATGTATAACTTATTTGTTATCCCTTTTGATTTATTTATAAATCCTTTAATGCACATATATGTGTTTATTGCATTTGTTGTTTATTTTATTTGTCTAGGTGACATAACAACTTATAATCTCTTAACTATATTTATATGTCATACATAGACATAAAATTCTTATAGTTTTATTATTCTCCTTTTAACCATAAATAATATTTATTGTTTATCTTTTAATTCCTTATAACCATGTAAGCCATAGTTCCAATTCCATAATTCCTTTAATCAAAATTCTTTCTTCTAAATCCTCCAAATATCCATATAGGACCTATATTTATTTAAATCTAAATTATTACCCTTATATTTCGGTTATTTATAAATCAACCACATTAATTCATAAACTTTATATTTAAATTCTAATCTCATTATATTATAGAGTTTTAACTTCTTATTTAGCTAAATTACATAGTCACACTAATATTTTGGTATATAGCTTTTAAGTACTATAACTTTCGAAAATAACAACTTAGCCCCTTAAATTCTCGGCAATGATATTTTATTTCCCATAATTACAATTTAACCACAAAACCTTATAAACTTTGCATAATGCCTTATAAACTTATAGTTTTAATTTTAATTCTCCATAAATGCCGGATATATATATAAATTCTTAAATCACCAAACTAACCCCAAATAATTCGGCTTAGGTCTTGAACTCTCCATTAATTACATTTTCACCCCAAACTTTATAATAACTTCTTAATGACTTTAAACTAAAGTCTAAATATTTAATTCTTCAAAATTTCGAAAGTGAGCCTAATAAATCTCTTAATTATGAATTCGCCCATTAATAAGTTCTAAACTTTCATAACAACTTTTATAAATTACATAATAGCCCAAAACTTTATAAAATGTTATCTTAACACTTGTTTAATTTATCTAAAATTCATAAACTTAATTCCTAACCTTACATATATTATAATAATACCAAACACCACTTAACTCTCGGTTTTTATAATAAACCAACTAAATTTTGTAAAAATTACATTTAAGCCACTTAACTTAATTAATGAGCCATTTAAGCACTAATGAAATATTTTAGCTCACCAAACTTTGTGATATAGGTTTATATACCTAAGTAGGTCATTAATACCTATTTATCAATTAAAGCATTCGGCCATTGGGACCATATTATATTGGTGCCAATATATAATAAAAGTGGATTTATTGTATATCATAAAATTATACATAAATTCATAGGAGTTATATAACTCATGTAAAAATTATTGTAATGTCTTATAAATTCTTAGCTCAAAATAAGCATTTTTGCCCTTGGTAATTCGGCTTGAATTAATATGTAACATAACTAAATTTTGTGACACAAAAATGTGTCTTAAGGTAAATATTTTCTATATAAGTTATAGATTGTATTTTTGGCATATAATACCATATGGTTTCGGTTTTAATAAACCTAGGAGGTGTACTTAATTTTTGTATAATTTTTAGAAGCTTAACAAAACTTATATCATAAGGATTTACTTAGTAAACTTACTTCTTAACAAAGGTGGTTAAGTGCTTGAACTCTTCTTGAATCTCCAAGCTTTCTCCTAGGTAAACTTGATGCTCCTCTTCGGTTTTATGCAAGAGGTGAAGGTGTTTAGGAGTTAGATCTTCAACAAAGATCTTAAGTAGATTTGTAAGTAGTTTTACAAGACTTTACCTTAGACTTTTCTCCTTAAATTCGGCACTCCTAAGGTAGGTGAAGAACAAGTTTTCCTTCATCAAAATGAAGAAGAAAAGAGACTTAGAAGAAGTAGAACTTGGTTACACATAAAAATGTGCTTTAAGGATTTTCAAGCTTTAAAACCTACCTTGAGATGCTCCTTGGTTTAATGTTGGTTTGGACAATCTCCTTGGAGAACTAAATGAAGCCGAACACACCTTGTTATGCTAGGAAGAGTTTTGCTTCAAGACTTGCCAAGAATTGCTAGGAAATTACCTTAAAGATGAAGATAGAAGTTAAAACTCCATTAATGGACTTAAGAGCTTCAAAGGAAGAAGATGAAGCTAGAAGAGAGAGGAGGGAGCTTACCAAACCGTGCAAGAATGTGCAAGGAGGGAAATGAAGCTAACTTACGTAAATGAAAGAAGACATTTGGAATTTGATTTTGTTTTGTCAATTTTTAATGTCAAATGACTATACTTTTCCTTAGTTTATTCATGGTTGATTGGCTCAATAAATGCCTCCTTTCCAGCTTAAAAATCGGACATAATAGAGGACATGTGAGGTGTGACAAGGCAAGAGTTGGAAAGGAAATAATTGTGAGCTAGAAGACAAGGAAATTTAGGGTAAGTTGTACTTTTGATTTTACTAAGTTAAAGCCTTGTCTTCTTCCTCATTATGGTGCACGATTTCAAGGCTAAAAGAGGGGTCTCAATTCGTTGATGAAGAGCCAAGGAAGAAGCTTGGAAGGTCTCTTGAATTTTAAGAAATGAAAAAGGTGGAATCTAGATCCACTTTTGCCTTTTTACATTTTGTCTTCTTCCTAACTCACATGGCCTTGTTTCTCTTCATAATTTCGACAGCCACATGGTCAAATGAGACCTACATACTTTGGCATTAAGTAATGTAACACATGGGATGATGAGTCATCATGTTTTAAGCCTTTTATAAATTTTTAAAGCAAATTTTATACTAGTTTTTGCCCTTAAAATCGGCCCCTATAGAGACCCTTGTTGACTAGTCACACCAACTGATTTAGAAGGTAATTTTAACCCTTTTTAAGATTACCAATTCGTGGCATGTCAAAAACTACAAGGTAATTGCGTAAAACGCATTTTCGTGACACCCGAAGGTGTGTTTTTGTGCTCTAAGGAAATTTTGGGAAACCAATTGTTCTTATGAGTTCCAAGTGTTTGTAAACACTTATTATAGTAAATAAACATATACTAAGATGTTACATTGAGTTATATGGGTTATATCAACCCGTGACATAATTTACGGGCCATCGGGACACTCCCGGGCCAAAAAGGAGCGCTAAGAAATCCTCCTTTGGTTTTTGCTGAATTTTGAGAAACCACTTCGTGGGTTCTCTTTAGAATGATAAATAATGATGTTAGGAACTCTAGGAATTAATTTTATAGGAGTTCGTGCCACCTCGGCACTCCTCCGGACTTTTCGTGCTTTAAGGAGCGGGTGTGAGCACTCCCGAGCATTTTGCGTATTTGACTGAATATAGCTTAGGGAATATATTTGTATATTCATATAATAATTGTATGACCATTTAGTTTGAATATTAGAGGGTCATACAAGGTCATGTTTGACCATATGCTTCTAAGGCGTTTTAGCGTTTATGGTGAAACGACTGTTTTTACGTAACGTTTTCATGCATGGGTTTGCATGCGTACGTGAAATGTTTATATTTGGATTATATTCCAATAAATAATGATTAAATAATATTATTTAGATTTGGGGTATTTCAATCTACCCCCCTTAAAAAGGACTTCGCCCCGAAGTCTCATATTTAAAGTATAAGGTTGTGGGGGAATCAAGTTCCACTAAGTATCCACAACTCAATCTAATTTTTAGGGATCAAGTCCCAAGTCTCTATATCCCTAAGTTCATAGTGTATATCAAGTACAACAGAAATACTTGGAATGTCATAACATATACTTGCAGTGTAAGCAAGGTAGTGAACACAATCACTTTTCATTTCAAATGGTGCAACGTAGTGCATATAATATTTCCATTGTAGTGTAATGAAGTACACACAATCAAGTAGAAGTACAAGGTACATTCAAACACAGTGTTACACAAGAACACATACAAGACAAGGTGTCACTGAAATGCACAAAAGTGCAACAACTGAAATGCACAAAAGTGCAACAACTGAAATGCACAAAAGTGCAACAACTGAAATGCACAAAAGTGCAACAACTGAAATGCACAAAAGCAACAAATGCAATGCACAAAGGTGCAACAAAGTGCACACTAAACTCAAAAATGAAAAAGGCTCTACCCCCCAAAAAGAAGGGGTACGCCCCCGTACCCTAGACTAAAGTGCCTAGTCGGTAAATAATGAGGGAAACTTCGCTCGCATATCAGCTTCGAGTTCCCATGTGGCCTCTTCCACATCGTGGTTCGACCAAAGAACCTTCACGAGGCTCACAGACTTGTTTCGAGTCTCTCGTGTCTTCCTATCTAAGATTCTTTGCGGTGTTTCCACATACCGCATTGTTGGTTCTAAAGAGAGTGTCTCTGGTTGTAGAACATGAGAAGGATGAGGCATGTATTTCTTAAGCTGAGACACGTGAAAAACATTGTGTACTTTGCCCAACTCGGCTGGCAAATCAAGTCGATATGCCACTAGGCCCACCCGCTCTATGATAGCGTAGGGTCCTACAAATTTCGGGCTTAGCTTGCCCTTCTGACCAAATCTGAATACACCCTTCATGGGTGAAACTCGTAGAAATACCTGGTCGCCAACTGCGAACTCAAGGTCTCGTCGCCTCTCATCAGCATATGATTTCTGTCTGTCCTGTGCTGCTTTCATATTGTTTCTGATCTGCTGAACTTCTGCCTGGACTTGCTCCAAGTACTCAGGCCCAATGATGACGGTCTCACTAGACTCGTCCCAGCACAAAGGTGTGCGGCATGGTCTGCCATATAAAGCCTGAAAAGGTGACATCTGTATAGAGGCGTGATAGCTGTTATTGTAAGCAAACTCGATGAGATGTAATCTATCTATCCAGCTGCCCTGAAAATCCAAGGCACATGCTCGTAGCATGTCCTCTAAGGTCTGAATAGTCCTCTCTGACTGACCATCTGTCTGAGGATGAAATGCTGTGCTAAGCTTCAACTCAGTGCCAAGTGCCTCGCGAGTAGCTCGCCAGTATCGTGAGAGAAATCTAGTGTCTCGATCTGAAACAATAGTCTTAGGTACTCCATGATGTCTGATAATCTCTGCTCAAATAGCTCTGCAACTTTGGCACTTTCCAAGTGTCTTTCATCGGAATAAACCTAGCAACCTTAGTCAGTCGATCAACAACAACCCAAATCATATTAGGCCTCCTCTCGTAGGTGGTAGTCCCACCACGAAGTCCATAGAAATGTCATAAAACTTCCACTCTGGAACTGGCATAGACTGTACCATACCTCCTGGTCGTCTATGTTCGAATTTCACTTTCTGACAAGTGAGACATCGAATCACATACTCTGTCACGTCGCCCTTCATACCACTCCACCAGAAATACCTCTTTAGATCTTTGTACATCTTAGAAGCTCCTGGATGGACAGATGTGGTAGAAGTGTGGGACTCTCGAAGAATATGCTCCTTTATATCTGTGCTGTCTCTGGGAATACACAATCTTCCCTTCAATCTGATGAGTCCATCATCATGTAACTGGAACTCATACTTTCCACCTCAAATGTACCGTAGTCAACTTCTGACTGATCTCCATCATTCGCTGATCACTCTGCTGTGCTCTGCGTATGTCGTCCATAAGACTCGAGCTAGCCACAATGGCATTAAGAGAATATGCTCGTCGACTCAATGCGTCTGCTACAACATTAGCTTTCCCTTCCTTGTACTGCAAATCAATGTCATAATCCTTAAGAAATTCAACCCATCTTCTTTGTCTCATGTTTAACTCCTTCTGGGTGAATACATATTTCAAACTCTTATGATCCGAATATACGGTCATCTGGACACCATACAGGTAGTGGCGCCAGATCTTCAAGGCAAAAACAATAGCTCCAAGCTCCAAGTCATGTGTGGGATAGTTTTCCTCATGTTTCTTCAACTGTCGGGAAGCGTAGGCGACTACCTTCCCATTCTGCATGAGTACACACCCTAATCCCTACCTGATGCATCACAGTAAACTTCATAACCCTCTGTGCCTTCAGGTATAGTCAAAACTGGTGCTGATGTCAAGGCATTCTTCAGAAGCTCGAATGAGGTCTCACATTCAGTAGTCCATGTGAAAGGTGTCCTTCTTCATTAAGCTGGTCATAGGTTTGGCTATTTTGGAGAAGTCTCTGACAAACCTTCTGTAGTATCCTGCTAAACCAAGGAAACTCCTGATGTCCGTAACTGTCTTTGGCCTAGGCCAAGTGCGAACTGCTTCTATCTTTGCTGGATCCACTGCGATCCCAGCATCTGAGATAACATGTCCTAGAAAGGAAACTCTGTCTAACCAAAACTCACATTTGGAGAACTTAGCATAAAGCTGGTTCTCCCTTAGGATCTCAAGTACATGTCGGAGGTGACTCTCATGCTCTTCTTAGACTTTGATAGATAGGATGTCATCGATGAATACAACCACGGTCTTATCCAACTGCTCTCTGAATAATCTGTTCATCAAATCCATGAAGACTGCAGGTGCATTTGACAAGCCAAAAGGCATAACGTAAACTCATAGTGGCCATACCGTGTTCTGAAGGCTGTCTTTTCTATGTCTTGCTCCTTGATGGGTATCTGATGGTAGCCTGATCTCAAATCGATTTTTGAAAACACTTTTGCTCCTCTCAACTGATCAAACAAATCATCAATCCGTGGTAGTGGATATTTGTTCTTCACCGACACTGCATTAAGCTCTCTGTAATCGATGCATAACCGAAGGCTTCCATCTTTCTTTTTCACAAAAAGCACTGGTGCTCCCCAAGGAGATACACTAGGTCGTATGTATCCCTTGTCTAATAAATCTTTCAGCTGTTCTTTCAACTCAGCCATCTCTGCTGGTGCCATACGGTACGGTGCCTTAGCTATGGCACCGGTACCTGGTAGTAATTCGATGGAGAACTCTACCTCTCTGGATGGCGGTAAGCCTGGAAGTTCCTTTGGAAAAATATCTGGAAATTCCGACACCACTGGCATAGCTGGATCAAAATCAGGGTCATGTTCTACATTCTGAACATAACATAGATATACCTCCTTCTGCTTCCTGATGTGCTTGTACATGGACATAGCAGATATAACTTTTATCGATGGTGCCCTAGGGCTCTGACGGTAAGATACTGTCACTCCTGATGGGCTCTTAAGCAACAGTCTGCGCTCTGCACAAAGAATGCGGCCTCTGTGCCGCCCCAGCCAGTCCATCCCGGCTATAACGTCGAATCCTAAACCCCTGAACTCAATGAGGTCAATGGGAAAAATCCTCCTCCTTAATACGGATAGTGGCTCCTCTATAAAGTCGAGTGCAAGTGATCTTCTCCTTAGACGGGAGTGCCACCTTAAAATCAGGTAACTCTACAGCGTCTAGCCCCAACTTCCCCCAAGCGAAGGCGAAACGAAAGTATGTCCAGTCGAACAGTACTAATGCATCCACTCCATTAACGGAAAGGTACCAGTGAGGATCGAGCCGCCCTTGCTGGCCTCCTCCTTAAGAATACTTAAGGCACCTTCCGTCTCCTTAGCACAACCTAATAACAGAATCTGAGTAAGTACTTTGATATTGATGGGGTCTAAAGACTTCACTTTCACAAACAATAATGCTTCACTGATGAGATGATCTCCTTTCTGAAGTCCAAAAACAATTACAACACTAATACTTTCTAAAGGTCAAACTTAATCTTCCTGGTTTCATGTGAGTGGTGTTTATCACTGTCGAAGGTGCTGTGTTCATTTTGATCCTCTTAATTCCATGGTATAGCAACCTTGACTTTCCACCCATTACTAAAACATCTCCTGAACTCAATATGATTTTCTTTGCAAGGTCCACACGCTTCTGCTCGCCATAAAGGAACTCTGCGTCATCTCCAATTGACAAAGACAATACTGGTATCCCCTGATCGAGGGACCCTTGTGTTTCATCCTTGTCCTGATGTAGTCCTAAGCGGCCACCTTCTTCATAGAAGTTGATGATACATAGATCAGCCCTTAAGTTGGGAACTGGATCTTCTTCTAGCTGTTGAGTTGTAGTAACTGCTTGTTCCACAATTTGTAAAAATTCTTCCGGGATTTTTGGCACTTGTGCTCCATCTCCATTCCTTGTATCCTGGTAACTTTTGGTATAAGGATTCCAATCCTTTCCCAAGCACATCATTTTCAGCTTCATTTTTGATCCTCCTGGAAATTCTGGAGTGTAGAACCCTCCTGGTCCTGCTCCCAATTCTTGACATCTTCTGATGATTGCAATTTGTGTCTCCGGTGTTAGGTATCCTTTGAGTAGTATCAAACCTGGTTGGATAACCTTACATTGTTCGTTCTCTGGTTCTTGTATTTTGATAATGTTTTCTTCCAGGGAGGGCGGTGAGGGGATAGGAAAGCATATCTTATAGCTTCCTACGTGGTTTTCAAATTTTTCTAGTGAGTCTTACTAATTCTTTCCTTTTCAATTAGGCAATCAAGGCATGCAAGCACTCATTCACAACATCCATTGTTCAATAACGGTTCACATGGTTTAGAAATACCTGGGTTAGAAGAAGGACCAGCCTCATCTGAGCGGTCCATGACATGCAGGGCGGGTCCCGATGCTGGGCCTTTGCCCTTGTACCCCTGAGTTTGGTTTGTTGGTGGAGGGCGAGTATCGCTAGCTCCATTCTTTTGGCCTGGGCTTGGCTTTGCTCCCGGACGGTAGTTCCTGCTCTCCGGGTTTCGGATACACTCGAAGGCACGATGCCCGAGTATCTGACAGTAGCGGCACATGACTTTCTCCCCTTGACAGTCAACGCCGGGGTGGTCCTTTCCGCATTGCTTACAGTTGAAACGGCGGACATACTTCTGGCCCGTGTTTGAGCCATGTCCGGAACCTAACACAATCAAGGTCAATTATACATCCCAAAGGTACTGAAGTAATCACAAAAGTCTCAAATTTAACTTAGAGTTCCTACCCTTAGATGGGTAGGTTTTCTGTGTAGTTGCTGCTCCGTGGGTTCCTGACTGGGGGTTCCCAGTAGTTTGGTTCCCCTTCCCTTGGTAGGACCCCTGTCCTTTCTGATAAGGCTTGTTCCTTCTGTTGGAGTTCCCCTGCTTGGCATCTTCGCCACCAGGTCCGTCCTTCCTCTTTTGGGAGCTCAAAGCATCCCTTCTCTTACAAGTGATCTCCACTACGGAAGCAGCATGGTAGCATTCCTGAAATCTCAAGATATAAATCTCCAAATCTCCCATGACGGGGTATAGTACGTAATAAGATTTCCAACTGATTTATGTCTCTCCTGTTTTACCTGTAAACTGGTAGGGATGATTGGTCCCATCCCAAACTGAAGTCGAGGGCTCAGTCCCCCGTAGAACCGGTCGACCAAGACCTGGTCCGAGTATCCTATGCCGGGTAGTAGTCGAAGTAGCGAAGTGAACTTCGCATAGTACTCATCCACTGACATCTTCCCCGTCTGCTCCAGGGCGTCAAACTCCCTAGTCTTCACCATCCTGGTGTGGGCCGGGTAGTATTTGCCCCTAAGTAGTGCAGTGTAGTGTCCCCAAGTAAAAGCTGGGTCGTCCAGGTGGTCGGCTTTCACCATGTTCCACCAATCTCTAGCTGCATCCTTCAGATAAAAGGCTGCAAGCCTTACTTTTTCCCTAGCTGGGACTGCAAGCGTCTCGAACGCTGTCTCCATCTCCATGATGTATGTCTCTAAGTGAGCAGGGTCAGTCTGCCCTTTGAAAGGAGTTGGCCTGAGTTCAGCCAAACTCTTCACCCAGTCTCTCTCCCTGGGTGGTGGTGGTGGAGGTAGCTGCTGCTGCTGTCCAACCCCCGCCTGTGCGAATGCCTGAGCGATTAAGGTGGCAATGTCTGCCAGCCTGACGTTTGGCTCCTCATCAGCCTGTCCACGTCATCCTCCTCTTCCCGACATCTGCAGGATGTTGAGGTATATTAGGCACTGTGGTCAAAATCTTGGTCTTGGATAGTGGTCTAAGTAAAACTAACTTAAACTCTTTCAATACTATCTCTCAACCCTTAACCTAAGTCTTAGATATCCTAATCTCGGTGTATCCTTGTATCCAGAGCGTAACTACGCTCTGGTACCATTTTTGTAATATCCCAACCCGAAATCCAATAAACTGAACGGCGATCACTCCCAAATAAGATACAACTGCAGCGGAAATAAATACAACAACCGGGCGGTATTACAATGCCGTTGACCACCCTTGTGACCAACCAGGCTAAGTCCAAATACAATCCTCAAATGTCACGGTCTGGAATACAGATACAACTCGAGATACTAGGAATCAAACTCAAAAGTACAATACTGAAATAAAACAATTAACTAATAGTAGACTCCTAAAGCTTGGTCTACCCCACCTACACTCAGTGTGGTGATCTCCTCAACTTCAGGTACCTGAAAAATGGGGGTGCCCCCAAAGGGGCTCAGCAAACAATGCTGGTATGGAAAACGTGCAGCCCATCGTCTACCGGGCCACACCAACTACTTTGTCGAATACATGCAGTTCATTTTTATAAAGCTGTAAACAAGCATAGTCTGATGATAACAAGTATCCATATAAGGACAATAATGTCACATAGAACAAGACACAGAAGGTTGAGTTAGCTGAACTGAAATTCTTTACTGATAGTCGGTCCACACAATGGGACTGACAGTTATAACTGAATAGCTGAAATAGTGGAGGTATAGTGACCTCATTATAGAGAAAGGTTGGGTATAAAAACCCCAGGAGATAACGTAGTTAAACCCTGAACTGAATGGCGTGGGAAATAAGAACCCACTAGAGGAATAAAGTCTTCCTCGAACTGAAGGGCATTTGAATCCCGGAAGGAATAAAGTCTTCCTCCCAACTGAATGTTCCGTCGCGACGTAGTAGGAGACGACCTGAGACAGGTACAACTCCCGTAGCATGCATGGCCAGATCCAACTGGGCTCCTCAATCTCGAAGTATATAATTGTTAAGTGTCATATAAAGACGTTAAACAAGAACACAATGTGTATTGTCAATTATCACGTTTAGGATAATGACGTTTGTTATAAACTGAAGTTAGTGAGAGACTTGAGTACAAGTCCTCGGTATACTGAAACGCAGGTATTTAATCCACTGGTATAGTAGTGTTTGTATGCGTGGGACATACACGATGTAGTCAGCAACATTCACGCACATAAAATAATACCACAGTGTGCAAGAGTAAAACAACAGTTTACATTAATTATCTTGGTCGTTATTTCAAACAACAGATAGCACACAAGCCGGTGTAATCCGTTAGAAACAGGTTGCAAGAATCCCATACCGTTCACCGTAGACTGTACTTGTAAATTCCCGGTCAACGTCTGGTCAAACAAAGTCCTAGAATAGGATTAACTGAGAGGGTTAATTTATGTTACCCTTATATAATAATTCTATTGGATCTTTTAACAAATTTCATATTGTTATTTCATGTGAGGTTTATTTTTTAATCACCTCATGATTTAATGTATAACTTATTTGTTATCCCTTTTGATTTATTTATAAATCCTTTAATGCACATATATGTGTTTATTGCATTTGTTGTTTATTTTATTTGTCTAGGTGACATAACAACTTATAATCTCTTAACTATATTTATATGTCATACATAGACATAAAATTCTTATAGTTTTATTATTCTCCTTTTAACCATAAATAATATTTATTGTTTATCTTTTAATTCCTTATAACCATGTAAGCCATAGTTCCAATTCCATAATTCCTTTAATCAAAATTCTTTCTTCTAAATCCTCCAAATATCCATATAGGACCTATATTTATTTAAATCTAAATTATTACCCTTATATTTCGGTTATTTATAAATCAACCACATTAATTCATAAACTTTATATTTAAATTCTAATCTCATTATATTATAGAGTTTTAACTTCTTATTTAGCTAAATTACATAGTCACACTAATATTTTGGTATATAGCTTTTAAGTACTATAACTTTCGAAAATAACAACTTAGCCCCTTAAATTCTCGGCAATGATATTTTATTTCCCATAATTACAATTTAACCACAAAACCTTATAAACTTTGCATAATGCCTTATAAACTTATAGTTTTAATTTTAATTCTCCATAAATGCCGGATATATATATAAATTCTTAAATCACCAAACTAACCCCAAATAATTCGGCTTAGGTCTTGAACTCTCCATTAATTACATTTTCACCCCAAACTTTATAATAACTTCTTAATGACTTATAAACTAAAGTCTAAATATTTAATTCTTCAAAATTTCGAAAGTGAGCCTAATAAATCTCTTAATTATGAATTCGCCCATTAATAAGTTCTAAACTTTCATAACAACTTTTATAAATTACATAATAGCCCAAAACTTTATAAAATGTTATCTTAACACTTGTTAATTTATCTAAAATTCATAAACTTAATTCCTAACCTTACATTATATTATAATAATACCAAACAGCCACTTAACTCTCGGTTTTTATAATAAACCCACTAAATTTTGTAAAAATTACATTTAAGCCACTTAACTTAATTAATGAGCCATTTAAGCACTAATGAAATATTTTTAGCTCACCAAACTTTGTGATATAGGTTTATATACCTAAGTAGGTCATTAATACCTATTTATCAATTAAAGCATTCGGCCATAATTATTTGGTGACCATATAGTATATAAAAGTGGATTTATATGTCATAATAATTATACATAAATTCATAGGAGTTATATAACTCATGTAAAAATTATTGTAATGTCTTATATAAATTCTTAGCTCAAAAATAAGCATTTTTGCCCTTGGTAATTCGGCTTGAATTAATATGTAACATAACTAAATTTTGTGACACAAAAATGTGTCTTAAGGTAAATATTTTCTATATAAGTTATAGATTGTATTTTTGGCATATAATACCATATGGTTTCGGTTTTAATAAACCTAGGAGGTGTACTTAATTTTTGTATAATTTTTAGAAGCTTAACAAAACTTATATCATAAGGATTTACTTAGTAAACTTACTTCTTAACAAAGGTGGTTAAGTGCTTGAACTCTTCTTGAATCTCCAAGCTTTCTCCTAGGTAAACTTGATGCTCCTCTTCGGTTTTATGCAAGAGGTGAAGGTGTTTAGGAGTTAGATCTTCAACAAAGATCTTAAGTAGATTTGTAAGTAGTTTTACAAGACTTTACCATAGACTTTTCTCCTTATAAATTCGGCACTCCTAAGGTAGGTGAAGAACAAGTTTTCCTTCATCAAAATGAAGAAGAAAAGAGACTTAGAAGAAGTAGAACTTGGTTACACATAAAAATGTGCTTTAAGGATTTTCAAGCTTTGAAACCTACCTTGAGATGCTCCTTGGTTTAATGTTGGTTTGGACAATCTCCTTGGAGAACTAAATGAAGCCGAACACACCTTGTAATGCTAGGAAGAGTTTTGCTTCAAGACTTGCCAAGAAATGCTAGGAAATTACCTTAAAGATGAAGATAGAAGTTAAAACTCCTTTAATGGACTTAAGAGCTTCAAAGGAAGAAGATGAAGCTAGAAGAGAGAGGAGGGAGCTTACCAAACCGTGCGAGAATTGTGCAAGGAGGGAAATGAAGCTAACTTACGTAAATGAAAGAAGACATTTGGAATTTGATTTTGTTTTGTCAATTTTTAATGTCAAATGACTATACTTTTCCTTAGTTTATTTCATGGTTGATTGGCTCAATAAATGCCTCCTTTCCAGCTTAAAAATCGGACATAATAGAGGACATGTGAGGTGTGACAAGGCAAGAGTTGGAAAGGAAATAATTGTGAGCTAGAAGACAAGGAAATTTAGGTAAGTTGTACTTTTGATTTTACTAAGTTAAAGCCTTGTCTTCTTCCTCATTATGGTGCACGATTTCAAGGCTAAAAGAGGGGTCTCAATTCGTTGATGAAGAGCCAAGGAAGAAGCTTGGAAGGTCTCTTGAATTTTAAGAAATGAAAAAGGTGGAATCTAGATCCACTTTTGCCTTTTTACATTTTGTCTTCTTCCTAACTCACATGGCCTTGTTTCTCTTCATAATTTCGACAGCCACATGGTCAAATGAGACCTACATACTTTGGCATTAAGTAATGTAACACATGGGATGATGAGTCATCATGTTTTAAGCCTTTTATAAATTTTTAAAGCAAATTTTATACTAGTTTTTGCCCTTAAAATCGGCCCCTATAGAGACCCTTGTTGACTAGTCACACCAACTGATTTAGAAGGTCATTTTAACCTTTTTAAGATTACCAATTCGTGGCATGTCAAAAACTACAAGGTAATTGCGTAAAACGCATTTTCGTGACACCCGAAGGTGTGTTTTTGTGCTCTAAGGAAATTTTGGGAAACCAATTGTTCTTATGAGTTCCAAGTGTTTGTAAACACTTATTATAGTAAATAAACATATACTAAGATGTTACATTGAGTTATATGGGGTTATATCAACCCGTGACATAATTTACGGGCCATCGGGACACTCCCGGGCCAAAAAGGAGCGCTAAGAAATCCTCCTTTGGTTTTTGCTGAATTTTGAGAAACCACTTCGTGGGTTCTCTTTAGAATGATAAATAATGATGTTAGGAACTCTAGGAATTAATTTTATAGGAGTTTGTGCCACCTCGGCACTCCTCCGGACTTTTCGTGCTTTAAGGAGCGGGTGTGAGCACTCCCGAGCATTTTGCGTATTTGACTGAATATAGCTTAGGGAATATATTTGTATATTCATATAATAATTGTATGACCATTTAGTTTGAATATTAGAGGGTCATACAAGGTCATGTTTGACCATATGCTTCTAAGGCGTTTTAGCGTTTATGGTGAAACGACTGTTTTTACGTAACGTTTTCATGCATGGGTTTGCATGCGTACGTGAAATGGTTTATATTTGGATTATATTCCAATAAATAATGATTAAATAATATTATTTAGATTTGGGGTATTTCAGTAATAGAGACGGGTTAGGAGGTAATGGTGTGGTTACCGGTTGGGGTGTTACAAAAAGTGGTATCAGAGCGAAGTATCGCTCTGATGTCTGAATACCGAGTTTAGGAAAAATACCGAGTAGGAATTATAGATTTAGGGCTAAGGTTGAGGTTGCGTGTGAGCGGTACGCTAGATAGGAACTTCCACTAGACCTGGATACCTACCATAACCAGCCCTCCGCAACCCCGTTTTAAAAGTTTGGGAAAGACGCCAGAGAGATGGAAAGACCTCTCATACGGGAACCCGATCTGGCAGTTGTAACTAAACTTTGAAAAGAGAAGAACCAGTCATACGGTAGATTCCGAGAACTTGAAATCCGAAGAGGTTCCCGTTGAACGACATAACCGTACTGAACGGCAGTGACTGATGATCTAAACAATGAATAATGAAATGCGGCACCATAGGGCGACTTGCTCGCAAGTCGTGAGAACCATGCGCCACCACAAGAAGGGAAGCACAGCTACACAATGAGCCAAAGCAGAGTAACAGAACTGAGATAAGAGGGTCTACGGACTATAATGCGTGACAATATCGTCAATGGTAAACAAACCGACTAAGGATTAGTCAGGTTGGATAAACTCCCCCTACAACGTCAAAGGACGTTATACCCAACATAGTTTGGACACTTATGAGAGTAATCATTATGCTTACACTAACAGGACTCCCACGTAGTTCCTAAGGATTAAACAAACCTCGGTACCCACCGCCAAATGTGGGAACGAGCTATGGAGCCAAGATACCTGGAGTACCACAGGATCGGGAGGCACACGATTATCGACAACCTTTCAGAACCTAAGAGACTATCAGGAGTGATCACTAAGATCAAAGATCAAAGGAAGATCCAATGAAATCACCAAATTTGGATGGAAACAACACCGTTACCGGTGTTTTTAACCTAAAAACGACGTACCCGCGCACTTGCCAAGGCAAGTGCAGCAATACAAGACAATTGGAAGAACTGTGATGACTAACAAGTGCTTACCAAAGTACCACCAATATCAATGGAGCATCATAGGATCGCCAATCCTAGGAACTTGAAGAATCAACCTTGGAAAGGCCTAACGCCGACCATTACATTAACGAACATACCAGTCAGCAGGAAGTTGTACTTGGTCAAGGACCCCAAGCATGGCAACGCCACGTAATTTCCTTTCGAACCCATGATTTTTCTTTCAGACACAACCCTTTTTTTCAAACCACAAACTTTTCTTTTAAACATCAAATTTTTAAAACCAAACTAAAGGAACTACGGTGAGTATCATAAAATGATACAAGTGGAGTTGACGATAGAATACTTCACTTAGGCGTGGACGAGCACTACTAGTGTACCCAAATACGGGATGTGGGACGACCGCACTCTGAAGGAGCTTGCGGGCCTGACAGACCCTCTTGTGAGTTAGTCGGTATGTGGCACGTACCAATAAGGTACCCACGTATGTATACATGTAGTGTATGACACACGGGAAGTAGTCAACTCCGTTCTACGGATCATGAGTGAATTCAAACCAGAATAGCTGGACACCTCAGACAATCAAGCATAAAGGAACTCAGAGAACCCATCTGAAAGTAAGGAATAAGAACTAGAAGTGCAAAGAGCACAAACTAAGTATAGACATTGGATATGTCTCGAGGACATCAAACAAATAGTGATAGCTGAAGTATACCCAGCCTAACACAGTGGCAGTTGCCTAACGTGAACACCACATGCTCACCAAACGGGCAACTCCCAAGAGCATCACTAGATTACCACGAAGCACAATCCATCATCGGAGGGATATTTAAACCTAGTCTCAAGCACTAGGAGCAAGTAAACGGTCTATCCAACATGGGAGACGTTATAACCCGAAAGGGGCTCAACTACACTACCACAGGCGGTATAGTAGACACAATATATCATAAACATTAATTGGATGTAATGGCGTAACTAATAACACCCGGGAGCAATCCGTGAAGGGTGCATAAGTCAACAGTAGTTGAATAAAATATCGTGATAAGAACACAAGTGTTAAAGCGAAAACACTCTGTTAGAACACCGAAGGGATTCCACCTAGCAGGAAATACCCTAATCACTAAGAGGCGCTGACTAACACCAGATTGCCTAAAGGGCCTCCCACGAACGGAAGCGTAATGCAACGACCTCACCATGGAGCCCAGTAATACCTCCAATCATATGATGGTATACGGAGAAGTAGAGACTTGTATAAACAGCCTGCAAAGAGCATAGCTCGAAGCAATGTAGCTTAAGTGCCATGAACAAACTACGTGGTGTAGATTTAAACGGTTGCAAGCCACATTGAATACCAAGAAGGGTCGCCAAGAATGGCACCAGTAAGGGAAGACATATTATTGCATACACGAAAGAGCGGAATCGAACCACTTAATATAAGTGCAGTGTAATGAGAGCTTCGAATGAATATTACCTTAGTATTACTGTCACTAGAGCGTCAGCCTAGCATACAGTTGACAAGGCTTCGGTTGTCCACCTGCCCTCTGTGAAACCGCCGGAGTGGTGTGTATGTGGACCCTCCAGTAAAAGGTTCACACCTACTAAATATTGGGGCGTGAACCATGTTATTGCTAAGGAACAAACTGGAGAAAAAGGGAAATTCTAAGAATAGTATGAATAAGGAAGCTTTGATAGCAGTGGTTGAAACCGAGAGAGTAGTCGGATTGAAGAAAACACCGAAGGTGTACAATGTGAATTATGCGTGATAACGCTCGAAAAGCATGGGAATTAAAAGAGTAGCATACCCTGCAGTCAACCAAGTAAATGGTGAACCATTGTATGAATGGTGGAAGTACTTAAGCAGTGGCTAAAATAGTGAAACCTCGTCGTGAGGCTTGTGAGCCGAAATAAACCCCTCAACAAGAACATTCATTTATCGTGATATACTCTTTATTAGAGAATGGGACCAGTAACCCTTGGAGTTTGCTTAGGATGTCCCAATGATGTGCATAGAGAAGCAAAGATGCATGTACACCCAATGCTGAAGTAGTGAGAAACGAACGTCAAAAACAATTAATGTGAAAGCGTGTTTTGACACCGCAAATGACCAACGCTCCAAAAGAGCAGATGACCCGATAAATTACTTCATCCATTATCAACCAAGATACTTGGTGAATTGTATCATAAATAATGTGAGGAAAGCTAACCTACACATGGAACCTAAATCGAAATAAACATCCCCACATTGGGAAGATAGTAATATTGCGGTATGCCACGACAATCGCCATACACATGAACACAAGAAACCCTTGGTGTATTCACACCATAAGGAAGTGGTGCCAATGACAATGGCAACGAATAAAGATAAACTACCACAGTAATGGAGACCGTAAAAACGATGTTGTATAATGAGTAAGAATATGGTGCGCAACAAGCGACCACTATGAGGAAGTAGTTAGTCAATGACATGAAGTATAAGTATGAGAAGACAGGCAGAAATATTCCTTCCTATCACATAAGTGACTTACTGCCAAGCGTTTACGCCTCTGCACTCTGTATGACTGAGTGTTTTAGTATTGCACTTGTGCAGCTAATGATCTAGTGGGATAGCTAGGAATATGCAAAATGTAAATCGTAGTAAACCCTTCTTTCACTAACAAACAGGGCATGAGCCAGTTAAGCAAGCTTAGCTACAGACCGTGCGGCCTAAGGCCAAAGAAGCAGAAGAGTGTAAAACACACTAACAATCACAAGATGTGAATTCCAGTGGAATAAAAAGCGAAAAGAAACTTAAGAAAGTCACAAGGACCAACGCATAGAAAATGCAAGGTCATACAAGCAAAGGACACTTGTACTGAACCAGAAGAACTTGTATGATTCAGAAGCTATTGACAACAGAGGAAGCACTACAATTAAGTAGTGACTTAACCTCACCTGACAATAAGTCGGAGGAACTTAGCGAATAATCATGGGAGTACGAATAGTATGTATACTAGATTGCCAGAGAGCTGGTCACAGATCTAAAACTCATTGAGTTCAAGCACGGTAAAAGAATACCACATTTGTTTAATAACCTTACTCCCACAATAGAGGGATAAAAAGGCGATGTGTAGCACATTATGGATAACAAGAAGGGTGAATAACCCAAGTTATCAGGGTCGCGCAGCAGAAGCTAGTGGGCCCTAGCTAGGAGATTAATGTACCTAGTAAGTATGAGAGAATGGCTATCAATGCCTTGAAGCTTAATAGGCTAGAACCGAATCGGTTATGAGTTAAATAAACTTCTATAGGAATTCTTGGTGCAAGGGCTAAATCATTAGTAAGGTTAAGACCCGTTGACCAGAGTACAGTATATAATAGACCGTAGAGAAGCTAAAATGCTACAGATTACCCAAAATGAGTGAACCATTGTTCAATGATAACTATTGGTAGATTACGTGGGCGTAATCCCTTTTTAAGGGGGGTAGGGCGAAAACCGCTGAGTATATTTTTCACGCATTAAATACGTAAACTATAGTGTGCATAGCACAAACGAGAATTGATTTGATGATTGGTAATTGATTTGATGATTGGTACTTATGTTAAATAAACATATGTATTCATTCATAGCGTAATTGTGGTAATTATGCACGAGAGGTGCGAATATCATAGGATAATTATACCTATCTTGTAACTCCAATTTGAGAGTATTAGTAGAAAGGAGTAGAGAGACTCCTGGGGAATGAGAATCCTCATAATATATGTCTAGTTGATGATAGACATGGCATTGCGATGCATGAGTCGGTATGAAACCGATGTAGAACCTAGAGGGATTTGAGCCCCCTAGGTGATTGTTTGAGAAATTGAGAATGATTGGTGGACGGAGCTCCATAAGTATTGTATGCCTTGAGTAAGTTATTGGAGAGTAAAATTGAGGATGATTGATGGAAAGAATTCCATCCCTTGGAGATATATGGTTTGTGTTCATGACTAGGAAAAGTAAAAAGATAGAAAATGGAAAAACTGAATTATTTGATGGGTTGAAACTGACGTGTGAAGTCGAACTTGATCCTGATCAAATCAAGGGAAACGAAACACAAATTGGGGTGAAAAGATAGTTCAACACTGATGCTGATCACATCAGGGTCGAATGATTCTTGAAGCTCTCTCAAGTGGTCACGGTTAATCACGCGTAGAATAGATGTAATGAGTATAAATTGGATTTGGGAGTTGGTTGTGTTTCGAGAGGATTCCTAACTAGTGTTGGCAAAAAGGATTTTCCTTCAGACTTGAGGATTTGTTTGAAACTTATACCACCAAACCAAGGGCTGCGGTCCTTTGTCTGATGACCGGAAAATGGTGGTAGTGTATTGTGTTGTATTATTCCAAGGTCAGCGGGACGTGGAGAAGTCCTGTGTCTAGATGACCTGAGTGCCTGCGGGATCGAAGTGTGTATTGCATTGCTTGGGAATAGCATTGCGTTGTATGTATGTTGTATACGTTTTGTTTGGTTCAACATAAACCACCGGAATGTTGGTTGTGGAATATTGGGCGTAACTGTGGAATTGTTGGTGCTTGAAGTAAATGGAATTGTGGTATCATTTGGACTGAATTGAGATTGGTGCTTGAATTGTTTCGAAGTGTTTTGATATGGGATGGTTTGAATTGTGTTGAGTATGTGGTTGTGATCGAGGTGAATACCCTTGTGTGACAGAATTTTAATTCTGTAAGATGTTGTGTGAATGGTCTTTGACAATTGAGAGTCAATTGAACAAAGAAAACTAATTCACCAACTTGAATAACTTTGAGGGCAAAGTTCCTTAAGGGGGGTAGATTGAAATACCCCAAAATTTAAAACAGTGATTAATTAGGCTAATTAAGATTTTAGAAGCTTAATTACACCTAAATAATCATGAGGGAACAAATCCCGAAGAAAACGGATCCTTAAAACGGATTAAAAACATAAACGAACCTTAGAGCGCGTTTTTCGAGGAAACCGGGAAAACACGACTTTAAGCGGGTTAAATAGACCCGTAATAATTTTGGTCAACCAAATAGTCATTATTAAACTATAATGAAGGTCTAGAACCAATAAAATTAAATTAACAAGAAAATTCCGGAAAATGGGTTCCGGGAGTGAATAGTGCAAAAAAATGAAGGTTGTGGGGTGAAAGCATAAATAAGCTAAACTAATGTGTCCACCTTGCAAATAAAAATCAGAACACACTAGTGTGTGTATGTGTGTAATCGGCCAGCACATCTTCCCCTCTTCTTTATTTCCTTCCTAACTCACTAGAAGACAAGAAAATAAAAGAAAGAAAGTACAAAAGTAAAAAGAAGTCACTCTCTCTCCTAACTCTCATCCTCTCTCACGTTTTTCCCCCCTTACTGGCTCCTTTTTCTTCAACCTCCCATCCATGGCGATTTATGCTTCCCTCTACAGCCCCTCTCTCTCTCTCCATTGTTGGAGGATTAAATCTTGTCCAAATCACATAAAAATTACACCATTGTGCTCTCCTCTCTTTGGACTTCATTTTCCACCTTTCAAAAACTGAAAAGCTCACACTTCTCCACCATGGTTGTAGCTCATTTTGGAGCTTGAAGACCACCATTGTGACCCCCTCCAACTCCACATTGTTCTAAGGTAAAAATGGTCTTTAAAGTTCATCTTTTTCCAGCTTTTTAGGCAAAACGAAAATCTGAGTGGAGCCTTGTTTTTCCTCTTCTTCTAGCCGGTTTTGGTGGGTGATTTGGGTGCTGGAAATCTCCACTCTTTTCTGTCCAAAAGCCTCTCTAAGAGCTTAAGGTAAAATCCCCTTGTAAACCTTAACTTGTATTAAGGATTAGATTAGTTTAAGGAATAATTTTCTAAGTTAGTATTGGTGTGTATGGAGGGCTGTGGCATTGTCGATTGGTTGAGCAAAGAACAAGAATGAGAAACAAAGGAACAAAGAAGGAAGAAGAAAGGAGAGGAGAAGGGAGAAAGGAAAAGCTAAAATTTCAAGGTAAATGCACTTACCTTGAGCTAGTTTTGTATGGTCTATTGTAACAGATTTTAATGTTTAAAATGAGGATTTGAAGTGCTTTGGATAATGGGTTATGTTGTGGTATAATGAGGAAGAGAGTTAGGCTGTTTTGGAGTTGTTTGAATGATGCTTAAAAGCTTTGGAAAACCCAGAGAAGTAGTTGATGTTGTGCAGGAAAATATGTGAGTTGTTGAACAGATTTTGTGTTGTTGGTATTGCTTGAGGATGTGGTTAGCTAAGGATGTTAAAACTGAGAAAAATTATGTGTGGGAATGTCTAGAAATGTAGGGAAACCATGGCGAATTTTCTGTAGCAAGGTAAAGGACTTAGGTGTTTAATTGGGAGAAAACAGTTTATGAAGATTAGTTGTGTTTTAGGATTTGACTTGAGTAGTGGATGGCTTGGGAAATTAAGTTAAGAATGAATGTAAAGGTGGGTGGAATGTAGTATGAAATTAATGCAAGATGCAAGGGGAGGATGGCATTAGAAGTGAAACATGGAGTTAGGAAACAAGCAGGAAACAAAAACTGCACATAAGTGTTCTAGGAAATTTAAGAGAAATTGTGTGTTTTACCTAGATTTAATTAGGTGACTTAGTAGATGATTTAGGATGGGTTAGGATGTTTAAATGATGCTAAAACATGTCTAGATACTTAAGAAAAGATTAGGGAATAAATGGGTGAAAGAAGGAGATTAAAACAAAAACTGAAGTTTAAAACCTGTTGAAAACATAGCAGGGTCTGGGACTTAGGTCCAGGACCAAGTCCCGGACCACCCCCTGAATAATGGCCGAGACTTACCAGTTACACTGGTCCGGGACTTAGCTGTAGGCTAAAGTCCCGGACCACCCCTTATTTAATAACCAAGAGTTGAAGTTTACTCTGGTCCGGGACTTGGGACCCTGCTAAGGTCCCAGACCATATATGAAAAAGAGGCCGAGAGTTTGAACTAGCATTGGTCCGGGACTTGGGACCCGGACAAAGTCCCGGACCAACCCAGAAACTTGAAAATAAGTGCATTAAGTGGGTTTTAAGCTAGGGAATTGAATGGTGATGATACTATAAGATGATTAGGACTTAATTAATGACATATAAAGGTCATTAGTGGTATAACCAAGCTTGAAAACTATATTAAAGAAAGTAAAAAAATGTAAACAAGCTTGTAATGTAAGAAGTAAGTACTTGCAAATCGGGGAACTTTAAAGTTTAAAGAGTTAAGTTAATTATAGATAATTAACCGTCCGAATCTACGAATGTTATAGGATCTGAATGATTGGACTCCGAAGGAGAATCGGGGATCGAACAACTACGGTGAACGGTATGATTTCCTCATGCTCTGTATCCTAACTTGGTTACCCCGATTTGTGTGCTTATTTGATCACCTAAATAAGATAAATGCACGAATCAGATTTTAATGCACCTACCTGTGCTTGCATTATTTTGTTCTGCTATATCGCCTTGAACATTTAGTTTGTATAATTCATGAAATGCATGGATGAGGAAGAGGCGTATGCATACCTAGTTGCGTATTTGTGTGAAGTATTACTCTGGGTTGTGGATGAATTGGAAGGTTGTGATTGTAAGTGAAATGTTGTTTGATTAGTTATGGTAACCGTGATTGAATTGTGGTTGATTGTGGAAGTGTGAATATTGCTGATGGCTTCTCACTAACTCCTAACCATCTAACCCTCTAACATTGAGAGTTGGGAATTGAGTAATTTGGAGTATTTGGGAAGCCCGATATAGTTTCGGCCACGCGTGAGGATGAGGTTGCAAGAGAGATTGTTAACCGATTCCTGGCTATAATCTTTTCCACGGTCCAAACCCCTTAAATGGGTAGCAACCTGGTTAAGTGAGCCAACTTTGAGCCCGGTGGTGGGATAGCCTTATCCCTGCCCGGAGGTCATACCGACTTAACATTGAGTATTGGCAAGAGAAGGAATATTGGTTGAGAATGACTTGGACTTGTTTGGGTTGACGATCTTGAGTATTGAGATAATGACATCCGATTAACCCGGATGCTAATTGGGCTAACCCATTGTTAAGTTTGATTGTGGTCAAACCTTGGTTGGTGATTGTGAACCTTGTGCTTGTTGGATTGAGTGCCTTTGCGTATTAAGTATGTATGGTGTATGTATTGCGTATGTGTATCTCGGAAGAAGGTAAGTATGTATGGGATGGCTTATATTGCATTCCTTGTATGTAATGAAGTGTGTAAATGTATTCCTTGCGTAAAGTATTGTAGAATTGTGTATAAGAGCATGCATGCATGTATGTTTGAAATAAATGACTTGCATGTATTCGACCAAGTGGTCGGCGTACTCTCGCTAGTACGCAGGGTATGCGGAAGTCATATTCAGCGTAAGCTGACCCCCTAGGGGGAACGTTTTTAGTGTGCAGGTACCCGAAGCGGATAGGGTCACTGTAAGAGACCGACAGCTAAGCACGGACAGACTTGGGCATTGTAGATACTCGGTATAGAATGTAATTTGAAGTTGTATTGTATAATGTGGGATTGGTGTTGTATTTGGTTTAGATTGGATTGAGTAATAGAAGTAGGATTTGTATGTACTCGGTATAAGACCCATCATACCGATATTGTAATTGTCGTTGCATTTGAGTTTGGATTTGGCCTAGCTAGTCACGTGGGTGACTGGTGGCATTGTATCACCCCCGGTTGTAGTTTGAATTCCGCTGCATTATGGTTGGTAATAGAGACGGGTTTGGAGGTAATGGTGTGGTTACCGGTTGGGGTGTTACACTAAGCTAGTGTATATGTGTGAACAAGTGGGATTGTGATGTGTTGTAGTTATTGGTGTTTCATTAAACAGGGATGAAGGAGTGTATATAAGTTGATTCCTTGTGGTGAATATGCTTAGGAAGTAGGCAAGTGCTGTCAAAAATTGCCTAGGAGAGTATGGACATGAGTGTTTCATTTTAAAGAAGAAACTAGGAGTGTTTAAGAAGTTTAAGTGGTTGGTTAATGGTTTCAAAACCAAACAAAGAAGAAGAGTGTGTTAGGAGTAAAAATAATGTCATATGAGTGCTGGGAATGGCATTAATGATGGAAGTTTAAATGGTAAGAAGAGGGTTCCGAAATCTATTACAAGAAGTTAAAGAACTAGAAGACTAGTTATGAAAATATAAGTGAATTTGAGTGAAATAATCAAAAGTTTGTGAGAGGACTTGGCGGTTGGATTAAGGTGATTTAGAAGGGTAATTATGTGCTAAAACATGTAGATTATAAGTGGGAAAGATTGGAGAATCAATGGTGAAAGAATGAGGTTGTAACAGATTTGGAAAATGCCAAATCTGTCAAAACTGCACCAGGGTCCGGGACTTGGTCCATGGACAGGGTTCCGGACCACCCCATAAATTAAGGCCGAGAGTTGAAGTCTGTACCTGGTCCGGGACTTAGGATGGGGACAAGGTCCCGGACCATAGTGAAATTCATGCCGAGAGTAGAAACAAGCAGGTGGTCCGGGACTTACCCTAGGTACAAGGTCCCGGACCAGGTCATATTTTCAGCCGAGAGTTATACCTTGTATTGGTCCGGGACTTAGGGTAAGGACCAAGTCCCGGACTACCCCCAGAATCCTACAGAAAGTGTTTTAAAGGTTTCTAATGATGGGGGTTTGAATGTTAATGGTGTTATAAGATGTTAAGGCCTTGTTTGGTGACATGTAAAGGCCCTAGGAAGTGTAAGAAAGTGTTAGAAGTGATTGAGAAGTGAGAACTCAAATTAACAAGAGTAAAACCGTGATAACGGGGTAAGTACGGGAGTAGCATTTTATTATGTACCGTATGAGCCTAGTATTAATAATAATGTTTGAAACATTACCAGAGAATCGTGCGTGACCCGAGCATGGTGAGATGACACGGGTAAAAGTAAAAACCCCGGTGAAAGGTATGATTTTCTCATACTCCGCGTGCTAACCGAGTTACGTTGATTTGTGTGTTTGTGTGCCGGCTTAATCAAGACTAAAGCATGAAAATAATCCATTGTTTGATTATGTATGTCTTGTTGTATGTTGAATGAGCTAACATACTTGTATGCCGGTGTGGTAACATAGAGTAAGACCGACTCATAGTGAGTAACGTTTGGCTAGAGACCCATAGATCGGGTCGATGCTTATGATAACGAAAACGTGCAAACACACAAATTATCCGTTAAAGTATAACGATAACGCAAACATATGAACTCCCCAGAATGTGAGGAGATGTACGGGTTGAGTAATTGCCCGATAACGGTTAGTAAACCATAATGACACAATCCACGAAACAAATGAGAGTGGAAAGATAAGTGAACCTACTTCAAGAGGACTAAAGATAGTTCGAAGATGTGAACTAGTAAAGAAGGTAAAAGAGACCTAAGGGATTAGTAGCTCCCTTGAGACATGGTCGACCTCCTATATGAGGATTTTACCCGATATAAGAAAATAACCGAAAGAATGAGTAAGTGAAATGTACGGGTAACTCCTAAAACCTAAGATTTACCGAACTTAAGGAATGTTCCCAAAGTCATTAGAAACATGGAGAGTGGTGCTTCTAGAATAATATACAAAATATTATTATAACTCCGAGAGAGGAGTGTATGGGAATGTAAGTAGTCCGAGAGTAGTCGGACCTAAGTAAAATGAGATAGGAACTAAGAGAGAGTTCCGTGAGCTAGTTGAACCTTCCCACCATGCTAGACCCAGAGTAGGGTCGAAACCGGGGAAGTAAGACTATGCTTGAGAGCCATGAGTTTTGGCCTAAGTCTGTATTAAGAGTAACAAGCGTGACGTAGGAGACCTGTAGTGTCTCAAGAATCTATAAGAGCTTGACTATAAATAACCCAAGAGTGTGGGTGAGATAATGAGTATAATTAACCCAAGAGTGTTGGTGAGATAATAAGTATAAATAACCCAAGAGTGTGGGTGAGATAATGAGTATAAGTAACCCGAGAGAATGGGTGAGTATAGTACGAGTAGCCCAAGAGAATGGGTGTGAATATGAATAAGTAACCCGAGAGAACGGGTGAGTTATTGAATGAATAACCATGACATAGTGAGGTATAACCCTCATGGCCTAGAGTAATTGGTACGACTAACAACCTTGCTATGTTAGTTAGGGATTGTATCCCATGATTGACTGTCGAATCCTTGTGTAGTGTACATATATAATGTATTACTATATGCATGTTGGCTGAATTAAAATGAACTTCATGCTCTCGACAAAAATAGTCGGCGTACCCCGGTTAGCGCTCGGGGTATGCGAATTTCATATGCAGCGTAAAGCTGAGCCCCTAAGGGCAACGTTTTTATTTTTCAGGTACACCGAAGATGTTACCATTCGAGAGTAGGACGGGGTCGGTGGTTTGAATGGGTAGTTAGATTTAATTACTTATGTATTGAAAGAGGTGTAAGACCAAATATGTTGTCGGCTTCCATATATTGTAGACTCGGTATAGTAAAGAAATGATTTGAGTAAAGTATTTGTATTGTGTATTCAGTTGTTCCAGTTCATCAGACCGTTACGGTATGTAAGAAAGGCCTGGTTAGTCACACGGGTTGCTAACGGCGTTGTTTCACCCCTCATTGTAATTAGAGTTCCGCTGCGTGAGTAGGAGTAATTAGTAACGGTTAAGAGGTAATGACGAGATTAACGGTTGGGGTGTTACAAAAATGGTATCAGAGCGAAGTATCGCTCTGATGACTGGAATACCGAGCTTAGAAGATACCGAGTTAGGAATTAGAGACTTAGGGCTAAGGGTTGAGTGGTAGCGTGAGAGATGCGCTAGATAGGAACTTCCGGTATGATATGGATACTTACAATACCAAACCCGCCCTCCACAACCCCCGTGTTAAAAGCTTGGGAAAGAATGCCAGAGAAACGGAAAACCCAATCTGGCAGTCGTTTAAAAATTTCTACATCAACCAGAACCTGCCATGTGGTAGATCCCGAGAACCGGAAATCCCGGAGACGGATCCCACTAGGACGACAATAACCGCACACAATGGCGAGAGATCGAGAAATCCTAATCCAAGGAGACCGAAATCTACGGCAGCTTGGGGCGACATGCTTAGAAGTCACGAGAACCCGGTTGGCCGAGCAGCAGCAAGAAGAAAGCACCAACCGTACAACAAGGCGGATTCTTGAGAAATAACGAGAACCAGGACACAAGTCTACGGGCCGCCATAGTTAATTAATACCACCAATGATATATCAACCGACTAAGAATCTAGTCAAGGGTAGATACACCCACCCTGCCACACACGAAGAGGTTGCAAAACTTAGCGGGCATAGCTTAGATAGCTACGAGTATAACTACTGGATATACCCGAATAGGACTACAACAGTACTGCCTAAATGACTTAAACCTTGGTAACCACAGTAAAGACGTGGGAACGAGCAACGAGGTAGAACATAGAACTAAATAATTAAGGAACTCCGACATTGGAGAAGCACCTAAATGACTGACAGTCATGTCAAGATGTATGAGAAGCAGCTCTATGGAGTAGTTATCCAACTAAAGGATTAAGGAAGAGCCGACATGGCTACCAAATATAGTGCGAAACAACACCATGACCGGTATGAGTTATCCCAAAAACCGCCTGTACCGCGCACTTGCCTCCACGGCAAGTGCAGTAAAGACGAGACTACCAAGAGGAATTTTAACAAGTGACCAGTAATTAGCAAAGTACCAAGATGGCGAGAGAAGCCAATATGGCAAGACAACCCTAAGAATTTTGAAATGAAAAATTGGAAAGGCCTACCGGCCTGATCATTGTTTTAAGAGCATACCAGTCAGTGAGAAGCTGGACTCGGTAAGGAGCAGCCGGTATTGAAATGCCGTAGAGATTTTATTTTCAAAACTCAAATCTTTCATTTAAACGCAAATTTTCCAAAAACTCCCAAATTTTAAAACTAAACCAGAGGAACCACGGTAAGTTCTCATAGAAAGATACAAGAGGAGTTGGCAGCAGAATACTTCACTTAGGCATACGACCGACACTACAAGTGTACACAAACGAGATATGGAACGACCGCACTCCGAAGGAGCTTGCGGCCTGACAGACCAATTATGAGTTAGTCGGGTAAGTGGTAATGTATCAATAAGATACTCCATGTATGTATACAAGTAGAGTACGGAACACGGGAAGTAGCCCACTCCATACTACGGACGAAAGAGCCAATCCAAACCAAGATATTTGGACACCTCGAATGATCGAAGAACACAAAGAAGTTTACGAAGCTAAGGAGTCTAGAAACCAGTAAGGTGACGGACCTAAGGATATAGCGTGGATAAGTGCGAGAAGCACAGAGTATTAAGTATAGACATTGGATATGTCTCAGGAATCAAGGAGTAAAGATCTAATAACTGGAATGTATACCAGTGTAAGCAATAAGATGAATGCCTTAAATGATCATATCAATGTTTGATAAACAGGATAGGATTCCCACAACATACCTCACTGAGGAGAATAACAACCTGACCAAGAAGTTAAAGGAAAAAGAATCAATGGTTTACCCAAGAATGGGAGACATTACAACCCTAAACGGGATAGTTCGAGTTATACATAGCCGCAAGGCGAAGTCGCAACTGAACATAACCATAAGTACAAGCCAGATGTAATGGCGCGATTCAGTAACACCCAGGAGCAATCCATGAAGGGTGCCGGAGTCAATAGTAGTTGAACGAAACATCGTGTTGAGAACACAAGTGTTAAAGCGAACACTCGGGTAGAACCCGAAGGGATCCCACATGAAACGGGATACCCTAGATTGCCAGAGGGCATGAATTAATATCAAGATACCTAAAGGGCCTTCCGTGTACGGAAGTGTGATGAGGCAACCATATCAAAGAGCCCAGCAATACCTCCAAACCATTTAATGGTGTACGGAGAAGCGGAAACTGTATAAACAGTCGCACAGAGCATGGCTCGAGACACGGTGGCTTGTAAGCCAGAAAACCAACTACGATATGTAGATCCAAGGTAGAGAATGAACCACTACCTTAGAGTGGGGATACCCTTCGTTATTGTGGGGCCTAAGGAGCGGCTATTGCGTGAATCCTCTAGAGAAAGGCTACCATCTAAGTATGCTATGTGAAACCGCTAGAGCGGCGTAGTGATACTTGAGCATGTGTATATTGCCAAGGAGTATATGAACACAAATAGTATGTGGAAAGGCTTTGATAGCGGTGGAAGGAAACCGAGAGAGTAAACGGATGAGTAGTAGACACTGTGTGTGTGCAATATGAATTGTAGAGTAAACAATGCACAAGAAGCGTAGAGAGATTCAAAAGAGTAGCGTATTTCATTGAGCCAAGTGAATGGCAAGCCATAGCATAAATGGCGAGAGTACATGAGCGGATGCCATTGTGTAAGCAAATGCTGTAATGAGTAAGGACATGGTACGCAGTAAGCGACCATTGTAATAGTATAATCAGATAGGGATATGAAGCTGATGAGAAAAGATAGTAAAGGAGACATGTTCATTCCTATCTCATGGGTGATTTACTGCCAAGCGTTTACGCTTCTGCACTCTGTATGACTGAGTGTTTTGGTATTGCATTTGTGCGGTAATGATCTTATGGGATGGCTAGGAACTTGAGAATTGTCAACGGAACCTGTTGAGTGAGAATCTAGAGAAGTAACCGTGCGGCCGTTAGCCAAAGATGCACGAATAATGTGGGCCGTAACCCACAGGTCCCAGGACCGATGAATGGTAAAGACAGAGTAGTACGAATGAGGAATTCTTGTACATAAACAAATAAACAAACATGATTCAACAGTCATTATTAAATGAGGAAGCACTACATGCTTAGTAGTAGCTTGACCTCAACCGACAACAAGTCGGGAAAAGTAAGTGAATAATCACGAAGGTATACAGTGTTATAAGAAATAGATTTCCAGAGAATTGGAGAGAAAATCTATAACTCATCGAATTCGCATACGGTAAGAGATACCAAGCGACGATTAAGAAACCCTTATTCCCAAGACAAAAAGGGATTAAAGGGAGTAAGTAATACATTGAGAATACCAAAAAGGGCGAATTAAGCTCTAGTTATCAAGTCATGCAGCAGAAGCTAGTGGCCCGTAATTCAAAGGTTAAGAATACCTGGAAAATGCGAGTAAATGGCTTATCATAAACGCCTTGAAGCCTTAGAGGCTAGAACCGAAACCGGTTATGAGTTAATTAACCGTATTGAAGTTAAAACACTTCATGATACCCGAATTAGTGAACCAATGTTCAGTGATAACATATGGTCTGTTACGCGGGCGTAACCCCTTTTAAGGGGGGTAGGGCGAGAAACCGCTTAGGGTATGTTTTACGTATAGGTGTGTAACCTACTATGTGCATAGCACAAAAGGATTTGTTTTAATGATTGGAACTTATGTTACATAAACATATGTATCCATTCATTGTGTAATTATGATTAATATGCATGAGAGATGCAAGTAACGAGTATATAATATTTATGAAAAGAGGAGTAGAGAGACTCTTGGGGAATGAGAATCCCTATAGTATATGTCTAGTGAGATTAGACATGAGACATAATGAGTATGAATCGGTACGAAGCCAATGTGTGACCTTGTAGGGAGTGAGTTCCCTAGGTGAGTTTGTTTGAGAATGATTGATGGAGTGAGTTCCATCCTTTGGAGTTGTATGTGGTATGTTTTAAATTGAGTAACAATTTGACTAATGAGGTCATAAGTATGTAATGCCTAGGCAAGGTAAGTGAAACAAATAGAGAATAATGGATGACTTAAGTTCCATGATAAAAATAAGTTAAAATGAATTGTTTTATGAATATGACTAGAAAGAGTAAAAGATAGAAAACGAAAATGTTTGACTATTTGCTTGTTTGAAACTGACGTGGGAGGTAGAACTTTATCTGCTAGCGATCAAGGGAAACCGAACACATATTGGGGTGGAAGGATAGTTCAACACTGATGCTGATCACATCAGGGTTGGATGATTCTTGAAGCTCCCTATAAGTGGTCACAAGTAATCACGCTAAGAAAAGAGGCAGGTACCATAAATTGGACTTGGAGTTGTGTAATGTTTTAAAAAGAATTTTCAAACAGAATTTGGAAAAGGATTTTCTTCAAGTATTAAGATGGAAACGAAAACTGGTTTTGAAACTGCTATCACCCGCCGATGGCTGAGCCTTAAGTCTTGATGACCGGTAGAACGGTGGGCGTGTATTAGTTTGAAACCATTGCACCGTACGTGCGGCAGTCCTAAGTGACCGGTTGAGGCGGTGACAGTGTGTGATTTTTCCAAAGGCAGCGGGACGGGGAGAGTACCCTGAGACGATCCTGTGTTGAGTGAGTCAACCAGAGTGCCTGAGGATATTTATAGGTGAAACATTTTTTATCAGAACCGAAGGGACCCTGGGCCTGAGAGAGTAAGTGCCCATTTGTCATGAAACGGCCGAGGCCCAGAGAGCGTAAGTGTCCAACATGATCGGTACCTAAGGGATCAGTAGTATATTACTCAATATGGTTTCAAGGACTGTAGTGCCTTCTTGTCTTCGGACCGATTCCATGGAGAGAGTACAAAGAGTATTTTTGATTGCTATACATGTGATTTGTGTGTGGTATGTGTAGTGTGAAATAAGACTGACTTGTGGAGTCTGTAAGGTTATACATGTATTATAACCTTGGCATAGCGTGCCCATGAGAGTAACGATATAAGATTCAACAACTTTAAGGACAAAGTTCCTAAGGGGGGTAGATTTTCTTACCCCGGATCTAAAAATCGTGATTAAATTACTCTAATATGATTATTAAAGGCCTAATGGTGCCTAAAGAGTATTGGTAAGGGAAATAAAACCAGAAGAGAAGAGAAAATGCATAAAACACGAAAAACGCTAAAACACGCATTAAATAAGTATAAGAGATATATGATCTCGTTAGGGTCCGAGATGGATTCCTAAGGCTTATTTAGGCCTAATTAGTATACGGGAGTGATTCCCGAAGAAAACGGATCCAAATAATAGATTAAAACGCTAATGGAGTTTTAAAGCACGTTTTTCGAGAAAACCCGAAAACGTGACTTTGAGTGGTCAAACAGACCTGTAAAAATTATAGTTGATTATATAACTATAATTAAGTATTAATGGAAGCTTAATAACCATTAAAAATAAAGAAACAAGAAAAATCCGAAAAACTGGCCCGGTTAGTGAATAGTGCCAAAACCGGGAGACGAGACGCTTTTATTTCGAAAAGTAGAAAACGCACCCTGGGATGTTACTATGTGGGGCCGGTTTTAATCAGTTTAACTACCCTCTCCCACACAAGCCTTAACTAATTAATTCCCTAAGTCACTACAAGACAAATTAAGTAAAGTAGAGGGGAGGAATAATAACTAAAACTTTTAAACCCTCTCTCCTTCCTTATTCTCGTCACTCCCGATTTGCTCCCCCTCCATCGGACTCCTTCTTCTTCTTCAAGCCTACGATGGCGATTTGCTCTTCCCCAAGCAGCACCCTCCTTCTCTTTCATCTACAAAGTCTAAAACAACTTCAAATCACAAAATAAACACACCATGAGACTCCTCTCTTCTTGAGCATCGTTCTCCACCTTTCGAAACTCAAAAACCCCACATTCGACCTCCATGGAAGCAGCTCCAAATGAAGGTTCAAGCTGCTCATTTTGATCAAAAACCACTCCTTGGTTCCTTAAGGTAAGAAGCAAGCTCAAAATCTCCATTGTCTAGCTTCCTTTGATTTTTGGAAAATTCCAACGTGAGCTCCTTCACCATCCTTGCTTCAGCCAGTTTCTTCTTGCCTTTGTGGAGTGCTGGAACTTCATCCTTTTGATTGCCTAAGCTCTCCATGAGGACACTTGAAGGTAATCTCTAAGCTAAACCCTAAAAACAAGCTCTTGAAATACTAGTTTTTGTGAGGGGAAATTGAATTAATAAGCTTGATATGTGTGTATGGGGATATGATTGTAGATGGAAATTTAGACCCCTTTGTGTGTTGTGAAAACAAGATGAGAAAGAGGGAGCAAAAGAAAGCGGAATAAGAGGAGTAAAAACCGAAAATAAACAAGGTAATAAGTTCACCTTGAGTTGGTTTTATTTGATTTGGAAAAACAGATTTTAGAGTTGATTTAATGTTCTTGAATTGGTGTAGTCATGGTACTACAATATTGAGTGGGAATGAGGATGTTTTAATGTGGTTTGAGTGTGCAAGAAACCTAGAAGCTAAGCTAGTGTATATGTGTGAACAAGTGGGATTATGATGTGTTGTAGTTATTGGTGTTTCATTAAACAGGGATGAAGGAGTGTATATAAGTTGATTCCTTGTGGTGAATATGCTTAGGAAGTAGGCAAGTGCTGTCAAAAATTGCCTAGGAGAGTATGGACATGAGTGTTTCATTTTAAAGAAGAAACTAGGAGTGTTTAAGAAGTTTAAGTGGTTGGTTAATGGTTTCACAACCAAACTAAGAAGAAGAGTGTGTTAGGACTAAAAATAATGTCATATGAGTGCTGGGAATGGCATTAATGATGGAAGTTTAAATGGTAAGAAGAGGGTTCCAAAATCTATTACAAGAAGTTAAAGAACTAGAAGACTAGTTATGAAAATATAAGTGAATTTGAGTGAAATAATCAATAGTTTGTGAGAGGACTTGGTGGTTGGATTAAGGTGATTTAGAAGGGTAATTAAGTGCTAAAACATGTAGATTATAAGTGGGAAAGATTGGAGAATCAATGTGAAATACCCCAAACCCAAGTATGCTAAGTAAACATCAAATTATGATGTAGTAAGGCTAGAATATGCCTTATAAAGATTGGTAGACAATTTAAACCAAGGAAAACACAAGAAATTGCCTTAAGGGCAATTTGGGCAAAAAACGTGCTCTAAGCTTGGAGTGACTTTGATTAGCACCCAAATACCATTATAAGCCTTTAGTAATATGCTAATAGACATTTTAAACCAATTACCAAAGAAAACCAAGCTTGAAAACAAGTTAAAACACAAAATGTGCTTTAAGAAGTCTTAAAGCACATTTTTAAGAAATTGTCTTAGAATTGAGTTTTGAGTGGCTAAATGCCCATGATTACATCTTAATCAACATGTGTACTAATTAGTATCACATTAGGAAGTCTAAATCAATGGGAAATCGAAAATTTCAGAAATATGTGCACTAGTTTGTGAATAGTGCCAAATAGTGACTAGTTTAGTCTTTAAGCAACTTAGCTTAGTTAATTGGTCAACAAAGGCCAAACATGCCCTTATTTAACAAGGGGGCCGGTTTTCTAAGGAGGATGAGTCACCATGGGTAGTCAAATAAGGAAGAAAAGAAGAGATAATTAAAAGGAGTACTATTTGCTTTATTAAAGCAAATATCTTATATTAGCCACCTTTCTTCTTCTCTCTCTTCATTTCTCTTCTTCCAACGATTTCACCATCTTCTTCCTCCCTTCATTCACGTAGGAGCAGCACCCATGGCACCACCACCTTGCTTTGGCAACAACTTACTCATTTTAGCTCCAAATCAAAAACTAAACACATATTTCTCTTAGTTAGGCCAAGACCTATCTTTCTATCTTTTCAAATCTTTCAAAGCTCAAGTTTGGAGCCATGAGAAAACTCCATTGATGGAGGAAAATCAAGTTTGAAGAGCTCATTAGCTTCTCCATTCTCTTAAGGTAAAGAAAACGTAAGAAAAACCATGTTTCCACCACTTCTCCTACATGGCCGAAAATTCCTTCTCATGGGGCTTTGTTTTTATGCCTTGTTCTAGCTTGATTTATTCACCAAGGACTAGTGGAGGTCCTATTTCATTCAATGCCCAAGTCTACTTTGAAACTTCAAACGTAATCATCCACTTTTATGCCTTAGAACACATTTCTAACCTAGGTTTTCATTCCTAGAGGTTAGTGTATTGTTTAGTACTCATGTGAGTTATTGAATATTTATTACAACATTGGCAAGGGGAATTTAAGTGGTGGCCGAGAGTCATGCAAGAAGAAGGTCTAAGGAGGAAGTTAAGATAAGCCTGAGAAAACAAGGTAAAATGCTTACCTAATGGTGGTTTAAGTTTTAAGGGATGAGTTTAGGTGGATACCAATGTGGCTTAGAGCTTACATTGTGTATTGGGTTATATAACCTAAGAAAAAGAACTTAAATAAGCTTGTGAACTTGTGACTAAGAAGCCAATGGGAATGAGTTAGTAATATAAGTTTAAGAGGAGTTTTAAGAGCATTATAACTACTATGAGATTGATGGGTGTATTTGCAGGTTGAAAGCTTTTATATGTGGGAAATTCAGTGTTTAAGTTTAAGTCATTTAAGGGCCTAAGAGCCATGTCATTTAAGAGCCTTGGTGCTATGCAATTTAAGATTATTGCAATGTAATGAGTTGTTATGAATGAGTTGGTTTGGTGATGAGAAAGAACTTGATGAGTGTGAGATGGATGAATGAGGAAAACAATGTATTTGGGCATGATAAGATGCTAGAGAAGCTATGGCGAAATTTGAGTAGAAAACAAAGTGTTTAAGTGGTAGTGGTGAGTTAATATACCCTAGGGTTTACTAGGGAGCATGAAAAGAAAATTGGGTGGAAATGAGTTAATTAAGGAGTTTTTGAGGATTAGAATGACCTAGGATGGTTTATGAGGAATTAGAGTTTAGATGGGTGTATTGAGCACACCAAAATCATGGTAAGAGGAATGATGAGACTTGTGCATGAATTTGAAGAAGAAGGTGTATAATGCTTAAGATGATTTAGGTATGAACTTAGGGATATATCAATGAAAGTCTTGGGAAGCTTGCCTAAGTAGTGATGATGTTAGTAGAGGACTAATGAGGTTTAGTTTAGATTGTAATAAGTGGATTAGGTGAGGAGAGAAAGGTGAGGGAGAATGTTGTCAAACGTCAAGGAAAAATGACTAGGAAGGTAAAGAGCGTGTGATCATGAGGAAGGTGAGTAAGTGAATAAAAGAATGATAAGTAAGCTCAAGAGTTTAAGAGTGATGAGTAACAAATGAAAAGAAGAGAAATGGGATGGACATGCAAGAGACCTTGGAAGTTTAAAATATCAAGAAGGAGTGCAATGATGTAAAGGAGGAGCGATATGGGTGAAAAGAAAACACTTGGGATAGTTAAATTCTAGACAAAATGTACATGTTGGTAATGTAAGGAATTATATGACAAATGGTTAGGAGTGTTGTAAGAATTTAGTAAATGTTGAGGAAGATCTTTGGAAGTTGTTTTGGAGAGTTTGGTGAGGTTCTAAGGGAGTTTAAGTGCCTAAATGGTATTAGGACACATGGGGGAACTTGTGGAGAAGTTGGAGTCAAATGGGAATTTAGAAATAAGGTTCTGGGAGCGACCGACTTGGGACCAGACCTGCAAGGTCGGTCGAGCTCAGTTTGCACTGCCGGAGAAAGTCTCTGGAACCGACCGAACTTGGGGACCGGACTTGCAAGTTCGGTGGGGCTTGTATTTTGTGTACGAATGAGACTCTGGAATCGACCGAACATGGGACCGAACTTGGCAAGTTCGGTCGGCTTAAATATCCACGGGGAAACTCTCGGGAATGGACGACCTTGGGACCGGACTTGCAAGGTCGGTGGGGTAGAATTTTCAAGCGGTAATATGTTCTGGAATGGACCGACCTTAGGTAAGGTCGGTCGGAAGTTCGGTCGAGCCTAAAAATAAAAAAAAAAAAAAAAGAAATTTTGAATTCTACGGATGGAATAGGTAATAAGGTATACCTGGTAGGGTGGTAATGATTAGGACCCTAAGAACTAAGGGACTAAGTTAAGTTAAGTATAAACTTAAAAGTTTAAGTTAAGTTGTAAGATTAAGTTGTAAGACTTCAGAGGTGTTAGGGGGAATCATTGAGGGTTAAGTAAGTTAAGCAAGTTAAGTAAGTTGGATTAAGTTAAGTGATTAACAACCTAAAACTGAATGAATGTTTTAGGACTTAGGGGATTTGGACTCCAGAAGAGAGTAAGCAACCGAACGACCAACGGTGAACGTACAGTTCTCTGTGACCTGCTTGCTAACGAGGTGTCCCTCGCTTGTGTGCTATTTGTTTTTGTGTGCTCACTAAACAAGATAAAGCATGCAACCGGAAATATTATATTTATTGTATTGTTGTGTGATGTTTGAAAACTAACACAACATACCGTGAGAACTTACTAACCAACGTTTAGTAAGGAATGAGTGAGACTAAGGAACGCTCCCTAATATGGGACGATATGAACCGAAAGAGGTTAACCAACAAACATGGTCTTGAGATTACTACTAATGAACTGAGTGAGGAAACCCAGGACCGATCTCCGGTCATGCATGCTAAGGAAAGGGGGTCGGTATCTATAGCAGATTCGACTTCCGCTTAAGGACTTGTCTTCGGACTTGTAGCCATAGGGCGGTTGCCGGCTCAGCTACACTGGACTCCCGTCCAGAGTAGGTGGCATTAAGATGGTGCGGTGGGATCACCTAATCCCAGGTTCGAACTAAGCTACAACCATTCCCTTCCAGGAACGGTTTGTAACTGAGATTAAGTTGAGATTAAGATTAAGGTAAGGATAAGATAAGTTGCAACCACTTCTCTTTAAAGGATGGTTTGTTACTAAGACTAAGATAAGCTACATCCACTCCTTATTAAAGGTGGTTGTTCCTAAGATTAAGATAAGATTAAGATTGAGGTGAGATAAGGATGGACTAAGAAGAGGGAACATTACTTAAGGAGTTAAATAACTAACTCTCTAATTAAGGGAACGCATTTAAGTCGTTCGTTGTGTGTGAACTTTGATTGTTCATATCTGAGTTGTTGTTACTGCACTATCTATTATGTTGTGCATCTAATCACCTCCATGCTATCGACAATTAGTCGTCGTAGCCACGTTAGCTTGGGGGCCATGAGAGGATCGTACAGCATTCGTGCTGACCCCCTTTGGGGGCTGTTTTTACTACACAGGTGTACATCCGGAGGCGGCCGTCGCAAGAGTAGGAAGAGGATACAAGTGTTAAGGATTAAGTGTGACCTACGAGTTGTGCATGTACACTCGTATGGCAATTGAGTAGTAAGATGTAGTTGTGAGAGGATTGTAAGAAGAATATGTATTTGGTTAAGGTTGTTATGTACTAATGTTCGGTATATTCTGTAGTCAGACCGTGGCAAGGTCCTGGAGTGTAAAGAATTCCGCTGTGACATGTATATATATAGGCTGTTAAGTTGCGAGACCACATTTGGATTCAGTTGGGGTGTTACACAATGGTGAAAGAATGAGGTTGTAACAGATTTGGAAAATGCCAAATCTGTCAAAACTGCACCAGGGTCCGGGACTTGGTCCATGGACAGGGTTCCGGACCACCCCATAACTTAAGGCTGGGAGTTAAGTCTGTACCTGGTCCGGGACTTAGGATGGGGACAAGGTCCCGGACCATAGTGAAATTCATGCCGAGAGTAGAAACAAGCAGGTGGTCCGGGACTTACCCTAGGTACTGTAACACCCCTACTACGCACATGTCCCTAAATGAAATCGCAGCGGAATTAATAACTAAACAGTAACTAACGCTTCGGTGCTACAACGCCGTCAACCCCACGTGGTTGACAAGGCAGAATAAATACAAGTGTACCGGCTGATGATCAGACTCCCGAGCATAAAACTAAACCATAAATACATCATATACAATACCGAGTGTTTACATAATCTTCACTGTATCACATCACTGTTAAATGCAACAACCAAATATATATAACGCCACGGGAGCACAGGCGCATCCGGGCCATCATCCCAAAAGTATACAAACGTAAATCACATCCTAGGATCTAGAGCCACTCCGCTTCTTCGATCCTCATCCTGCAGTAAAAGAAATATGGATCCCCCGAGGGGGTCAGCAACCCTTGGCTGGTATGGCTAACGCAGCCCATCGGCTACCGGGATACGCGCAACTAATTGTCATGATAACATGGCATTCATTTATTTACATAACATAACAGTGGCATAGCAACAATAGTGCACAGCACAACAACATACACAGTGGATCTTCGTTCCACAATAACAAACCACAAGGGTCAAATAACACAAGAGCCTAGAGAGTGATTCACTCTCATGTTAAGCTCGTTAAACACACTCATTACCGTTCTGTTAGACGAACGAGTAACTTAAGTCACAGATGGTTCGGATTTAGTGACCCGAACACACCACACAAACACATGTTCCCACTAAACCGATCATAAGTCAGAATAGGTAAGCTTTGGAAGAAGCTAGCGGGAGATCGAACGCCAAATTAAGGAGAACAATCTTAACAACATAAGAGTCGAATCTGATTCAGATATCTACTCTTAACTTACATGCATGACCGGACAACCGGATTCCTCACTTCCCAGTTAACACTTGTTAGAAGTTCATAGTGGAACTTAACAACCAACACAATAGGTGGTAAGTCATGTTAGACACACACAAGGGAAATGAGTCACAACATAACATCACAATAATATGAACAACTGTAAACTCATTACATGTTTAAGTCTTATAACGTCATAAACACACAGAAAAACATACAACACACAAGCCGGTGTAAACCGGTAGGCAACAGACTGCAAGAAAACCATACCTTGGTCCTTGCCTCGTTTGGTTTCCTCCGTAGGTCACTCCTATACATAATTAATAACGTCGGTTAATTATTTATTTAACTTCAAACTTACTAAGTATTTAACATGATTGTATGACATGTTTAATGTCTATCTTACCCTAGGTTACCTTCATTATACCCTAGGGTTAACTACATAGGTCACATTCTTTTCTGTTTTTTTTTTTACAAGTTTAGGTCCGACCGACCTTGCCGACCGGACTTACCCAAGTCCGGTCGATTCCAGAACACATTTCCGTAAAATTTTCTACCGACCGACCTTGTAAGTCCGGTCGCATGTTCGGTCTTTTCCCGAGAGTTTCTTCCCTTTGAAAATTTAGCCCGACCGACTTGCCAAGTCCGGTCCTATGTCGGTCGATTCCAGTAACTCAATCCGTACACAAAATACAAGCCCGACCGACCTTGCAAGTCCGGTCCCCAAGGTCGGTCCATTCCAGAAGCCAATTCTCGCAGGGTAAACTGGGCTCGACCGAACTTGCAAGTCGGTCGCAAGTCGGTCTGCCCCAGACCTTGTTTTCCTTTTTACATTCAACTCCAAACTTCACCCCATATAACCTAGTACTCCCTAACCTCATTTGGGCACTTTAAACACACCTTAAGACATCCTTAAACACTCAAAAACTCATTTTCTAATTCCTTAAGCCTTTACTTATTTCCTTGTAAAATTCCTTAACACTTACAACATTTTATACTAGGTTTCAATGGTGTTTCTCACCTATGATAACTACTATCCCAAAATGCTTTCTCCATCTTAACACATATCTTAAGCATATTTCTCACAACTAACTCCTTATGTCATCTTGAATTCTTTTCCAAGTTTACACTTTCTCCTTATTTACCAAAGTTTGCCTAAGTCTTATCTAAGTCCAAAATGACTTTGGTACATACTAAAACCTCAAGCTCATGCCTAAGTCCTTGTGACATCCAAATCACCTTAATGCATGTTTCTTACACAAGAACAACACTTAACCAACCTAAACACTCTTAACTTATCAACTCATTTATTACCTAAATTTCGACATAGGTTCTCCTAGAACATTACTAAACCAAAACACATTGTTTTTACCAACAAACAACCAAGAACACTAAAAATCCATCAAGCACTTATTATACACAAACTCCACTCATAAAGCACTACATCACAATATAGTGCATAATTTAAATTGCATGGCACTTAGGCCCTTAAATGACATGGCTCTTAGGCCCTTAAGATGCATAAATCATAAACACTGAATTTCCACAATATATTTGCCTTTAACCTGCAAATACACTCAACAACACATATGCCTTTTACTAAGCTCTTGAGAACACTTTACTAAGTCATTCACCATTTGCTCTTTAGGTAGTTTTAACAAGCATTATAAGCTCATTTCTCCTAAGGCATTAAACAACATTAGGTTAGTAGATTTACCTCTTTTCCAAACAACTTCTTTCTTGTTTCCTTTAAAAACCGGTAGGGTATTTGATTCTTTGACAAGTTCTAAACAATATACAAACATTATAATGAGTATTCAAGCTATAAGCCATCTCATTGTAAACCCTAATTTTACATTGTTTCAAAAACATTAATGTAGTTGTTTTACCTTGCTCTTTGAAGAGAGTTTGAATATCTAGCAAGAGAGGACTCCACCTAGTCCATGAAGAGTTGGAATGAAGCTAGAACAAGGTCACACAAAGAGCTCCTTCAATATGTATTTTCGGTTACCACAAAAACATGAAGGAAATGAAGTTTTTATTTGAGATTCCTTACCTAGAAGCAAAGGAGAGTAACAATATGTAAAAATACAAGCTCAAGCTCCTTCAATGGTGGAACTCCATGGCACCGAAATGGTGGTCTTGGAATTTTAAGAAGATAGAATGAAGAGCTTGATGAGAGGAAGAGATTGGTGGTGTTTGTTTTTGATTTGAACAAGTGAGCAAGATTTTACAAGAGATCAAAGAGGAGTTTAATGGTGGTGTGGTATTACCGTGGAAGAGAAGGAAGAAGAGGGTGTGGAGCCGTGTGAACAAGGAAGGAAATGAGAGAATGAGATAGAATTTGCTTTTGAAGATATTTATACCTTATAAAGTAAAAAGTAGTTTATTTACTTATCATTACTTACTTAATACATTAATAAGAGAGTGGTGAGTCACCACACTTAAGAAAACCGGCCCCCATTTATACTTAGGGGTAATATAGTCTTTATTTGTCAATTTAATTACTTATACAAACATATGTTACAAAATAGCTTATAAAAATCACTATTCATGAAAACAAGGCACATAGAAGTGAAATTTTTGATTTCCCATTGATATAGACATCCAAATGTGATATTATATAGTACACATATATATTTAAGAGTAATGATGGACATCTAGCCACTCAAAACTCATTTACAAGACAATTTTTCAAAAATGTGCTTTAAGACTCCTTAAAGCACATTTTGTGTTTAAACTTGTTTTCAAGCTTGGTTTTCTTTGGTAATTGGTTTAATATGTTCATTAGTGTATAAATGAGGTCTTGGTAAGTTCATTAGGTCTTAACCAAGTTTATCCCAAGCTTAGAGCACATTTTGGCTCTTATTGACTTTAAAGCACATTTTGTGTTTTCTTTTGTTTAAATTTGTTTACTAATGTTTCTAAGACTCTTTTTAGTCTTAATACACCATATTTAAGTGTTTATACAATATATTAAGGTTTGGGGTATTTCAATCTACCCCCCTTAAAAGAACTTTGCCCTCAAAGTTCATACTTCCACATATCCTAAATATTAGAACACGGGAATACTTATAAACAATACTTCCATACATCATTAACAACACACTTACAACATTGGACACCAGGTCCATACAACATAACATCGGGTACATAACATTGGACGCAAGGTCCATACAACATTATCCACATCATTCAGACACAACGGTCTGTAACATAACAACATAACATAGACGATGTATTCAAATACACGTCGTACACACATAACCGAAACGGCTCTACCCCCCTTAAAAGGGGTACGCCCCGTACCCTATACACATAAGGACTAAGAAGTAAACAATGACGGGTACTTCGCCTTCATCTTATCTTCCAGCTCCCAAGTGGCCTCCTCAACGTCCTGGTTAGACCAAAGAACTTTCACCAGTCTCACGGACTTATGGCGAGTGTCTCGAGTCTTAGTATCCAGAATCCGTACCGGAGTCTCCACTGATCGCATGGTCGGCTCTAAGGTTAGCCTTTCAGGCTGAAGCACATGAGACGGATGAGACATATACTTCTTCAACTGGGACACATGAAATACATCATGTACCTTGCCCAGCTCGGCGGGTAGGTCTAGTCTATAGGCTACCGGGCCGATCCGCTCCGTCACAACATAAGGCCCCACATATTTTGGGCTCAACTTGCCCTTCTGGCCAAAACGAAATACTCCCTTCATGGGGGATACTCTCAAAAATACCTGATCGCCCACGGCGAACTCCAGGTCACGTCTGCGCACATCTGCGTACGACTTCTGTCTATCCTGAGCTGCCTTCATGTTAGCCCGGATCTGGCGAACTTCTGCCTGGACTTGTTCAAGATACTCTGGTCCTATAATGACCGTCTCACTCGACTCATCCCAGCATAATGGCGTGCGGCATGGTCTACCGTACAAGGCCTGGAAGGGAGACATCTTGATCGAAGCGTGGTAACTGTTGTTGTAACTAAACTCGATCAGATGTAACTTATCAATCCAGCTGGTCTGAAAGTCAAGTGCACAAGCACGTAGCATATCCTCAAGTGTCTGAATGGTGCGCTCACTCTGACCATCGGTCTGTGGGTGAAACGCTGTACTCAATTTCAGTTCAGTACCCAATGCCTCTCGTGTAGACTTCCAATATCTGGATAAGAATCTGGTATCTCTGTCAGATACAATCGTTTTCGGTACACCATGATGTCTTACAATTTCTTATCAAAGAGTTCTGCCAATCTTGCCACTTTCCAAGTGTCCTTCATCGGAATGAATCGGGCCACCTTGGTCAGTCGGTCAACTACAACCCATATCATATTCAGACCTCCCCTTGTAGGCGGAAGCCCTACTACAAAGTCCATGGAGATATCATGGAACTTCCACTCAGGCACTGGCATTGGCTGTACCATACCACCAGGCCGTCGGTGCTCAAACTTGACCTTCTGGCAAGTGAGACACCTCAACACATAATCACTTACATCTTTCTTCATTCCAGTCCACCAAAAATACCTTTTCATACTCTTATACATCTTTGAAGCTCCGGGGTGAATCGAAGTAGTAGAACAATGGGATTCACTCAATATGCGCTCCTTCAACTCAGCGCCACTCCTAGGTATACACAATCGGCCATTCAGCCTAATCAGGTCATCATCGTGGAGTCTGAAGTCGTACTTCTGACCCTCGAATGTGCCGTCAATAAGCTTCTGCCGGATCTCCAGCATGTACTGATCCGTCATCTGAGCACTCCGCACCTCTTCAACCAAGCCAGTATGAGAGACTAGCGAATGGAGAGAGTGTGCTCGGCGACTCAATGCGTCAGCTACCACATTTGCCTTACCCTCTTTATATTGCAGATTAATATCGTAGTCATTCAGAAATTCAACCCACCTTCTTTGCCTCATGTTCAACTCTTTCTGAGTGAACAAGTACTTTAAGCTTTTGTGGTCAGAATAAATCGTCACACTTACCCCATACAAATAATGTCGCCATATCTTCAATGCGAAGACAATGGCACCCAATTCTAAGTCGTGGGTAGGGTAGTTCTCCTCATGCTTCTTCAGCTGACGGGAGGCGTATGCTACGACCTTCCCGTGCTGCATCAATACACAACCCATACCTCTGCCTGATGCGTCGCAGTAGACCTCAAAACCATCTGGACCGTCTGGTATAGTCAGGACTGGTGCAGATGTCAGAGCATCCTTGAGACTCGTGAAAGAACTCTCACAGTCGACTGTCCACTCGAATGGTGCATCCTTCTTCATTAAGGAAGTCATCGGCTTCGAGACACTGGAGAAGTCCTTCACAAACCTCCTATAATAACCTGCCAGACCGAGGAAGCTCCTGATATCGGTGACTGTCTTCGGCCTAGGCCAGGTGCGCACTGCATCTATCTTTGCCGGATCGACAGCGATCCCGGCCTCAGAAATCACATGTCCAAGGAAGGATACTTGGTTCAACCAAAATTCACATTTCGAAAACTTTGCATACAACTGATTCCTCCTCAATGTTTGTAACACATTTCTTAGGTGGCTTTCGTGCTCACCTCTTGATTTAGAATACACAAGAATATCGTCGATGAAGACTACCACTGATTTGTCCAACTGATCTTGGAACAAACGGTTCATTAAGTCCATGAACTTAGCTGGTGCATTTGATAAGCCAAACGGCATAACTGTGAACTCATAATGCCCATACCTCGTTCTGAAAGCTGTCTTTTCAATATCACTGTCACGGATGGCAATCTGATGGTATCCGGAACGTAAGTCTATCTTGGAGAATACTGATGCTCCCCTCAGCTGATCAAATAGATCGTCGATGCGTGGTAAGGGGTAACGGTTCTTCACCGTAACAGCATTCAGCTCCCGATAATCAATACATAGGCGGAGGCTACCGTCCTTCTTCTTCACGAAGAGGACCGGCGCTCCCCATGGTGAAACACTAGGGCGGATAAAGCCCTTGTCGAGTAGGTCTCTCAGCTGCTCCTTGAGCTCTGTCATCTCTGCTGGAGCCATACGATAAGGTGCTTTCGCAATGGGTCCAGTGCCCGGAACTAAGTCGATCTCAAACTCAACCTCTCGTGCTGGCGGCATGCCCGGCAGTTCCTTAGGAAATACATCAGGAAACTCCGACACTACCGGCACATCTGGGCTAAACTCAGGGTCTCTCTCTATGTCCTGGACATAGCAGAGGTATACATCACTCCCTCGTCGTAACTCACGATACATGGCCATGGCGGTGATGATCTGAGTCGAAGGCTCCCTGGGCCTCTGGCGGTATGATATGGTAACCCCAGATGGACTCCGAAGAAGCAGTCGATGCTCGGCACACAGGATTCTGCCCTTGTACCGCTCCAACCAGTTCATCCCGACAATCACATCAAATCCAAGTCCGTCGAACTCTATCAGGTCGATCGGGAACTCTTCACCTCTGATTCTTACAATAACATCTCGGTGGTAGCGGGTACACCTGATCCGCTCTTTCGATGGGAGAGTGACCAAGAAGTCTGGCATCTCCTCTCCATCTAACCCCAGCCTCTTCGCAAAAGATAGCGAAACAAATGTGTGTGAGGCTCCAGAGTCGAACAAGATCGATGCATCCACACCATTCACTGGAAAGGTACCGGTGAGGATTGTGCCGCTCTTGCCGGCTTCTGCCTCATTGCAGACACTCAGTGTACCTCCCGTTCCGAGTGCACAGCCTAATTCATTGGCAAACTAATAAGTACTGGGTAACAACACGGTTGATATACTTCAATAACTCCACTTTATTCATTAACACCTTCTCTTTACAACATTGTTGGTTTACATGGTTGACATAACTTAACACATACATAACTTCCTTAACATATACTGGCTTAACATATTACAGAATTATACAAGGCTTTAGAATTGTCTGAAGGTCAAATTCAAACGTCCGGGTTTCATATGTGTGGCATTGATCACTGCCGACGGTGCGGTATTCAGTTTGATCTTCCTGATGCCATGATATAGCATCCTTGACTGCCCACCCATGATTAACACATCTCCTGACTTTAGTATTAACTTCCTTGCGAGATCAGCACGCTTCTGCTCGCCATACACAAATACTGCGGTATCACCAATGGACCAAGACACCACGAGTACTCCCTTACTTAGAGACTCGGGTGACTCGTCCTTATCTTGGTGTAAACCTAACCGTCCACCTTTCTGGTAGAAGTTCACAATACACAAATCTGCTTCCACATCCGGAATCGAATCCGTTTCAACTTGTTGAGCAATTCCCACGGCGTGATTAACAACCGCACGGAACTCCTCAGGTATACTTGGTACTGTTGCTCCATCTTCAGCTCGCACTTCTTGATATGACTTGGTGTAAGGGTTCCAGTCCTTACCCATGCACATCATCTTCAATTGCATTCTTGATCCGTTCGGGTATTCGGGTGTGTAGAAACCTCCAGGTTTAGCTCCAAGTTCGTCGCATCGTCTGATGACATGGATTTGTGCTTCCGGTGTCAGGTATCCATTTAAAAGTATCATACCTGGCTGGATAACCTGACATTGCTCCATTGGGAAGTCGGTGATGTTGATGGTGGTTTCTTCAGGGTTTGGTGTGGGTGGGATTGGATAACATATATTGAAGGTTCCTTTAAGTTTAGAATTTATCTAATCAGGTGACTTTCACACTATACTTTAACTTTTCACTCACATGATGTCACATTGGACTCACTAGTACAAACATGCATGAAATGCGGTATGCAATCACTTATTACATTCAACAGTTTAGGCGGTACCTGGTCTAGAAGAGGGCCCTGGCGCCTCAGACCGGTCCACCACATTCAGGGCGGCCTTGCTAGGTCCCGACCCCTTCCCCTTCTGGGAATCAGTATGCCTCTGATCTGTGGGTGGCTGGTTAGCCGTCTTCAGGCCATCAATAGCTGCTGTGGCCTTACCCTTCCACTGCCCCTTGGGCTTGTTGACTCTGCTGTTGGGGTTCCGGTAACACTCGTGGTCAGGGTGACCCCACTTCTCGCAGTAGCGACACTGCACCTCATTTCCTTTTCAGTCCTTGCCGGGGTGGTCTCCATTGCACCACTTACAGTAATAGTGGCGCTCCGGTCCAGAGCCCGTGCTAGCTGCTAACACGATACACACTCAGTACTTGTTTCACAACTTATCAATATACACATCAACTTATCACACAAGATTAAACAATTACCCTTAGGTGGGTAAGAGCGTAGGGGCTTCGCCGCATAAGCATATGTGAGCTTCAGTGGCTCCTCAGCTGTGGTGCTTTGGGCTTGGCCCTTGTCACCCTGGTGCTGACTCTTCTGGGGCTGGGGATAAGGTTTCTTCTTCTTCTTTCCTCCCCCGTACCCCTGCGGGCTCTGGCCCTCGCTCGTGGCCTTGCGCTTGTGCGCATTCTCCTCGTCCCTCAGACGGACGGTGATCTCCACCTTAGCAGCGGCATGATAGCACTCCTGAATTTAGGATGGTCAGTCATGCACCGCAATACATACTCACAAACTCACATTAATACTCACTTGTAGACTACACGTATTCACATCACTCTTTATTTAAATTACCTGCAAGGTAGTATACTCAGCTGGCCCCATCCCATAGCGCAGACGGTGGCTGAGACCGTTATAGAAACGGTTTACCAGCACCCGGTTCGAGTATCCCAGGTCCGGTAACAGGTGGACAAGGCCGGTGAATGCAGTGTAATACTCATCAACCGACACTTTGTCCCCCTGCCTCAGACTATCCAGCTCAAGGCGCTTGGCCTCTTGAACGTGCACAGGGTAGTATTTGGCTCGCAGCAGAGCCGTGTACTCCCTCCATCCAAACTGAGGATCCGCCATCCGGTCCTCTCTCACAAGCTTCCACCAGTTTTGTGCCGAACCCTTCAGGTAGTAAGCGGCAAGACGGACCTTAGCCTCTGCGGGTACAACCAAGGTCTCGTAGGCGGTCTCCAACTCGGAGATGTACGCCTCCAGCTTACGTGGGTCGGTCTCCCCATGAAATGAAGGGGGTCTCAAGTCTGCCAATGCCTTGACCCAGTTGGTCTCTCGTGGCGGTGGCGGTGGTGGTTGAACTCCGGGCATCTGCCCCTGCTGTATCGCAGCCACAAGCTGGGGTACCATCTGGGCTACAGCGGCTGCTACAGCCTCAGCCATAACCTGAGCCGTAGTATTCTCGCCCTGGTCACCCACATTACCGGTACCACTTCCGCGGCCTCTACCACGCGGTCTACCTGCCATCTGTATTCACATGAATATTCATTAGCAATATGCTTGCACACTTATCGGTCCAACGGTTGTAACGCTTCCCGACAATAAGGTATCTCCACACTTAGTTAGTGGTTAACCTTTCCATAATGTTCACTGAAGTAACTGTAGTTAGGTTTCCTAACTCGGTATATTCCTAAGCTCGGTATTCTAGTCATCAGAGCGATACTTCGCTCTGATACCACTTTTTGTAACACCCCTACTACGCACATGTCCCTAAATGAAATCGCAGCGGAATTAATAACTAAACAGTAACTAACGCTTCGGTGCTACAATGCCGTCAACCACCCACGTGGTTGACAAGGCAGAATAAATACAAGTGTACCGGTCTGATGATCAGACTCCCGAGCATAAAACTAAACCATAAATACATCATATACAATACCGAGTGTTTACATAATCTTCACTGTATCACATCACTGTTAACTGCAACAACCAAATATATATAACGCCACGGGAGCACAGGCGCATCCCGGGCCATCATCCCAAAAGTATACAAACGTAAATCACATCCTAGGATCTAGAGCCACTCCGCTTCTTCGATCCTCATCCTGTAGTAAAAGAAATATGGATCCCCCGAGGGGGTCAGCAACCCTTGGCTGGTATGGCTAACGCGCAGCCCATCGGCTACCGGGATACGCGCAACTAATTGTCATGATAACATGGCATTCATTTATTTACATAACATAACATGTGGCATAGCAACAATAGTGCACAGCACAACAACACATACACAGTGGATCTTCGTTCCACAATAACAAACCACAAGGGTCAAATAACACAAGAGCCTAGAGAGTGATTCACTCTCATGTTAAGCTCGTTAAACACACTCATTACCGTTCTGTTAGACGAACGAGTAACTTAAGTTACAGATGGTTCGGATTTAGTGACCCGAATACACCACACAAACACATGTTCCCACTAAACCGATCATAAGTCAGAATAGGTAAGCTTTGGAAGAAGCTAGCGGGAGATCGAACGCCAAATTAAGGAGAACAATCTTAACAACATAAGAGTCGAATCTGATTCAGATATCTACTCTTAACTTACATGCATGACCGGACAACCGGATTCCTCACTTCCCAGTTAACACTTGTTAGAAGTTCATAGTGGAACTTAACACCAACACACAATAGGTGGTAAGTCATGTTAGACACACACAAGGGAAATGAGTCACAACATAACATCACAATAATATGAACCACTGTAAACTCATTACATGTTTAAGTCTTATAACGTCATAAACACACAGAAAAACATACAACACACAAGCCGGTGTAAACCGGTAGGCAACAGACTGCAAGAAAACCATACCTTGGTCCTTGCCTCGTTTGGTTTCCTCCGTAGGTCACTCCTATACATAATTAATAACGTCGGTTAATTATTTATTTAACTTCAAACTTACTAAGTATTTAACATGATTGTATGACATGTTTTAATGTCTATCTTACCCTAGGTTACCTTCATTATACGCTCTAGGGTTAACTACATAGGTCACATTCTTTTCTGTTTTTTTTTTTACAAGTTTAGGTCCGACCGACCTTGCCGACCGGACTTACCCAAGTCCGGTCGATTCCAGAACACATTTCCGTTATTATTTTCTACTCCGACCGACCTTGTAAGTCCGGTCGCATGTTCGGTCTTTTCCCGAGAGTTTCTTCCCTTTGAAAATTTAGCCCGACCGGACTTGCCAAGTCCGGTCCTATGTCCGGTCGATTCCAGTAACTCAATCCGTACACAAAATACAAGCCCGGCCGACCTTGCAAGTCCGGTCCCCAAGGTCGGTCCATTCCAGAAGCCAATTCTCGCAGGGTAAACTGGGCTCGACCGAACTTGCAAGTCCGGTCGCAAGTCCGGTCTGCCCCAGACCTTTGTTTTCCTTTTTACATTCAACTCCAAACTTCACCCCATATAACCTAGTACTCCCTAACCTCATTTGGGCACTTTAAACACACCTTAAGACATCCTTAAACACTCATAAAACTCATTTTCTAATTCCTTAAACCTTTACTTATTTCCTTGTAAAATTCCTTAACACTTACAACATTTTATACTAGGTTTCTGAATGGTGTTTCTCACCTATGATAACTACTATCCCAAAATGCTTTCTCCTCATCTTAACATCATCTCTTAAGCATTATTTCTCACAACTAACTCCTTATGTCATTCTTGAAGTTCTTTTCCAAGTTTACATTTTCTCCTTATTTTACCAAAGTTTGCCTAAGTCTCTATCTAAGTCCAAAATGACTTTGGTACATACTAAAACCTCAAGCTCATGCCTAAGTCCTTGTGACATCCCAAATCACCTTAATGCATGTTTCTTACCCAAGAACAACACTTAACCAACCTAAACACTTCTTAACTTATCAAACTCATTTATTTCCTAAATTTCGACATAGGTTCTCCTAGAACATTACTAAACCAAAACACATTGTTTTCACCAACAAACAACCAAGAACACTAAAAATCCATCAAGCACTTATTATACACAAAACTCCACTCATAAAGCACTACATCACAATATAGTGCATAATTTAAATTGCATGGCACTTAGGCCCTTAAATGACATGGCTCTTAGGCCCTTAAGATGCATAAATCATAAACACTGAATTTCCACAATATATTTGCCTTTAACCTGCAAATACACTCAACAACACATATGCCTTTTACTAAGCTCTTGAGAACACTTTACAAGTCATTCACCAGTTGCTCTTAGGTAGTTTTAACAAGCATTATAAGCTCATTTCTCCTAAGGCATCAACATTAGGTTAGTAGATTTACCTCTTTTCCAAACAACTCTTTCTTGTTTCCTTAAAAAAACCGGTAGGGTATTTGATTCGTTTGAAATTTCTAACAATATACAAACATTATAATGAGTATTCAAGCTATAACTTCCATCTCATTGTAAACCCTAATTTTACAATTGGTTTCAAAACATTAATGTAGTTGTTTTACCTTTGCTCTTTGAAGAGAGTTTGAATATCTAGCAAGAGAGGACTTCACCTAGTCCCATGAAGAGTTGGAATGAAGCTAGAACAGGTCACACAAGGAGCTCCTTCAATATGTGTTTTCGGTTACAACAAAAACATGAAGGAAAGATGTTTTTATTTGAGATTCCTTACCTAGAAGCAAAGGAGAGTAACAATATGTAAAAATACAAGCGCAAGCCCTTCATGGGGAACTCCATGGCACCGAAATGGTGGTCTTGAATTTTAAGAAGAATGGAATGAAGATCTTGATGAAGAAGAGATTGGTGGTGTTTGTTTTTATTTGAACAAGTGAGCAAGATTTTACAAGAGATCAAAGAGGAGTTTTAATGGAGGTGGTGTGGTATTCGTGGAAGAGAAGGAAGAAGAGGGTGTGTTGCCGTGTGAACGGAAAGGAAATGAGTGAAATGAGATAGAATTTGCTTTTGAAGATATTTATACTTTATAAAGTAAAAGTAGTTTTATTACTTATCATTACTTACTTATCTGATTAATAAGAGAGTGGAGTCACCACACTTAAGAAACCGGCCCCCTTTATACTTAGGGGTAATATAGTCTTTTCTTATTTGTCAATTTAATTACTTATACAAACATATGTTACAAAATAGCTTATAAAAATCACTATTCATGAAAACAAGGCACATAGAAGTGAAATTTTTGATTTCCCATTGATATAGACATCCAAATGTGATATTATATAGTACACATATATATTAAGAGTAATGATGGACATCTAGCCACTCAAAACTCATTTACAAGACAATTTTTAAAAATGTGCTTTAAGACTCCTTAAAGCACATTTTGTGTTTAAACTTGTTTTCAAGCTTGGTTTTCTTTGGTAATTGGTTAAATATGTTCATTAGTGTATAAATGAGGTCTTGGTAAGTTCATTAGGTCTTAACCAAGTTTATCCCAAGCTTAGAGCACATTTTGGCTCTTATTGACTTTAAAGCACATTTTGTGTTTTCTTTTGTTTAAATTTGTTTACTAATGTTTCTAAGACTCTTTTTAGTCTTAATACACCATATTTAAGTGTTTATACAATATATTAAGGTTTGGGGTATTTCAGGTACAAGGTCCCGGACCAGGTCATATTTTCAGCCGAGAGTTATACCTTGTATTGGTCCGGGACTTAGGGTAAGGACCAAGTCCCGGACCACCCCCAGAATCCTACCGAAAGTGTTTTAAAGGTTTCTAATGATGGGGGTTTGAATGTTAATGGTGTTATAAGATGTTAAGACCTTGTTTGGTGACATGCAAAGGCCCTGGGAAGTGTAAGAAAGTGTTAGAAGTGATTGAGAAATGAGAACTCAAATTAACAAGAGTAAAACCGTGATAACGGGATAACGGGGTAAGTACGGGAGTAGCATTTTATTATGTACCGTATGAGCCTAGTATTAATAATAATGTTTGAAACATTACCAGAGAATCGTGCGTGACCCGAGCATGGTGAGATGACACGGTAAAAGTAAAAACCCCGGTGAAAGGTATGATTTTCTCATACTCTGCGTGCTAACAGAGTTACGTTGATTTGTGTGTTTGTGTGCCGGCTTAATCAAGACTAAAGCATGAAAATAATCCATTGTTTGATTATGTATGTCTTGTTGTATGTTGAATGAGCTAACATACTTGTATGCCGGTGTGGTCTAACATAGAGTAAGACCGACTCATAGTGAGTAACGTTTGGCTAGAGACCCATAGATCGGGTCGATGCTTATGATAACGAAAACGTGCAAACACACAAATTATCCGTTAAAGTATAATGATAACTCAAACATATGAACTCCCTAGAATGTGAGGAGATGTACGGGTTGAGTGATTACCCGATAACGGTTAGTAAACCATAATGACACAATCCACAAAACAAATGAGAGTGGAAAGATAAGTGAACCTACTTCAAGAGGACTAAAGATAGTTCGAAGATGTGAACTAGTAAAGAAGGTAAAAGAGACCTAAGGGATTAGTAGCTCCCTTGAGACATGGTCGACCTCCTATATGAGGATTTTACCTGATATAAGAAAATAACCGAAGAATGAGTAAGTGAAATGTACGGGTAACTCCTAAAACCTAAGATTTACCGAACTTAAGTAATGTTCCCAAAGTCATTAGAAACATCGAGAGTGGTGCTTCTAGATTAATATACATAATATTATTATAACTCCGAGAGAGGAGTGTATGGGAATGTAAGTAGTCCGAGAGTAGTCGGACCTAAGTAAAAAGAGATAGGAACTAAGAGAGAGTTCCGTGAGCTAGTTGAACCTTCCCACCATGCTAGACCCAGAGTAGGGTCGAAACCGGGGAAGTAAGACTATGCTTGAGATCCATGAGTTTTGGCCTAAGTATGTATTAAGAGTAACAAGCGTGACGTAGGAGACCTGTAGTGTCTCGAGAATCTACAAGAGCTTGAGTATAATTAACCCAAGAGTGTGGGTGAGATAATGAGTATAATTAACCCAAGAGTGTGGGTGAGATAATGAGTATAAATAACCCAAGAGTGTGGGTGTGATAATGAGTATAAGTAACCCGAGAGAGTAGGTGAGTATAGTACGAGTAGCCCAAGAGAATGGGCGTGAATATGAATAAGTAACCCGAGAGAACGGGTGTGAAATACCCCAAACTAATAAAACATGGATTAAACATCTAATCACATTAATTAAGGCCTAAACATGCCTTAAAAGTCAACTGAGAACAATAGTGGTCAACACAAAGCAAGTTGTTGCACCTTTGACTGGTTAGGGTAAATAAATACTCAAATGAACTTCTTAGGACCTAAAAAATTTGTCCTAAGTATATTAACACATTACTAAACACATTACAATTGTTGGACAACACCCCAACACAAAGAACAAGCATTTACATGCTTCAAGGTCAAGAAGGGCAAAAATGTGCTCTAAGAAACCTTAAAGGTCTAATGACCTCTAAATGATATAAAATTGGATTCCATGATCAAATATCATGTAAAGAACACAACAAAACAGTTCTCAAAGAAAACCAAGCTCAGAAACACCTTGCGACACAAAATGTGCGCTAAAACTCCTTAAAGCACGTTTTTGTGTAATTGCGTTCTAAATTGTTTTTTAATGGGCTTAAAGGTCATAATTACCTTTAAATATGATAATATATCATATTAGGAATTTAATTCCAGAAATTTACAAATTTTTACAAATTTAATATTAAAATATTAATAAAACCCTAAAAGGGGGCCCGTTTGAGTCAACATTGACTAAGAATGGTCAAGAGGTCAAAGTTTGACCCATTGGACCATATGAGGTCGACAGCCACATGAAATTGAGCCTAAAAATCACCACTTGCACATACAAAAGACAAGGCTCCAACACATCCCACAAATTAAGGACTACTTTTACCTTTTGAATACTTTAATCTATATCTTCAATTTTGGCTCCTTATTTGATTGACTAAGGCTTCAAAAAACGTGAGAGGCTCCACTTGAGAGGCTCCAGCCCCTCCAATAATCGATGCCAGCTCCTTTAGTGAGTCACCAAACACCAAAATACATTAAACAAGTCAAAAGTGAGTATTAAGGCAAATTTGACCTACCTTTCTCATTTGCCTTGCTTCCCAACGACTCAAGGCCTCTCTATCCTCTCTTTGGCTTCTCCAAGTCGTGGCTAACACACCAAGAACATAGAAGAACACCTTGATACCTAGGTAAGCTTAATTAGTCATTTTATGTTCAATTTCTTCACAAATCTTTCCTCTTTCGGTGGATCTAAGCATCAACCACTTAAATCCATGGATCTAGGTTGTTTTGGAGGTCAAATTAAGGACAAATCTCTGCCATAACAAGGGAATAAGGTGGAGAAACCCAAACTTGTTCTTAAGGTACAAAAATGTGCTTTAAGCACTTATCTTTTGATTCTCTTTAGATCCGGTTGTAAAACCTGTTCTCCTAGCCTTATAATCTTCTTCTTAACATACTTATTCAGTGGATCTATCAAGAGCTTCAAGGTATAGCCAGATCCCAGCCAAAAACACATTTTGGCATTTTAAACAAGGAAAAAATTAGCCACCCTCGAATCTAAGTTATATCAGTTTTAAGCCTTGGTTTAGTAGACCTTTTGATGCTCTTTTTCTTCTGTAAATTTAGGTCGAAGTCAATCCATACTCACCTTGGTATTCTAAGGTAAATCTTACCTTGAAATATACATTAAAACACTTCTTATGGTTAGATCTTGCTTGGAGACTAACTATGCCTTGGTTTCTATTTGAAAACATGTAAAAGAATCTTTGGAAATTTTATTCCTAAGCTGGCCGAACCAAACAAGGCTTTATCTAAGCAAAAACAAGGTATAAATCACTTAAACCTTCACTTGGTACATTAATATGTGTTTATACATATTTGAATAATATGTGCCGTGAGTGAACAAGGATATTAAGGTCTTAATTTGACCTTAGGTGATTAAGGAATGGTTTAATAAATTTTATAACTAATTAAACAAGCATAAATGTCGAATTCAAGACATTATGTGGAAAATTGGTAATTAATGGAAAGATATGGTGAGGGCCGAAAGTTTAATGCATTTTTGGACATTTATGTGTAATTTATTTTGTAAGCCAATGTTTGTAATAAGGCCATGTACTTTAGGCCATTTTATTTATGCATTTATAAGCTTTTAATTAAGTTTAAGTGGTGAAAATGCATTACCGAAAAGAAATGGGGTATTAGGTGTAATTAAATTAAATTTGGGGGCTATATATTAATAAGGCCGAAATTTAGAGGTTTAAAGGAGTTTAAATAAAAATTATAAGATTTTATAAAGTTTTGGGGTTAAATGGTAATTTCTAAAAAGTATGGGTGCAAACCATAATTATTAGGAATTAATGGTCAAGGAAATATTAATGTGGTCAACCTTGACCATATGGTAGGTTTTGACCAAATTAAATAAGTTAGATAACTTATTTAAGGTTTTATTATAAGATGAGTATTTAAGAGTAACAATTTTATAACATATGTGGTGAATATGTTATTTCCGAAAATAAAGGGTGTATAATGGTATTATAAACACCCATGGGCTATTAGAAATTTTTAGGAATTTATTGGGTTGTTTTCGGAATTAAAATAAACTATATATGTATAATATATAGTTATTATGTCATTATGACACTTTGGAGAAATATAGATGGTGGAATGGTAAATACCAAAAGTATATGGGTTAATAAGGTAATTATAACCCTTTGGTGAAATTTGGTGATTTTTGGAATAATATAAGAGAATTTATAAAGATATGTGTATAATATATAATTATAATGATATTATAAAACTATATGTTATAAATTGGGCCAAATGGCAATTATAGAAAGTTGGTGGGTTGAAAAATAATTTGGAATAGACATAGGGTCTGTTCGGAAATTTAAATGGACATTTAACCATAGGTTATATTTATACTAAGGTTAGAATGTTATATTAAATGGTATATATAACATGGTATAAATAATGGGGTGATTTTGTAAATAAAGGAAACTATGGATTATGGAAAAGAATAAGATTTGCTTATGGTGCCCAGGAGGCAATATATAATAGTTTTTTATAAAAACTATAGGTTATAAGTTAAAGGAAATAAAAATATCATATCAAATGATATTAGCATATGGAATAACATTACATAATGTTATGTGGTCAAAATGGAATTTAAATAAATCCAAGGGCTGTATCGAATTAACAAGAGTTGGAAAATGAATTTTAGACTATGGTCTACTATGTAATAAATGTTATAACAATTATATGGTTTAGATGGAATTAATATAAGTAAGGATATTCACATTAAATAATGTGACAAACTAATAAATAAATAGGATTTATAAACTAAGGTATTTATCGAATAAACCTTAGGAGTTGTAATTATACAACATAAAAAGTTACATAATATTAGGATAATAATCTTAATATAAGTCGTATAATATAATACAACTAATGGGAATAATCATCTAATATAAGATGATAAAATGTGACATATAATACAAGAGTTTTATAACTCATGGAATTTACCTATGTGGTAAATATATACATATACAAGAATAATGTATATAAGGAAGAGTATATATTATGGTTGGAAACCATATAATATAATGGTGGTGGTTATTACATGAAAAATAGTTACGAACTATAAGGTATAAGTTTTTGGATGCAAATATTATTTGCTAAAGATAATGGAGTATATAATACAATGTATTATAATGGATGGTGGGAAAAAAAATACAATATGAAAATAATACAATGTAATATAATCATGCATGCATACATGCAACTATAGGTTATATACCTAAGTTTAATGGTGGATAAGATTAAAGAAATATAACGAATTAAACTTAACAGTTGAAATATTTTGACATACGAGTTTTAAAGTAACAAAGCCGACCGGTTTAGAGGAACCCGTAACATTAACTGTAGAAAACGGGGATGAACTGTCGGGATTACTTGTTATTCGGAAATACCGGATGTAGTTAGTCATGGAGACTGACTTATAGTTTTAATACCGTTTAGATTATACTTCAGACGAGGACGCTTGACGAGCTAGTGGACTACACTGCGCATCCTAGGTCTTGGTGAACGGTATGTAAATGGGTTTGATCTGAGTTGTCCTAAGGAAGCTCATGGGGCTCGGATTTGGTTAATATAACTTGTGTGTTATATGTGTGTGGTTACATGTATGTGTTTAAGTGTTACTGCATTATTTATTATGCATGAGCGTCCTACGGGGCTAATACTACGTCGACTATAGATCGACTTATATAAACATACATATGTGTTAATGTGATAACATGACGGTTACTTGATATAATACCATAGTATTAATATTAAGTATATGGCAACCTAAGTAAAATACTTAGGGACGAGTCACGACATTGTCGGTCTCTAGAGCATGGATCTCGAACAGGAATATAACCTAGATTACTTCTAGGTATGCGTAAGACCCATTGGGCAGCTAATTAATAATTATTCTCTATAAGACTTAGAGCATATCTTAAACATTATGAGAGAGAGATGGTATGAGTTGAGTTGAGGAATCCCGGTAGTTTATGAACTACTTGGTTGCGCAGTTGTGATCACTGAGGGGTACCCGATTGGGTTCCGCTCCAGGTTATACCCAACGAGCCCAAACTGGATCGTGGGTCAGGTGGCTACGGCCTTTATATGGACGTCTTACGAGACATAAGTGAATAGTCAGGGGCCTCCGGACCTCTGGCGAAATGAGCACCTTTGTGTGTATGGGAGGACTACTGTCCATGGTGAGGTTATCGGGTTGTCTTAACATGACGCCCAACTGGTATTAAATTAAATATAGTTGGACGGGGCCTTAAAGGCCAAGGTAAATTAACTATGGAAATTGTACGCTACGGCTATTGTACATTGTACATATGGATAGGGCCTTGAAGGCCAGATTAAATTAAATTAATAAAGGATGGCATACGCTACGGCGATTGTACATTGTACATTATATTGTTATTACTCGATACGTTCGATATACAATTGTTGTTTAAGATATTAAATGAATGTTTGGATTGGATGGATGATTAAATGTTTATGAATATTTGGATGGATGACTATGTATATTATATACCTGTTTATTACAGTATTGATTATATCTGTAAAATGGTAAAGCATGAAATCAATCTAATAATAAGATGGTTAAAATGACTAAGTGACCAATAGGGTCCAGGCCCGGCATACTCAGCGTCTATCGCTGATACTACACTCATGCAGGTTGTTGATTATCGCCGAAGCCGAAGTGCGGGAACAGGGTAATTAGAGTTTACTTTAATTGCCGCACATGGAGTTGTATTATGGTAAGGTTATGTATATTCAGGTTTGGGTAGACGCTCACTTGTCGATGTTTATGGTTTATGGACTTAGTATGATGTATAGGAGTTTTCTTGTTATCACGGCGGTTAGTAGTTTGTTTATGTTGGAAGTTGGACGTGGTTTGGCTTCGTTTCTCGTATGGGCGAGTAATGGCCGGTGACACCCGAGTGAGCATTGTTATTGTTATTAATTCTTCCGCTGTAAGACGTTTTGTTTATTGCTACGTGAGAGACTATTGCGTGATTATGGAGAGGGGTGTTACAGGGTGAGTTATTGAATGAATAACCACGACATAGTGAGGTATAACCCTCATGGCCTAAGAGTAATTGATACGACTAACAACCTTGCTATGTTAGTTAAGGATTGTATCTCATGATTGACTGTCGAATCCTTGTGTAGTGTACATATATAATGTATTACTATATACATGTTGGTTGAATTAAAATGAACTCCATGCTCTCGACAAAAGTAGTCGGTGTACCCCGGTTAGCGCTCGGGGTATGCGAATTTCATATGCAGCGTTAAGCTGAGCCCCTATGGGCAACATTTTAATTTTTCAAGTACACCGAAGATGTTACCGTTCGAGAGTAGGATGGAGTCGGTGGTTTGCATGGGTAGTTAGATTTAATTAATTATGTATTGAAAGAGGTGTAAGACCGAATATGTTGTCGGCTTCCATATATTGTAGACTCGGTATAGTAAAGAAATGATTTGAGTAAAGTATTTGTATTGTGTATTCGTTTGTTCCAGTTCATCAGACCGTTACGGTATGTAAGAAAGGCCTGGTTAGCCATACGGGTGGCTAACGGCGTTGTTTCACCCCTCGTTGTAATTAGAGTTCCGCTGCGTGAGTAGGAGTAATTAGTAACGGTTTAAAAGGTAATGACGAGAATAACGGTTGGGGTGTTACATGGACAAGCATAACCTTGTGTGAAATAGAATACCCTTTGTAGATGCACCACCGTCAGTGAGGATGGTTGGGAAGTGAAGAGCCAAGTTGCTCAAGCTATTATGCAATCTGCAATATATCCAATTAAACAGGGAGAAAAGGAATATGTGTTGTACTCAACGAGATCGAGATAGGAGAACCAATTTTGCTAAATATAGCACGAATTTTACTTACACCATGCCACTAGGGCAATAGCACTTACAACAAGATAACCGATAACAGGAACTAATAAACAACTAAAAGGACATCCATCAAAAGGGGGATTGACAACAGAATACTTCACAATAACCGTGTGACGGACATTACCAGTTTACTAAACGAGACATGGGACGACCGCACTCCGATAGGAGCATGTGGGCCTGACAGACTTATTTATGAGTTAGTCGGGTAAGTAATAATGTATCAGTACGGTACCCCATGTATGTAGACAAGTAGTGTTAGGAACACGAGAAGTAGTCAACTTTGTACTAAGGACAGTGATGCAGATTACCTTGAAGATGGACGAGAAGAGCCGCAGTTAAACCAACGGGCTAGAGAAACCGAGAACTTTCAACAGAGAGCAGTAGACAGTATACAGTGAAGACAAGGAAACCTTTCAAGAACATGAATGACAAGGATAGAAACAGGGGAAAACCCATTATGGACGAATAATATGTAGAACCCTCATAAGGAAAGAGCAATTCTTGCAATCTAGAGGAACCTACCAGATGATGTGAACATAAACGCGTGACTACGCAATGATGAGAGACAAAGCTAATATACTAGCAGATACCTTAAGCAAGGAACAACGTTATGATAACTAATGGACTTGAAATGTACAAATCACATGGTAATTGATTCATCTTATCTGTTTGACTCACTAGATATTAACTGCCGAGGGTTTACGCCTCTGCACTCTGTAGGACTGAGTGTTTTGGTATTGCACTTGTGCAGTTATTAATCTAGTGGGAATACGGGAAGATGTAATGGTATCAACACGAAGTGAGTATCAAAGAACTACAACAGTGTGTTACTCCGGAACAAAACCACCAGGAGACACGGATGACAAGCTTTATCTCCGTGGACATATGGGCTGGTACGTCTTAGTATTACTAAGACTAGTGCAAAGAGCACTAAGTACTAACAATAGCCAATGTCATATTACACCTCAACTGAATATCAGTGAGAGAAGACACACGCATGTACGCTAGTAATCAAAACGAAAGGATATACAGCAATGAAAAGAGGCAAACTAAGCCTATGTTCATGGGTCTGCACCTCAATACGGAGCGAGTGGGCCCATTAGAATGAATTCGGGAGGGAGCACAAACAGATCAGTGCCTCACCCTTTATGTATTGTGGAGCCCGGAAGGGCTAGAGTCATACCCGTCTCTCTGATATGAGGATAATCCACGAGTTGGAGAACTCTATGAGAGCCAAGTATCCAGCGCTCCTTGTTGAGCGGCTGTTGTATACTTGTGGGGTACGGGGGCGTAACCCTTTTTAAGGGGGGTAGAGCCTGTTGGCTGTGCACGTGTGTGCACTAAGTTTTGTTGTTTCGTATGCGGGGCATACAGTAGTTTGTGGTATGTGGGGCATACGATGTTTGTTTGTTTGTTTGTTCCGTATGCGGGGCATACAGTGAATTGGTGGTATGCGGGTACGATGTTTTGTTGGTTTTGTTTGGTACGCGGGGCGTACGTTGTTGATTTGTTTGTGTGTGATGTGAACTTGTATGTACGTATCTTATGAGATACCTGTTTGAATGATGTGTATACACCCATGTGTGTAGTACCTTTCTTATGATACTTGTGATATATATGTTTATATTACCTTGAAGATTGATTACATATGGTATTGCCTAGATACGAAATGAATCATTAGATATGGAATGTGGAAGGATGGTATGTTATGGACACCTCGGGGAGGTTGTCAGGGTTAGTAGAATTGATAGGAAATAATGGTGGATCGCCTATATCCATATATGATTGAACTAATGCCACAAAGTGATGGCTATGTGCTGTATAAGCACAATACGATGTGTGTAAATGATATATCACATAGATATACATTATGGGTTATATGGGTAGTTATTAAAACACCTATTTGATGAAGCGACTTCGGGATGAAGTCTTTTTAAGGGGGGTAGATTGAAATACCCCAAACTAATAAAACATGGATTAAACATCTAATCAAATTAATTAAGGCCTAAACATGCCTTAAAAGTCAATTGAGAACAACAATGGTCAACACAAAGCAAGAATTGCACCCTTTGACCGTTTAGGGTAAATACATACCCAAATGAACTCCTTAGGACCTAAAATTTTGTCCTAAGCACATTAACACATAAAGGAACGTACTAAAATCATTGGTCAACACTCCAACACAAAGAACAAGCATTTACATGCTTAAAAGTCAAACAGGGCAAAAATGTGCTCTAAGAAACCTTAAAGGTCTTATGACCTCTATTTGATATAAAATTGGATTCCTAAGTTCAATTATCATGTAAGGAACACAATGAAATCGTTCTCAAAGAAAAAAAAAAGCTCAGAAACACCTTGTGACACAAAATGTGCGCTAAAACACCTTAAAGCACGTTTTTGTGTATGAGCTCTAAGATATTGACTTTTTGTCACTTTAAAGACTAGATTACATTCTTTATATCATTATTGTGACATGATAGACTATATTATAAAGTCTAAATCAAATTTTAAAAATAAAATCAAAATGGGCGATTTTGGGTGAATAGTACCCAAAATAATATTTAATTACTTAACTTAAACCATGGTCAAATGTCATCTCTTGACCAAGCCACCTAATTCCGCCTCTTTAGGCTGTCATACCCATCCATTAAGCAACCTAAAATATCTACCAATGAGTCATCTATGACTATTTACTAAAGTAAGTAAACTTTACCTTATAAGCTTAATTCTTTCTCTTTCCTCTCATTACCTCCTTCCCAGCCGATTTCTTCAGCCTCCATTCTCTCTTTTGCTCCTCCATTACCGTGGGAACACACCAAACTCAGAGGAGAACACCTTGTGATCTAGGTAAGCTTATTAAGCCATTTTATGTTCATTCTCTTCACTTTTCTTTCCTCTTTCCATGGAGCTAAACATCAACCATTTCCATCCATGGTTCTAGGTTGTTTTGGAGGTTAAAATAAGAGTGATTCTAGGCTGTAACAAGGGAAGAAGGAGGGAAGTTCTAATCTTGATCTTTTAAGGTAAAAATGTGCTTTAAGCACTTATCTCTTCATTCCTTTCATTTCTGGTTGGAAAGCTTTGTTCCTTAGGCTTATTATATTCTTCTTAACATGCTTATTCAGTTGGTATATCAAGAGCTTCAAGAAATAGCCAAATCCATGCCAAAAACACCATTTTTGGCATCTTAATCAAGGTGAAAATTAGCCATCTTCTAATATGAGTTTTACCGGTTTTAAACATGGTTTTAGTAGCTCTTTTGATGCTCTTTTTATTCTGTAAAAATAGGCCGAAGATCATCCTTGTTTGCCTTGGTATTCTAAGGTAAATTTAACCTTGAAATAATACCTTAAAACACTTCTTATGGTTAGCTCTTGCTTGGAGACTAATCATGCCTTAATTGCTGTTTGAAAACATGTAAATGAAGCTGTGGAAAAATTATCCCTAAGCAGCCATGGCCAAACAAGGCCTAGTCTTGGCAAAAATAAGGTATAAATCACCTAAACCTTCACTTGGTGTATTAATAAGTGTTTAAACATATGTTTATACAATTGCCGTGAGTGAACATGGTATAAAAGGTCTTATTTTGACCTTAGGTGATTAAGGAATGAGTTAGTAAATTTATCTAAGTAATTAATTAACATAATTGTCAAATTTAAGACATTATGTGGAAAATTGTAAAATATGGAAAACTATATGGTGAGGCCAAGAGTTTAATGCATTTTTGGGCATTTATGTGTAATTTATTTTATAAGCTAATGTTTGTAATAAGGCCATGTACTTTAGGCCATCTTATTTATGTATTTATAAGGTTTTAATTAAGTTTAGGTAACATATATATATATATTACCGCAAGGAATTAGTGGTTAAACCATAATTAAATTAAATTTAGGGGCTATATAATAATAAAGCTGTAAATTAGAGGTTAAAAGGATTTAAAATAGAAATTATATGATTTTATAAAGTTTTGGGGTTAAATGGTAATTTCTGGAAAATATGGGTACAAACCGTAAATTATGGAAAGTAATGGTCAAGGCAATATTAAGGAGGTCAACCTTGACCATATGGTAGGCTTTGACCAAATTAGATAAGTTAAATAACTTATTTATGGTTTTATAATAAGATAAGTATTTAAATGTAACATTTTTATAACATATGGGGTAAATATGTTATTACCGAAACTAAAGGGTGTAGAATGGTATTATAAACACCCATGGGCTATTAGGAATTTTTTGGAATTTATTGGGTTGATTTTGGAATTAAAATAAACTATATATGTATAATATATAGTTATTATGACATAGTTACACTTTGGAATAGTAGATGGGGTGGAAGTGTAAATACCGAGAATATATGGTTTAGTAATGGTAATTATAACCCTTTGGTGGAATTTAGTGATTTTTAGAATAATATAAGGTATTTTATTAAGATTTGTGTATAATATATAGTTTTAATGATATTGTAAAACTATATGTTATAAATTGGGTCAAAGTGTAATTATAGAAAGTTGGTGGGATGAAAAATAATTTAGAACAGATTATAGGGTCTGTTCGGAAATTAAATACATATATAACCATAGGTTATAATTATATTAAGGTTTAAAATGTTATAATATATGATATATATGACATAACATTATATATGTGGTCAAATTATAAATTTGGAAAGTTAAAGGGGCTGGAAAATAAATTCAAAACAGCCAAGGCCTGTTCGGTTATTTAATTAAAATAACCATAGGTTATACCTTTTTATAAAGTTAAAAATGTTATATTATATGGTATATATATCATGGTATAAATTATGGGGTGATTTTGTAATAAACATAAAGATATGGTAAGATAATAATATTGGATTAAATGAATGTGCCCATGCGGCAATATAAAATAGTTTTGCATAAAAACTATAGGTTATAAGTTAAAGGAAATAAAAATATCATATTATATGATATTATTATATGGTATAACATTACATAATGTTATGGGGTTAAAATAAAATTAAAACAAAGTAAAGGGCTGTACCGAATTATAAAGAGTTGGAAAATGAATTTTAGACTATGGTCTACAATGTTATAAATGTTATAACAATTATATGGTATTAATGGGATTTAAATGGAATCAAAATGAGTAAGAATATTCACATTAAATAATGTGACAAACTATAAATAAATAAGATTTATAGAATAAGGTATATATTGAATAAACCTTAGGAGTTGTAATTATACAACATAAAATGTTACATAATATTAAGATAATAATCTTAATATAAGTTGTATAATATAATACAATTAATGGGAATTATCATCTCATATAAGATGACAAAAATGTGACATATAATATAAGAGTTTTACAACTCATGAAACTTACCTATATTGGTAAATATATATATATGCGAGAATAATGTATATAAGGATGGATATATATTATGGTTGGAAATCATATAATATAATGGTGGAGGTTATTATATGAAAATTGTTTATAAACTATATGTTATAAGTTTTTGGATTCAAATATAATTATTAAAGGATTAATGGATTATATAATACAATGTATTATAATGGATGGTGGAAAAATAATACTATATAATAAATAATGCATGCATTCATGCAACAATATGTTATATACCTAAGTTCAATAATGGACAAGATTAGAGAAATATAATGAATTAAACTCAACAGTCGAAATATTACGACCTACGAGTTTTAGTAACAAAGCCGACTGGTTTAGAGAAACCCATAACAATTAACTGTAGAAATCCGGGGATGAACTGCCGGGGCTACTTGTTTTTCGGAAATACCGGATGTAGTTAGTCATGGAGACTGACTTATAGTTTTATTACAGTCTAGATCGTACTTCAGACGTGCGCGCTCGAGAAGCTTAGTGGTCTACACTGCGCGTCCTTGGTCTAAGGTGTACGGTATGTAAAGGGGTTTGATCCGGGTTGTCCTAAGGAATTCCTTGGGCTCAGATTTGGTTCATATAACTTGTGTGTTATGTGTGTGGATACGTGTATGTGATTATGTGTGTTACTGCATTAATTATTTATGGATGAGCGTCCTACGGGACTAACACTACGTCGACTATAGATCGACTTATATAAACATACATATGCGTTTAATGTGATGACATGGAGGTTACTTAATATAATACCCTTAGTATTAATATTAAGTATATGGTAACCTAAGTAAAACACTTAGGAATGAGTCACGACATTGTTGGTCTCTAGAGCATGGATCTCGAACATGAATATAACCTAGATTACTTCTAGGTATGTGTGAGACCCATTGGGCAGCTAATTAATAAATCGTATTCTTCATAAAACTAAGAGTTTATCTTAAACATTATGAGAGAGTTGGTATGAGTTGAGGTGAGGAATCCCGGTAGTTTACGAACTACTTGGTTGTCCATTTGTGATCACTGAGGGTACCCGATCGGGTTCCGCTCTAGGTATTTACCCAACGAGCCCTATTTGGATCATGGGTCAGGTGGCTACGGCCTTTATATGGCCTTACGAGGCAAAGTGAATAGTCAGGGGCCTCCGGACCTCTGGCAAAATGAGCACCTTTGTGTGTACGGGAGGACTACTGTCCATTGGTGAGGTTATCGGGTTATCCTAACTTAACGCCCAACTGGTAAATAAATAATTAAATGTGGTTTGGATGGATGGGGCCTTGAAGGCCAAGGTAAATTAAATATGGAAACCGTTCGCTACGGCGATTGTACATTATACTGCAATTATTTCGATATGTTCGATTATACAACTGTTGTTTGTGATATGTAATGACTGTATTGATTGGATGGATGGTTACGTTTTTATGTATGTCTATTACAGTATTGATTATATCTGTAAAATGGTAAAGCATGAAACCAATCTAATAATAAGATGGTTAAAATGACTAAGTGACCAATAGGGTACAGGCCCGGCATACTCAGCGTTTATCGATGAGACTACACTCATTGTGCAGGTTGTTGATCATTGTCGAAGCCGACGTGCGAGAATAGGGTAGTTAGGGTTTACTTTAGTTACCGCACATGGAGTTTATTTGTATAACAATGTTAGATTGTGGATTGTATTATGGTACGGTTGTATATATATTTGGTATTGGGTAGACGCTCACTTGTCGACGTTTATGGTTTATGGACTTAGTATGATGTATAGGAGTTATCTCGTTATCACAGCGGTTAGCAGTTTGTTTATTTTAGTTGTTGGATATAGTTATGCTTCGTTACTCGCATGGGCGAGTAATGGTAGGTGACACCCGAGTGAGTATTAATGTTGTTATTTATCTTCCGCTGTAAGACGTTTTATTTATTGCTACGTGAGGGATTATTACTTGTTTATCGAGAGGGGTGTTACACCCCATGTCCACGTTATAAGCTTTAAAGACTTCCAACTTGGTAGTTGTGTATCTAATCACGCGAAAGTAACAGATTGAATGCGTAAATCCAATGAATATCGAATTCGGTGGTCTAGAAGTTATGACTGTAGGCAAGAAATGAGTGCAAACACCAAACACGTCGAGTGTAGATTAGGAAGCACCACATTAAACACAAGCCTTAACCCTGTGAGAACGAGATTTGTTTCACATGTTCAATCAAAGAAAATACTGTGGATCGATTGCCATAAGCTCTAAAGCTCAGATTGCCTTTAGGAAAAAAAACTGGGGGTAATTATTGGTTCCAACAATTGCCACAGCAACACCAATTGAAACATAAAGCTCAAGCGCCACCAACACCACCACCACATCCACATCATTCCACACAGGCACACATAAGCCCTAACCTCCACACAAACACTCTCAGGCTCTTCATTAGCCTTACCACCACAAAACATCAAGCTCGTCATAATCCTGATCACCATCCAAAATCACCACCCAACCCCAGGCTTGTCATAAATCTTGAACACTAATGAAAGCTTCCAGCACCACAACAAACATCACACACTTCTACCAGCGTCATGTTCATCTTCTAAGAAACAAATTGCAGATCTAGAATTCTTAGTCAGGAAATGGTTATCTCACATTCCTTTTTAAGTAGAGTTTTTCTCAAGCATTGCCACGTTTGGCACATTTTTAACTATTTCTTGCTTTGTGCACTTTTCGGTTTTCACAAGCACTTCAATTTCTCTTTGCAATACCCGTGTAAACCTCATCATTTCCATGTTTGGAACTTTGGCAATTGTCTTTTTATCACAACCATAATCATTTGCATAAAACATGTTTTGTATCCTCACGTCATCAAACATATTGCATTCTTGAAATAACCTGGTCAAGTTTAGACGGATCTCAGTCTCCATAAGCAACAAAGTTAGACGGATCTCAGTCTCTATAAGCAACTGAGTTAGATGGGCCTCGGTTTCCATAAGCAACCGAGTTTGGTGGATCTCAGTCTCCATAACCAACTGAGTTAGACGGATCTCAGTCTCCATAAGCAAATAAGTTACACGGATCTCAGTCTTTATAAGCAACTGAGTTAGATGGGTCTCGGTCTCCATAAGCAACCGAGTTAGGTGGATCTCAGTCTCCATAAGCAACTGAGTTAGACGGATCTCAGTCTCCATAAGCAACCGAGTTACATGGATCTCAGTCTCCATAAGCAACTGAGTTAGATGGATCTCAGTCTCCAAAAGCAACTGAGTTTGATGGGTCTCGGTCTCCATAAGCAACTAAGTTAGGATGGGTTTCACTTCCAAACCTTAGGCACAAATAAGTCCTATCAACACAAAAACAACCTTAGGCACACATAAGTCCTATCACCACAAAAACAGCCTCAAGCACACATAAGCCCTACCTTACATAGAAACCACCATTAGGCACACATAAGGCCCACCTTGCATATTGCATCATCAAACATTCCATACCATTTGCATAACCCAGGCTCGCATACGCCCTGGCTATAGAAGTTGGCTAGGTGATGGCAATAAATCCTCCTTAGTTATGTCAACTTATTTTGGGATCAACAAATGGTGGGCAAAGGCAATAGGTCCCCAGGGTTTATACCAGGAGTTATCCTTGTACACCGATTTGGGGGGGGGGCAACGACAATAAGTCCACATAGGGTCAAACAAGGAGCATTGGCACGGGTTTTGGTCCCCAAATTCACTGAGCAACATTTTCATACCATCCTCATTTACACGTCATACGTGTATCATCTTCAATAGCATGTCTCATATCTGCATTCTACTTATGGGTTTTTGACACTTTCAATACTCGGTTCATTACACATTTTTCTTAGTTCAACTCATTTCCCAGGTAGCTAGCGCCTCATAATAGCACAACATAATCATTAGACTCTCAGTAGAAATCTAATTCACTCCTCACTACTGTTTAAAATTTTAGGGCATCACTCAGGCATCAACCAGTCTTTCCATTGTCATTACAAAGCCCAGTTGATGGGGGGCAATCTGTTATACCCAAAATTTTAACCCCCCGGAGGAGAGTCTCTTAAGGCACAGGTACTAAAAGGGTATTTTAGTCAAGTACCAAGGATTCCCAGTTCGATCGGCGCGTTCCAGAGTGCTAGGGACAACTTAGTCATCTTTAGGGGCATTTTTGTAATTTTTATAGGCTCATATGCCCTCTATAAGCTGTCTCTCTCCTTTGAAAAGGGCTTAAGTCGAGTCAAAATGCTTTGAAATTTTAACCCATGATAGATATAACATTTTGAGAATAATGGCTTTGGAATTTTGATTTTTCAAATTTTTTATAATTTTCTAGTAATTTCTGATTGAATCTGACAAGAAATTGAATTAAAAAATATTCCAATATTTAAAAAAATAGGTTCCACCTTGGAAAAATCAGAAATATCATACTTTACACATGCTTAAAATTTTATAGTCAAATTCCTTTTGGAAGCCTTTGAGTTAAAACATCGGTAAATCTCAGTTTTTACCAGTTTTTTTCTTTCTTTAGTGAGGCCTACCTAAAGAACCTTATCCCTTGATCAAATTAGAGCTCCAAGAATCCTAGATTGCCAACAAAAACGGCTGTCACAACTCTCTCATGTTTTTCAACACCCAAACTCCAAAATCTCACCCAAACTCTCCCAAAATCACCACCTAAACAAAATTTTCAACTCCCAACACTTCAACAATCATCAAACCACCATATCACTACCACCAAAACGTGAAGAACAATCTCAATTCACATGGGTCAGAAGCTGATCTCGGACCTGAACCAGAACCGACTCCGACGAAGCGCCGAAAGAGTCTCGACGTGAAGAAATCATTAAATCCCAAAAGTAAAACAGGTTGGAACACAAATTTCTTAACTCCCCACGACTTGTGTGACTTTGGATTAAATTTTAGGTTCAAACCGACTTCTTGCGACTGTCAAATTAACGTTTATTCTCGTTTCTTTCCATTAACTTGTTCATTAAGTTTCGTCGATAATTTGAAGCCGACTTGAAAATATTTGATTACTAACATCTTGGAAATTTCTCAGGCTACGCGTCCGTAAATTTTGAGCCTAAAACACAACAAGGAACCACCTAAAATCCGCCGTCCGTGGGTGGTCCATTGCCCCGGACACTATGTCCGGGCCCACGAACACCCTCGAACGGTGCTCGGGATTTTAAATTTTTCAAAATTTAGGGTTTTTGAACTTTTGTTCGGGCCCATGGACGCCTTGTCCATGGCCCCGGACTTTTCAAAATTTCGTTTCTTTTTAAAATTCGACTTTTATTTTCACTTAGGTTAACTAAGGTCCGTGGGTTAGGACATTAGGTCCGTGACCGCGGAAGGAAACAAAATTCGACTTTATTCTGCCTCCGAAACTCTAGTTTAGGTAATTTCAATTTTCACTTTAATTTTCTGTCAAAAATGGTGAAAATAAAAGAAATTAGAAGTTCACGCACTTACATTAAAACGACTTGTAATAGGCCGTAAATAAGATAAGTACAGGAAAAATGACTTTGAGGGGTAACAAAAGTAATTAAACTCTAAATAAGTCGAATACCAAGCCCCCGAACCTGAACTCTCCTTTCCTAATTTAATCTAGGTTAAAATTAGGTGGCTACTCTAATTAGGTTCCAGTGAGCTAACTTAGGACTTAGTAATTATTGTTTTATGACATAGTTATTAAGCTTAGGTTATAAGTGGACCTAAACCTGACCAAATCCTAATCAACTTGAATCAACATAGGACAAGGTTCAAAAGTCGAGGCTCACAACTGCAAAGGCTATATCCTGAATTGGTCTTTGAACAATTGTCATCAAAACTTTGATAAGTTTATAAAAAAAAGTTTACGTCTTGAAGATTAGAAAAGAGTAAATTGAGTACGAATGGTGTAGGAAATTATAAAGATAATTTGGTAAGTAGCACGCTTAAAGGCTATTTTGATAATTAGCCACATGAGTAAGTTCTATATTGGTTATATGAAATAACAAACAAGGTCTAATAGATGGTGCCCCTTATATAAATCATCTCTCAGAGGTGTGTCTCTATAAAAAGGTGTCTTTTAGAGAAAATGTGTCTTGTGGTGAAAAGGTGTCTTGTGGTGAAAAGGTAACTTGTGGTGAAAAGGTGCATTTTGGTGAAAAGATGTCTTTTGGTTGAAAAGATATCTTTTGGATGTAAAGACACTATGGAATGACATCAATTAGTGATATGTCTTTCCATACCAACACAACTAGGGAAAAAGGTGTCCTTTTGGTAAGGACATGTCTTGGAAATGAGTCTTTATTGAAACACATTATGTAAGATATATCTTTCCACATAATCACTTCCAACACCTATAAATTCCCTACCCATGTGATCATTTTCTACCACACAATTCAACTTATCTCTCTTCTCTACAAGATATCTCTCTTCTCTACAAGATCTCTCTCTTTTCTATCTTGTCTTCAACAAGATATCTACCTTGTCTTCATAAAAGATCTCTCTCAAATCTTCACTTATTCAAGCATTCATAACTGGAAGCATTTACTTTGTGAAAAGCATTCAATCGAACATTCGATTCAATTATGGGATACCATAGATCAAAGAAGAAGATCTGTTGAAGATAGAAGACCAAGTTATTGCTCTTCTACAAGTAAGAATTTCTTTCATTGGTATCGAGAGCTCAGGTTGATTTCTTTTCATCTATGATTCCCATATATGAAAATTGCATCGTTTGGTATGATATTTTATTATAAGAATATCTTCTTCCTCTTGTTATTTTCTTTTTTAAGCGTATTGTACTTTGGTACAAATTTCTAAAAATTCAAAACCATATTCCTTGGGTGGGGTCTACTGTATTTGTTACAAATTATGCAGTTAAGTCTACTGGTATATTAAATTTCTTTATTGGATCTACTATATTTTATATAGATTATCCAATGTTTCTAGATATAGCTAGATTGCTCGGATGAATCTACTGTAAATTGTCTACAGACTATTCAACCGAGTCTGTTGGTGGACCCTAATGTATTTTTATATATAAAAAAAAATTCTACTGTACTTAGTGTACAGATTAGGAATAATTTGAAAAGGAGACCATTTGCTAAGAAACTTGACAAAATATCTTTTTGTAAGATGTTAGACCTTTGTGCCATAAATAATCTATGTGATTATCTAGGATTGTGTGTCCTTATGTTTCATGTTGTTTGTGTGAAAAAAATTTTCTTGTGTAGATAAATCATGGCACATATAAAGGATCCTAAAAATGTTGACAAGGCTACTAAAAAGATCTAAGCATATGGATAAGTACCCCCACATATAATAACAGAGTTGTTATTTGGTCATGTACTTGTGTAGTACATATTAATTTGTTATTAAAAGAGAAATCCATATTAAGTTCTTGATGACTTCTAAATTTGGGTATGTATTTTTTCCAGTGAGAGTTTCATATGTTGAATTAGTTATCTAATTACTTGTTTGATAACTAATATTTGGGATTGATTATAAGATATATGCTTGTCTTTGTCTTAAATACTTATTTGATGACAAGTGATTAATTAATTTGATGTGATTTATTATTTACATGATCATTGCATTATCTTATTCTATTATTTCTTTAGTTCAGATAAATGGTTGGAAATAATAATATATGTAGTGACATTCTTACCGACCTCACCAAGAATGACAAGTTCTCAGAGCATAATTATGACACCTGGAGTCATAAAGTCCAATATGTATTACAGGGCCAAGACCTTCTCGAACTACTTTCATCGACTATGACCCAACCTAAATTACCTTCTAAAGGTCCTAATAATGAACATTTCAGAATGGCCTTAGAGGCATATAATGCTTAGTAAAAGAAGAGTCAAGATTCCTGGATAATCTTGCTTAATAGCATGAGAAATGATCTCATGTTATGGTTTGAAAAAAGCAAGACCTCCAAAGGTGTCTGGGATGCCATGAAGTAGAATTTTGGCGGTACCACTATTACTAGACAACATCAACTTCAAATGTGTATAGACAGTTATAAGAAACTGAATCATACAATGGCTGAACATATCACAACCATGTCTAATATGATTCAAGACCTTAACTCTACTACTCAAGTCATAAGTGATGAGCAGTAGGTTTAGGCTTTGATTTGGTCACTACCCCTGGGTCGAGATTGTAGTTCGCTTAAACAAAGCTTGACCCATGATGAGAACATCAATACAATTGATGATGTTGCCCGTCACCTTACAATTGAAAAGGATAAAATTATGTCTGAAAATCCTCCTATTAAAGCTCAAATGACAACTTATGATGACTTATGTCGTAATAATAAAAAGGGTAAGCAGGGGAATAACAAGAAATCGGGCAAGAAATAGAAGAAGGAAAATCATAACAAAAGGAAAATTTGTAGGTGGCCAAACTAACAAGAGAAAAAAAATACCAAAAATAAGAAAATCAAGCCCAAGAGAGTATGCTATATTTGTTGGAAGCCTGGACATTATGACAGGGAATGCCCATAGGAATATGTGTGTGACTTATACATGTGTTGTACTAAGTCTATTGTAGCATAATATTTTATGTCGAGTTGTAACTCTAATTTGTGGATTGTAGACTCAGCAGCCACCGAGCACATAGCCATGATTGCGCTTACTTTATCGTGTTCCATCGCATCCCAAGAGGGAGCAAAGTCATCTATGACTGAAACAACATAGTTGTATGACATGGGAACGCGTAAATTAGATCTCTCTATTGGGAGAACTTTATATCTATATAATGTGTTGTATGCCCCTAATATTAGCGAAAATTGATGTTTGTTCCCACATTATTAAAGCTAGCTTAAGTATTTAACTTTGAAAATAATGTTATAAAATTGTAATCAAGGGATACCTAGATTGGATATGCTGACATAATTGAAGGTTTTATTATCCTACAAACTTGTCCAATTTCCTTTTCTCATGAATATGGTTATTGTTTCTTCTTCAAACAACCATGTTTATCGAGAAACATGGCATAACATTTGGGACAAATCAGCATTGATAGAATAAACAGATTAGCTAAGGATGGATATCTTGGAGAACTATTCAGATTCAAAATGGAAACCTGTGAATCGTGTTTGGCTGGAAAAGCAACATGTAAACCTTTTGGTAAGGCTCAAAGGGCTACTCAATCGTTGTAGTTGATCCACTCTCACATTTGTGGGTCAATGAATGTAGAAGTAAGGCATGGTGCCAAGTACTTCATCACATTCATTGATGATTATAGATATGGTTATATATATATATATATCTTATCACCCACAAATCTAATGCTTTAGAATGCTTCCAAAAATTTGTCACTCTTGCGAAAAATCAATTACACCTTAAAATTAAGGCTCTTCAAACTGATTGGGGTAGAGAATTTTATCTCATCAATTTTAAAACTTATGTGAAGAAAAATGAATAGTTCATCAGTTGACTACTCTTTATACCCCATAGCGAAATAGAGTTGATGAAAGAAGAAATAGGACACTCATGGACATGGTTAAATCTATGATGTCACAAGCTAAATATCCTATCTATTTTTTTAAGATGCTCTGTAAATAGTGGTTTACGTGTTTAACCGTCTTCCTATTAAATCATTCTCTAAAACCCCTTATGAATTATGGGCTCGAAGACCACATCTTGATCATCTTTGACCATGAGGATATGACACCTACATAACCTCTAATTTCCATAAATGTGGAAAATTAAGCGCTCGTTGCTAGAAATGTGTTTTCATACACAATTTAGAAAACTCTAAAGGTATGTTTTATAGGTGAAAATGAACATGGTAAGGTCACAGAAATTGATTCTCGAGATGTCACATTTTTAGAGGTTATGAACTTGATGATAATGCCCTATAACAATTTGTTCCCGACTCTAAGAATATGAGTGTAATAATGTTCAAGAGCATTTGGCTCCAATGGAACAAACAAATTCTTCAATCACTCAAACTCATGATGACAAAACCGAGAATACAGAGGAATTACCATCTTCAACTCAGAAAAGTGGGAGAAGAAGAAATACCAAAACGATTTTAGGGTATTGATGAATATGAAGAAAATGTAGTGGTTGCCCCAGAGGGATTTGAATATGAAACACTACTTAGTACTATAATGGATGAAAAGGAACCTTGTAATTTCATGACTAAGGAGTGGAAAGTTGTCTTACTGGATGAACAGGTGTCTATAAAAATGCCTGGACGTAAGCCAATAGAAGAAAATGGATTTTTAAAGTGAAACACAAGGCAGATGGTTCTATAGACAAGAACAAAGCATGGCTTGTTGCCGAAGGATACATACAAAAGGAAGGAATTAATTATGAGAATACCTTTTCTCTTGGTGTTCAAATTGGACCAATTCGTCTCTTACTAGCTATTGTGGCTTATATGGACTTAGAGCCACATCAAATGGATGTTAAAACTACTTTTTTAATGAAAAACTCGAGGAAGAAATTTACATGGAACAACCTCAAGGATTTAAGCAAGCAAGGAATGAGAAGAAGGTGTGCCAACCTCTCAAATCCATTTATGGTCTTAAACAAGCTTCACGTCAACGGAACATCAAGTTTCATGAAGTAATGATAAAGCATGAATTTACAGAGCTATACAAAGACCAATGTGTTTATATGAAACACACATTGTGACACCTCAATTCTTAAACACATGATTAACCTCTTAAACCAAGTATTTGTAGCAAAGATCCAAAAACTCTTAGGTGTTACTGCTACATTCCTATTAGGGGAATGTTAAGGGTCAACCACTTCTCAAAACCAAATTTAATCTTTTCAGAAATTTTGGCACAAATTACCAAGACATTAAATCATAACCATCTTTATGCAAGAAAACATGCTCACAGAAATAAAACCACATGGGCATGACCAACTAGTGGCTGCCGAAAGGTAGCACCTGTAGCATACAAGGTAGCTAGAACATGTGTCCTTATAGCAGGTCATCATCTAATGCAATGCTCAAAATATAATAAATAAAGGGACTGGCCAATCATGGCAGCCCTCATACAACATTTTTTACAAAAGAGAGGGAGAGATAACTAGTCTCAGAAATTATTTATATCATTAAAAACCATTAGGCAGTCTTTAAGAGCTTAAGGAATAATTCTAGGTTAAAAGAGAAGTTTATACAAAAACTCCCAAATCACAAGCAACTTGAAATTTCCCCTAGACCCACACACTCACAGCCCTTAGCACCTATAGCCATATAAACACATACAAGCACCACACAAAGATTAACCATAAATATAAAACTCAGTAAACACTAAGCTACCCTAAGACAATCTTATTAATCTTTTAATAACATGAGATTGAAGAAATATATCTTTCAATTTACACCCATTTTAATCAATTGAATTTGAAGATACTTTTATAATAATATCACCTTTAATAAATCACTTTACTGGCACAACTAGCACACATAACCTTATCAAGACCCTTCGAGAGGAACACAAGTTCACTTATTCCATTCATTTCCAACATCTCATTACGGTTCTCTTTCACGCATCTATGTTCACCTTCAGTATATATAAATGGCACTCAAAGACTCCTGATATCAACGGTCCGTCTCCTTGTCATCTCAATTATCATTGACTCATCTCAACCACCGAATACTAAGGGTCCGTCTCCCTCATTTTAACCACTAGATATTAGGGGTCTGTCTCTCACATGGTACCATGGAGGTTAGCCACCTCAATTCATCACCGGATACCTACGGATTGTCTCCCTCTTTAATTTATTCATCAGTTCATTTTAACCACTAAATACAAAGGGTCAGTTTCCCTCAAATTACCTTACAATTCATTAATTTATTCCAACCATTGGATACAAAGGGTCCATCTCGCTCTACGATATTCATTCATTTATATGACATCATTCAGTACCACTCTATAAGGATCAATCATCCACAACAATTAATCAATGATTAATCATCCAAAAAATTTCATCAAGTGCATCATTAGTACTCACTCAGATTTCAAGGTGTCACCTTAGAGAGTACATCAAATCTATGATGCTTTTACAAGCATTTACACATTAGGGTCCTAAAGGTCACCTAACAAACTATAAGTAAGTTCTATTTCCAAAGGTCATAATGACACCATAATTCTTTCACATCCAAGTTCATCTTTCATTAGTCATCATCATTTCAAGCACACATATTGAAAACAAGGATCTTACCATTCTCTTACCTTTCTGCGTTGACCATTTAAGATTCTAATGGACACCTGTAGACACCAAAAATTCTCACCCGTTTTATATTGAAACAAAAATATAAAAATAAACATGTTTTTAGAAATAAGGCGGCCGTCCCCGTTTTCAACCAAAGGAATTTCTTTTTCCCGACATTTGAATCTCACATTCCTACGGAAAAGAAGCACGAGCTTTTTATTGTAATCCATTTTAACCTATTTCATTTTGTATACTTATTTTGTTACTTTTGTTTAAAAATCTTTCATTGTTTTGTTATTACGTTGCATTATTTTATGTACTCGGTTGATTCCTACTTTTATTCTATTTTTACCATCATCTTTCCTACCGTTCTCTGTGACTTTTACTACTATTATTTTATCTATTTATTTTATTCGTTTTATCTCCATTTCACCACCATTATTTTTCATCATTTCATGTACTTGTGCTATTCTTTTTATTTATATCATTACATTTTGAATCTTATTTTTAATTGTATTCCATAATTTCTTGTCACTATATTATTGCTCTCATTTTATTGTATACTTTCCTTTTAGAAAGGTAGCATTTTTAGAAGAGTTATCCCGTTCTGGGCTAAAACTCTTGTGTTATTTTTTTCGGGAAGATACTAATTTCCAACTTAGTACAGCCGGTTAGCATGCTCTCTGAGTAACCAGGTGGTCTCGGGTTCGACTCTGAGCGGTGGTGTTTCTTCTATTTTTGTCTAGCTCGCGATGGGACTTTTGTTTTACTATCCACGGTTATGAACTGAAAGTCACTGCGGCTTAATTGGTTAAAGGTGCAGGAGGGGGTAGTGGGGATACCGAGTTTGAACCCTGGTAGTAGCAAGATTTTGTTTTTCCCTTCGTTTTCTTTTCAGTCAACCAGATCAAATATGGCCCAATTGTGTCTGGGTCCATTTTGTCTCTTTACCGAAATAAAACCCATGTAGTAAGCAGCCCATAAGCCATCAGACATTCCCCCATGGAAACCCTATTCCAACATTATAAAACATTCTCAAAACCTACAATACTCACACGTTTTTCTCAACCGACACTAATCCCCATTCTAGTCCTATTGTCTGATTCTCAGTTTTCTTCGCCATTCCCCAGTTTCAAACCCGAGAAAAGAACCCATAAACCTTCCTCTGTTAGAAAAATCCCTCGACCTCTCTGTCTGAATTGTTTTTGAATTCGTTCACCCCATTTGAATCCCCGTTCGATTCCCGAGTATACCAGGTAAGATTGGTGCTCACGGCAATGTTTCTTTTCTCCCCTGAATATTCTCATCCTCTTCCCCTTGCTTCACGCATTCTGTTTCTATTTTCGGTTTCGAATGCGAGATGGCTAACTTTGGGTTGTCATAAATCATTTTTTGAGAAAGGATCTAGTCTGCTGTTCTCCTCACTTTTTTTATCGATAATGCTCTCGAACCAGGGGTTTTGAACCCACATTTCGCATGTTCCTAGTTGTTGCAGAGAGCGAAATTTTTCTCTTCTTTGTGTTTTACTTCCTCATAGTAGAATTTCACTCCTTAAGACCCGCTGCTTGTCGATTTTGTTGAAAAATACGGACAACGCGATTTGATTTACGTTCTTTAATTCTGCTTATATCGGTACAGGTTATTTGCCTCTGCTAACTCAACCGTGGATAGCAACTCTGATAGGGCGAGAGGTAATTCTTCGGCGATGATTCCGACTAATAGATTGCCTCCTCCTTTGTCTTTTTAAGTTATCTACTCTGTACTCTCTTCTGATCATTGATATTCACCTGACCTGGTATGAACTTAGAAGTTCACGAACAGGAGAAAACCAGGCTTGGATTTAGTTAAAAAAAGTCCTGAACATTTCCCTTGTCAAATTTTTAAGGCCTCTTTTCATTTTGCTCATACTATTAATTGTCTGTACATTATCTATTCGTAATGGTGAGCCGAATTTTCCAATCGAGCTGATTCGTGTTTTTATCTTCGGGCTTGAGTCTGATTGTATACCCTCGTGTTTACTTCTCAAGCACTTACTCAGTTTTGCTTCCAGTTACTTGAATCTCAACTCGCATTCTATCATGAGGAATATATCCATCTCAAATCGTAGTTCAACTTCTGATTGAAACTAACCAGCAGGGATTATATTACTAGAACGATCTTCTGACTGTTTCTGTGTTGAAGTCGCGCGAGTGTGAGACTTTGACCTGGGTTCATGGTGTAATTTCTGGGCTGATGTTCGAAACATGTTCCTGGCCACACCCACTTACAGATACATCACTTTAGAAATTTTGTCTCCTTTCATTTCATTTATGGCATTAGTTTTATGGCTCGGTACTGATAATACATGTATGCTTGTTTGGTGGTGTTTGTTTCATATGTTTCTCAGGAAAACATTGAGATCCTTCTCCCTGGTATTTTATCTATCACCTTATAGCTTCCTTGATTTGTTCAATGAACATGTTTATTTGAATACTGGACTCACCTTATGTCTATCCGTTATGCATGCTTGGTGCTTGGGTTCTAACATTTGATCCTCTGGTTGTTTCATAAGCGTGTTACATGTGTGTTTGTTTTCTGTCTAGGTTTTGAGGATAATAATGCTTGTGTGTGAGCGTGAATAAGAAGGGGTCTCTATATCTTAGCACTTCTTCAGGTTTCTACGACTAATAATGCAGGCGTAAATAAATGATGGATTAATATTGTGGGGTATGGTCTGAATCAACAACAAGTTTAAGATTTAAGTAGGAGAAAGAGCTTATTCCTTTAGTTAACCCTTCTGTTCATTAGAAGAGTTTTAAAATAATCAATCTGTAGTCATTTGTATACCTGTTTAGATTAGAATTTAAGTTTCATTTTGCTAACTTAGTAAGGGATTAAGGTGTGAAAATGGTAGATCTAGCTCCTATGCTCTGGTTGAAAACTTTGACCTAATCATTACTAGAAAAGACTGGACTAGGTTTACTGAAGAAATAGAACTAGCGCTTCTGTTTGGATACATAGTGCCTAAGCATCAGTTTGGCCTGGAGTTTTGATTTTCTTTCTCTTGTAACCTCTTTAACGTTCGGCAAGTTTTTTTTAGTCACCTGTTTGCTTTGTAATTAATCTCTGACAATGACATTTGTTTATCTTGCTCATCAGTTTGATTCATTGTTTATTCTGATTATGGATTCATACTCTCATCATGTGTATAATGCCTTATCGCATTTCTGTTCAATTCTTGTCTATTATTTAAACCCTAGATAGCCCTCTAGGTCACCCATTTTTGTTTATGATCAAAGTCTTGGAAGGTACCCCACAGCTAGCTTATTTCTTATTTGCTTTGTGGGGAACAATACTTTCCAAAACTTTGAAAATCTTTTAAGCCTTTGAAGGTACCCCACAGCTAGCTTATTTCTGATCTGCTTTGTGGGGAACAATACCTTCCAAACTTTTAAAGCCTATCCCAAACCACCCCTTAATTTCACTTAAAAAACTTTACCAAAAAGAAAAGAAAAAGGAAAGAACAATGAATTCGGAATTGATTCTAGTTTTAGTTAGCTTAAAGCTTTTCATTAGTTAATCCTTCCAAATTTTCAACCCTCCTCGTCTCATTTCAAAATCAGGATGGTCTCTCAAGATGTTACTTCATTTTATTTCCTCTCGTTATCAATAACTCATAAAAAAAATCAATTCAAAGTTTTATTGTTCAGAATTAAGTTTTATAAACAGAGATCCAAAACCAAAGCTCAATCCCGAAATGCGGTCTAGGTCTTTGGCCCAGCCTAAAAAGTATCCCAGCTCGGCCCAAGCCCACTCAAAACCGGCCCAAAACCAACTCAAAATTGGCCCAAATTTCACTCAAAACGGCCCAAATACCCTTACTTGGCCCATTAGCCCATACTTGGCCCCTTAGCCCATGCTTGGCCCGTCAGCCCAAACCGGCCCGTCAGCCCATACCCACATCCGGCCCCTACCCACATCGGTCCAATACCCACATCGGCCCAAGCCCAAAAAATTGGCCCGCAGCCCAGCCCAAATCCGACCCAAAGCCCGCCAACCCGGCCCAAGCTCACAAAAGTCAAACCAAGTCCACAAAAGTCAAACCTTGACCAAAAATATTGACCTTGACCAAAAACGTTGACTCAAGCATTGACCATCCCTAATTCAACCCGAACTTTGACCCGGCTCATCTTCCAATACAAGTCAAACCAAAATCAAAACAAACCCAACTCATTTTTCAAAGCCAATTCCTTTCAACTCAAACTCAATTTGTAAATTCCATTAAAAATCCAAAATCTAAAAATCTATCTTCCTAGATTTTAAACAACCATTTCTTCCAATTTCTTTAAGTTTTCAAAAGAAACTATTTTATGGAATTTTAAAGGAAAAACTCTTCTCACATCACAAAAAACTCTTCTCAAAACGTAGAAAGTTCTTCTCACATATACAGAAAGTTTTCTCCTAAAAACATTTCTCAAAATTAGTGTTTCTTTATCCAGATTCCGAACAACTTCAAACTCTTTTCAAAACTCAGCTTTGAAATTAAAAAATAAACCATTTTAGGGGAACGGGAAATGTCTAACACTTTCAATACGTTTTCTTCCTAGTTAGACATCGCTTGTCTCCCTTCCAAAATAAAAATCCGAGGCGGGGCACTAGGGTCATAACCTCCCTTGTCTGAAATACCCCAAACCTTGGTATGTTGTTTAAATGTTTAAATATGGTATCTAAAGGCTAAAAGGTGCCTTAGGAACATCAGTGTATAGTTTAAACCATAGTAAAAACATAATAAAACACTAAGACACGGTTTGAGCAAAAACATGCTCTAAGATTGGAGTGAACTTGGCTAGGACCCAAAGAGCCTATCAAGATTTGATAATATTAAATTATGATTTTATAAGACTAATTAAGTCCTTAGGAAACCTTGGTAGACAATGGAACCAAAAAAAATACAAATAAGTACCTTAAGGTCAATATGGGCTAAAATGTGCTCTAAGCTTGGGATAAATTTGTATAAGACCTAATGGTCATACCTATATCTTATAAATATGTTAATGAACATATTAAATCATTTACCAAAGAAAACCAAGCTTGAAAACAAGTTAAAACACAAAAAGTGCTTTAAGGAGTCTTAAAGCACGTTTTTGAAAAATTGTCTTGTAAATGAGTTTTGAATGGCTAAATGTCCATCATTACTCTTTAATTAACATGTGTACTATATAGTATCACATTTGGAAGTCTATATCAATGGGAAATCAAAAATTTCACAAATATGTGCCTTGTTTTGTGAATAGTGCTCAAATAGTGCTAGTTTAAGTTATAAGTCAACATAAGTTGTTTAATTGGTCAACAAAGGCCATATATATGTTATATATTGAAGGGGCCACGGTTTTTAAGGTGGGGAGTCACCAACCTAGTCATCCAACTAAAGAAAAGAAAAAGAAATAAAGTAAAGTTACTATTTGCTTTTAAGCTTAAATATCTTGCAAAAGTGAGACCTCTCACCTCTCCTCTTCATTTCCTTGCCTTCCCACCGCGTTCTTCCTCTATTCTCCCTACCAGAACCGAGCTTGCTACAGCCCCTCTCTTCTCTAACTTCAATTGCTCACCAAATGTTCATTAATGCTCCAAATCAAATTCTAAGACCATATTTGTCTTAGTTAGACCAAGCTCTTCACTTCTATCTTTTCAAATCATCAAAAGCTTCATTTCGGTGCCATGGAGATTCACCATTTAAGGAGCTTGAGCTTATATTTTCATGCCTTGTTGTTCTCCTTTGCTTCAAGGTAAGGAAACTCAAAGAAAAATGATGTTTCCTCCATGTTTTGTGTTGTCCGAAAATTCACCTCACAATGGTGTTTTTACCTTGCTTGTTTTAGCTCCATTTGAATCTTCCAAGGGCTAGGAGGAGTCCTCTCTTGATACTCATTCAAGCTCTCTTTCCATTCCAAGGTAAAACAACCATTTTAATGCCCTAAGATAATATATGTAACTAGGGTTTACAATGAGATGAAGCCTAAAGCTTGAATACTCATTATGATGTTTGTATATTGTTTAGAACTGGGCAAGGAATCAAATACCTTACCGGTTTTATAAGGAAACAAGAAAGAAGTTTGTGTGGAAAAGAGGTAAATATAGTAACCTAATGTGGTTTAATGCCTTAGTAGAAAAGAGCTAATAATGCTTGTTAAAACTACCTAAAGAGCTAATGGTACATGACTTAGGAAAATGTTCTCAAGGAGACTAGTAAAAGGACATATGTCTTGTTGGTTGTATTTGCAGGTCAAAGGCTTATATATTGTGGAAATTCAGTGTTTAAGGTTTAAGCAATTTAAGGGCCTAAGAGCCATGCTATTTAAGGGCCTAAGTGCCAAGCAATTTAAGTTATGCACTATATTGTGATGTAGTGTAAATTTGGTGAAGTCTTGTGTGTGATGGTGTTCTTGATGGATTTAGGTGTTCTTGAGTGTTTAATGGTGAAAACTATGAGCCTTGGAATGAGGATGTGCTAAGAGAACCCATGGCAAAATTTGTAAAATGTATAAGGAGTTTTAAGTGCTTGAATGAACTTGGGTGAACTAGGAATTGTTAGGAATGAGTAAATGTTTCACTAAGGAAGAAAACGTGCATTAAGGTGTTACAAGGATTTAGGCATTATCTTGGAAGTTCTAGAAATCAAATGAGTGTTTCTAGGGTGTGTCAAGTCTTGGAGAAGTTATTATAAGGTATAGGTAATGATTGATGAATAAGGAAGAAGTGATGTTTAGGTAAGATGTGAAAAAGGAGATTTAATTAGTAAGAAAAGAAGTTTGAGAGATGATGTTAAGGTGTAGAGGAAACACCTTGGTATAGTGGTCATTATTGGTGAAATACCACTTAGAAATCTTAAGGAGAAAACATTCCAAGTGCTAAGAATTTTGTAAGAAATTTGTGAATGATAAGATGGTTTTGGTGTGTGATTTAAAGAGTTTAGTACATGGCTAAAGGTGTGTTTGATGTGCCAAATGATGTTAGAACACATTAGGAGGCTTGAGGAAAAATTTGGAGAAGGTTTGACAATGAAAGGGAAGTTTCTGCAGCCGACCTACCCAGGGGACCGACCCCAGTCTGGGTCGGTCGGGCTGAAACTGTGAATTTGGATGTTCTCTGCAGCCGACCTACCCAGAGGGTGGGTCGGTCGGTGGGTCGGTCGGACTTTAAAAAAAAAAATTAAGTTAATTAATTTTAATAATGTTAAGTGGTATTAGTGGTATGCCATTAAGAGAGTATTGATGATTAGAAATATAATTATAAATGGACTTAAGAGATTAAGTTAAGTAAGATGATTGAAATGTTTAAGGTATGGAAATGATGTGTAATGTTGGGGATTGATGGTTAATGGTGTTCTAAGGTTGTTTAGGACATGTTAGGTGAGTTTTAATGACAATTAAGTAGGTGAAAAGTTGTAATAAAATGTGAAAGTAAATCAAGTTAAAAATGCAAAGTTATGTAACTAAACTAACGGGGAAAAATTATAAGCATTAGAAATTAAATAATCATGCAACCCCGATGTTAATAAACGTATATGTAATGTTATCAGTTGTTCGAGAATTGCTCGAGGAACATAAGTGGACGTGGTAAAGTGGACTCCGGTGACAGGTATGGTTTTCTTGCAACCTGTGTCCTACCGGATTACACCGGCTTGTATGCCAATGTGTTTTTCTGAGTGTTGCCACCTTGTAAGATAAAAACATGTAATGAGTTTATAGTAATTCATTTATGTGGCGCTTTTAATCTCCGATCCCGTTTAACCTCAAATAAGTGTTAAACCTTAGCTAACTAGAACTAGGAGCACATGAGAGATCGGTATTCGGAGTTAACGACCCAAACCTTGGGAACGTTCTAACCACGGCTATGTGTGAGTTAGTTGGATATTGTTGTTGTATGCAAGTGTGTGAACCTCCCTTGTGTGCTTAACTCGGTTATGATACCGTATGGTGTGTGGGTGTGGTAGGCTCCATAACGGATCTCTAACTACTTATTTATAAGTATATATGTATTAATGGGGGGTGAGGAGTCCGGTATGTTCCGGCCACGCGTGTGAGGACGGGAGTCGATGTCATATCCGGTTCGGCTCTCTTGGTGTATGTATAGGTTGTATTCCAATTTGGTTTCGACCTTCCCTTAGCTTATCCAAAGCTAGTTTACTGACTCACGTCGGGCCATAGGGGCATACAAATGTTATTTCGGTGTGCTTGGGATTACTATATCCGACACACCTTGGGTTTAAGTTAACCGTTCGATATAACTGGACGGTAACGAGGTTGGTAACGAGCTTAGCATGAGATTGGCAATAATCTCTAGGCTCACTATGTATACTAACTATGGTGGAAGGTTCCTTGTGTGAACCGATCTTATGGTGTTTTGTGTTGATATTGTGCTAGGCAATTTCCCTTGCTATGCTATGATATGTATATGTTAGATGTTTAAAATGAATGCGATGTTATTATGTACACGTTGAAACGTGAAAAGTGTTGATATGTGTTGTTATGTGATGAATGTTATATGTCTTAATTGTGGAGTATGTGGATCATGGAAATGAATCCCAGTTCGCGATAAGAGGCGTTTGAGGATAACCCGAATATCGGGTAAGTGTCGTCTATTAAGGAAGTAGCTCCGTTAGAGGAGGAACGCTCTAGGGATAATGAATACCATGAGTGATTTATCAAGTAAGGATGTATTATCCGTTTGTTGAGCCCATTGAGGCGAAATGTTGTGTGTTGTGTGTTTACAGTGGCATGCATGATTTAAAAATAATCAATAGCATGCTAAGACGACAATTAGTTGTGCGTGGCCGGTAGCATGTGGGCTGCGGGATTACCATACCAGCAAAGGTGCTGAGCCCCTTGGGGGCCACCCTTTCTCTTCTTTTCTTATTTCAGGTACGAAGAGCTGGAAGCCGTTGAGAGTAGGACGGGGTAGTCGTTGTACATGGGTAATCATTTAAGTGTATATATACTGTAGGTGTAGTAAGACCGAAATTGTTATCGGCATTAGTTTATAAATACTCGATACAGTAGGATGGTATGTGTATAATAAATGTTGGAAATGGATTAAGGATTGTATTGTGTAGTTGCTCGGGAATCTAGTCCATCAGACCGATACAATGTACAGGTATTAGCCTTGTTAGCCACGTGGGTGGTTAACGGCGTGTAACACCATTGAGTTATGTAATGTGATGAGTTGAGTTTCCGCTGCAATGTGTTGTTAGGTGTATGGTTGTAGTTGGGGTGTTACATTGTCGCAGTCTGGATCTCTTTAGGGGGGCATTAGGGTGACAAACCTCCCCTAATTGCAGCCTAGATTTTTACAAGGCAAGGTGCTAGGGAAGTAACGGCCTTCCTAGCTGTAGTCGGGATTTTAGAATCGTCTAACTCCTTTCCACCCGATTTCAGTATTTTTGGCTTTTAATGTTTTAAAACCCAGAAGTTAGAGATGTTATTAGGGTTTAACCGAGAACATCTCATTCATGGTGTTTCTCTCTAAATCCTATTTTTCGATATAAATTCATTGCCCCATCTTTCGAGCCTCGACACTTATCATTAATTAAGTGTCGTGTTCGAGGGGGTACATAGGGTAATCCCTAGGGATTATCCGCCCTTTTACAACAAAATGATTTTTCAGTTTTAAAAACTTTAAGATAGACAATTCTGAATAAACCAATCCAACCCTTCCATTAGAGCTTCAGGTCACATAAACACTTCTTAATCTTTCTTTAAACAAACTCTAAGTCACATAGGACCTCCAATTCCCGAATGGTCCTGAACAACCTTAGCCACCTCAAACCTAAGACATTTCCAAGACTCGAACACTTGTGAACCGAATATCCTCTTCCGCACTCAATCATCCCGAAAACCTGAACTCTTCTTTAACACCTTTGGCTTCACAAAACGCCTCACAAAGCTGACTACTTCAAAATTTGAACTTCACAAACCCGGGAAGCTCTTCAACTCCGACAAATGATTCAAACACCCCTTAACTCCACAAAAATGACCAAAATGCCTTTATAGCATTCTCTTAGCCCCTCAAAAGCCGAGACAAATTCAAACCCCTAAAAAAATCAAAGCCTCTCAACATTTCAACCAATCCCGCCAACCGATACTTCAAGACCAGCCTATTTCTTCAAACTCTTCGAAATCATCTACTCCCCAATCCACACTCAATCCTATCCTTTTTCTTTAATTGAATCTCTCTAATAAGGTTTTGAAAGAAGGCAATTCCAACAATTGGAGACCAAGATTTCTTCAGGCACCAATCCAAAGTCATGGTCGTTGGCACTTCCAAGGGGTGTAACCCAATGAGAACCCACAACAGAACCTCTACAAATAACCAGATAAGTCTCATCCATAGGCAACAACCTCAGAGTCAATTAAAGGTTCTTAGAACCTGATCTTCCTTCCTAGTTATCATAGGTCAAACTAGGTGGCGACTCTAGTCAATTTCTGCCCTTAGGGCATAAGTTCGCGTGGAGCCCATCGAGAGCGGGTGTAGTGCTCACTAGCATTCCCCTTATGCCTTCTGGGAAAGACGGACGATTTAGTAGGTATTTGAGGGATGCCGGAATAACAGGTTTTTACCCTCCACAGAATGGCATATTTTCTAGGATCTAGGCCTTTTAGTCAGAACCATTTAAATAGACTCCCCCTCATACCGAGAAATCACCCTCCACAGAATGACGACTCTACTGGGAAAACTTGAGTAAGTTTTTCTCAAACAAAAGGAAGACTAATCTCCATTCAAAGTTGTTGGGACTTTCCCACTTCTTTTAAAACCTTCAAGAGATTCATTTCATGCCTTAGGATTATTCTATTCCACATCTTGAGTGTGTATCTGATGAGGACAGATAGGATTTGTTAGATCCTCAATAAACATTGCAACAATTAGGTTAATAATTAGCTCACGATTAGAAAGAGACACTTAGGACTAAACGAAGCTAACTTCCTTTTAGGTTAATAATCAACCAATAGGAATCACTAATCTCAAGATAAAACCCTTTGCAAATAGGTCGGTGCTAACTTCGTTTGTTTCATTTACTGCTTTCATATTTATGTTACAATTGTGGGGTGCATGGGGTGGGTAGCTTAGGACATGCATTCCCCTGTGTCACCCGATTTACCCATGATGTCGCAGGATCCTGACCGATCGACGGTTGATTCCCCTTGAGCTAGGGTCACTTTCTGAGTGAACAAACCCACTAGGCGGTATGGTTTCTGACTGACGCCTTGAGCTCATGATCCAAAATACCCTTCATTATCCGAGTCAAAGCTAGCATATAGTGAACTCTGAGCCTTCATTGTCTAGCAACCTGGTCCGGTGTCTAAGACGGGTTTTATGGGCAATCACCCCTTGTATGCCGCCTGTCTGACCACCTTTCTATCTTACCCTGAAGATTTCATGGGCTCAGTTCTCCATGATTCCTCTACACCACGGGTGTCTTTAAAGCCCAATGTCGCGCTACAAATTCATAGAGGATCCCGTATTTACGGATACCCATACAAGACATAGCGTAGTCAACGAATAATTTGGACTTTAGACACACCTTATCGTGTAGACGAAGGGAGACCCGTTCCCATGCAGTACTTCCCCGAGTTTCCTAAAAAGTGAGAGTGTTGTTGGATAATCACTGGCCGTGGTGTATGTTTACCTATCATCTCGGGTATCCCGACCTTTCGAACTTAAGCACTCCAGACTTTCTTGATAACGTGCCCCACAAAGGCATAGCAGAGAAAAACCCCGAGAGATAATAGTGAAGGGATGACGGTACCTCCGGTGAGACTGAATCATAATTGACCTGGAAAGTGATTATCCCAACATTAACACTTACAGCTCCACATCAAACACAGCCACGATTTACTTTGCGCTATACTTGTGTGCAAACCACTTTGACCAAACTCATGTTTTCAAACCTCGTTCGGAATCTCTCCTGAAAAGCTGCTTATGAAAATTTTTCAAACCGCTTGTAAAATTGCTTTCAAACCTGCTTGCACAACTGTTCATGAACATTCTTTAATAACGAATTTCCAAAAACAAAAACCTTTTTATCAAATCCTTTTTTAAACTCCTCTATTTACAAAATTTTCTCTATGTTTTCATTTCCAAAAAGCGTGTCATACTGGTATTACAAGGCTGCACATCCCGAATCTCACGTATCACTTTCTTTCCCATCTTTTTCTCTTTCTTTACCTCTCTTTTGCAGGATTAGCCATGTTCAACAGATTGGTACCTGTCCCCGGGGAAAGGAAGAGACAAAGGGAAATTGCCGAGCAACAAAAGAAGGAGGCAGCAGTGAAAGAGCAGGCCCGTATTTCCCTATTTTATCAAGAGCGAGCTCAAGAAGTGGAATTTGCCTCCAACCTGAAAGAGCGATGTGTAGCAATGAAAGACAACGGTGAACCCCTCCTCTTGTGCTTGGCCTATTTGGGCCAACATGTCATTGACTATGAGGCTTTATATGAGTCAATTACATATTGGGACCTAGAAGATCATCTATATCGGTTTGTTATAAGGAGTTGGTAATGTTGCCAGCAGAGATGGATGCCTTCCTGAAGATCAAACCTCACTAGAGGATGTCTAGGATCCCGATAGATCGATCGAAGACGCCAGCATTCGTAGCCAAATTCTTAGGGGTAGACGTCTCCGAGGTAGAAGATTTTGGGGGTATGAGTTTAAGCTTGAGGGATCTCTTTGATCGTTTTTGCAAGCCGTATCGGTCACAGAGAACTCAGAGGCGGGTGTTAGATCTATGCCTCATGGGTTTACACCTCTTTCGACAAGGGGGCCTAAGAATGAACACAGGTCATCTATCTTTTGAAGGCCTATGAAGACGGGCTTAGCGTTGGAACATTCATAGTGGCCAAGGTAGTCAGAGCGCTAGATCGATGGAAGGAAGCAGGGGCTCGAGAGACGTTCTACATAGGGAGTCCTTTGCTCCTGCAGATATGGCTTTTTGATCACCTGCAAATACCCCGCTTGTCACGGTACCAAACAGTTACCATGTGCACATTCCATGCTGTAAGAAGAGTGGTAGAAAAACCGGAAGGGGATTGGAAAGCCTACTTTTGAGATGTTCACCTCCTCTCACATTTCTGGTGGGTACTGAAGGACTGGGATGTCCAAGGAGGAACCTTTAGGTCGGCTGAACACAATGGCTTGGTTCTGATCGGTTTGGACCGTTTTATCACTATCTTCCCATTAAGGGCAATGCAACAGTTCGGACGCGAACAGACCATCGCAGGGGCCGAGGTATCAAAATTCAATAGCCCCCGATTCACTGATGCGTCGATAAACTATGTAGCCCAAGCCTACAACACCGGAGTCAAGTGGGCTATCTTCAATGAACGAGAAACAAACCTTAGCTTAAGTAACTCCTACAAGGATTGGCTTGAGAAGCGAGTGGATCGCGTGGAAAAATACCCATACTCACTTCGCCTTCCAGTGATCAACCAGGACCTCACTTGCCCAATTACCGTGAATCTATAGCCCCCGCTCACGAAGAACCAGCGGAGGAAGAAAGACCGTGAGGAGTCAAAACGGAAGAAGACCATCGGCTGATTCTCTCTAGCGGTAGACGTTTATTATGACTAGTGGATGTATTCCCTTTTATAATGATTAGCTAGTTAGTGGAAATATCCCCCGTTTATAATGATTAGCTTAAGTAGTGGATATATCCCCCTTTTGTAATGATTAGTTAACTAGTGGATATATCCCCCTTTTGTAATGATTAGCTAACTAGTGGATATATCTCCCTTTTGAAATGATTAGCCAACTAGCGGATGTATCCCCCTTTTGTAATGATTAGCTAATTAGCGGATGTACTTCATTTTTAGGACTAACGGTTTGTAACACCCCGTCAAAAGCCAGTCGTGGTTATCGCAAACTTAACACTTAATCAAAAACGTCACAGCGGAAATAACGAACACGGGACCTTGCCACGGTCTGATCATTAGAATATACCAAACCTTAAACCGATTTACAACGCTTATCCAAAACATAAAACCGACCAAAATACCACCAACCAACCGAGTTTAAGTATCTGAGTCATAAACACCAACTTACATCAGTTTAAATATAAATAGACGGGCGCACAAGCGCAACCCGTGCTCAAAATAAGTAACCCATCCTAAGTCTAACCGCTCCTACTCTCGTGGTGCGACTTCATGGGCCTCTTACCTGCAAGTGTAAAAACAGCCCCCATAGGGGGTCAGCACGAATGTTGGTACGACCCTCTCGTGGCCCCCAAGCTAACAGGACTACGACGACTAATTGTCGATAGCATGAAAGTTGATTAGATACACAAGCATAATATGAAGTGCAATAAACAACCATCCACAAATGAACATACATAGTCCACACACAAATGAACGACTCAAGCGTTCCCTTATCAAGCGGGTTAGTAACCACCTCCTTAAATCTGATTCCACTTAACCTCAGTTCACCTTAACTTACCTCAGTCTTAACCTTATCTTAACCTCAGTATACAAACCGCTCCTAGAATGGGAATGGTTGTAGCTTAACTTAAATTTAGGATTTAGGTGATCCTACCGCACCATCTTAATGCCACCTACCTTGGACGGGAGTCCAGAGTAGCTGAGCCGGCAACCGACCCTAGGCAACGAGTCCGAAGACAAGTCCTCAAGCGGAGGGCGGATCTGATTCAGATACCGACCCCCTTTCCTTAGCATGCATGACCGGAGTCAGTCCCGGGTTCCTCACTCAAGTTCCAGTTAGTAAAAATCTTACACACCATGTGTTAGTTAAACCTTTACGAGTATTAACCAACAGTTACCAATACTTAACTCTTATCCTTAACTCAGTAAGTACTAAACTTAGTTAGTAACAATCTCAAGTCTCGTGGGTTAGTGTAAAGAGAACACATTCACAACGAGAATAAGTATAACCGGTTGAATGCTTTATCTTGTTTTAGTCATAGCAAATAAACAGATAGCACACAAGCCGAGGGACACCTCGTTAGCAAGCAGGTCACAAGAAAGACTGTACCGTTCACCGTCGACGATTGTTTGGTTTATCTCGTTCCAAGTCCCAATTCACAAGTCCTAAAACATTCATTCAGTTTTAGGTTATTATTCAATTCAACTTAATACAATTACTTAACCTCCCTAGACATCAACTTTTACCCATTGTTTTTCACGAAGCCTTATGGTTTTTAACTTAACTTCTAAGTTCATCACTTCCTCATTATCTATTATACTTGTTCACCCACTTAATAACCATTACACCCACCAAACATGCCCTTAATAACCTTGTAACATTAATTCAAAATCATTCCCACCATTTCCTAACACTTCCCAAGCTTAAACATGATTTTTAGTGTGGTCCGGGACCTTGTCCTCAACCTAAGTCCCGGACCTATACTTAGTTCAAACTCTCGGCTATTTTAATGTGGTGGTCGGGACTTTGTATGGGACTTAAGTCCCGGACCAATGCAAGCTAAAATCCTCGGGGGTAAAATTAGGGGGTGGTCCGGAACTTCTTACAAAACTTAAGTCCCGGACCCTATGGTTGAAGCAACTCTCGGCATGAATTTTAGGTTGGTCCGGGACTTCACCCTGGACTTAAGTCCCGGACCAGCTACAGATTTGTTTCTTTTGCATTGTTCTAAGTGTTGTTACACTTGTTCTCTTCATCCATAAATCACCCAAACTTCACACATGATCTTAGGCATATTCTAATACCAAAATAACATCCTAAACTTGCCCATCTCCATCTCCAGCCTTATAACCCAATTTCTTACATAATCTCTCAACACTTGTAATATTTTCCTTAGGTGTTCTAAGTGGTGTTTCATTCCTATTATAACCACTATGCCAAAATGTTTCCTCACCACCATAACATCATCTCCCAAGCATCTTTCACCATCTAGGTTCCTTTATGTAACTACATGAAGTCTCTTCACCTTTAAACACATTACTTTACTCTTCTCCTAACAAGATTGCATATTTCCTAAACACATTCTCAAATTGCCTTTGGTGCATACCTAAACATTCTTTTGATTCCAAAATCCTCCATGATGATGCCTAAGTCATTATAACTCACAAGAACACCTTAAACTCACTCTTTTTCCTTCAAGACAACCTCTAAACGTCCTAGTACTATCCTAGTCATGTAATTTTCTTAGAACATCTAAAACACTGAGTTCTTCACTAAATTTTGCCATGGGTTCTCTAGTATATTGTTACACCCAAACACTTGGTTTTTCACCATCAAACAACCAAGATCACTCAAATTATCATTACAACATCTTAACACACAATTTACACCAAAACTACACCACATCATCATATAGTGTATAAACTTAAAATGCTTGGCACTTAGGCCCTTAAATGACAATAATCTTAACCACTGAATTTCCACATATATTTGCCTTTAACCTGCGAATACACACAACAAGGCTCCCATTGAAATAAAATGCTTCTTGTAATTCATCTCAACATTGTTTAACTATCTCTTTTCTCATTGGCTCCTTAGTCACAAGTTCTCAAACATAGTCATTGTTTCTCCTAGGTTATCTATAGCCCTTTTCTAATGTAAACCCTAAGCTACACTAAACATATACCTAAGTCCCATCCCTTAATGCATTAAACACCTTAAGGTAAGACATTTACCTTGTTCTTTTTCAAGCTTCACAAACTTTCTCCCTTAGGTTTTTCTTTGCTCAATCTCGGTCACCAAATCAAGTTCTCCTTGCCAATGTTCTAACCAATATTCAATGACTCCAATGAGTACTAAACAACACACTAACCTTAAGGAATAAAAACCTAGGTTAAAATGTGTTTCAAGGCATTAAATTGATTGTTTTACCTTGGTTTCTCAAGACAAGCTTGGATATGAAGCAAGAAGGACCTCCTTTATCCTTTGGAGAGTAGAAAACAAGCTAGAACAAGGCATAAACATGGAGTCCCATGAGTACAAATTTTTGGACAAGGGAAGAAAATGATGGAAACCTAGATTTTCTTACATATTCCTTAACTTAAGAGAATGGAGAAGCCAATGAACTCTCCAAACTTGGATTTCCTCCTTATATGGCGGTTTGACTTGGCACCAAAATAGAGCTCTTGAAGTTTTGGAAAGATAGAAAGGAAGAGCTTGAGCTAACTAAGAAGAATATGTAATTTGTTTAGGTTTTGGAGCTAAAATTAGTAAGTAATAATCAAAGGAAGATGGAACTTACATGGGGGCTGTTCTACACGTCAATGGAGAAGAGAGAAAGCAAGGGAAATCAGTGGTGAGAGAGGAGAATGAAGAAGTGAGGAGAGAGGACTACTAAAGGTAAGATATTATGTTAAAAGGTGAATAGTGAATTTACTTACTTTTGCTTTCTTCTTTACTTAGCTAGATAAGTGTGGTGAGTCACACTTAAAAACCAGCCCCCTTGGTCAAATAAGGTAGATTGTGGTCTTTGTTGACCATTTAATTGACTTACTTTGACTAATGTCTTAAACTAGCACTATTTGGTTACTATTCACTAAACAAGGCACATAATTGTGAAATTTTTTATTTCCCATTGATTTAGACTTCCTAATGTGATACTAATTAGTACACATGTTAATTAAAGAGTAATGATGGACATTTAGCCCCTCAAAACCCATTTACAAGACAATTTTTCAAAAATGTGCTTTAAGACTCCTTAAAGCACATTTTGTGTTTTAACTTGTTTTCAAGCTTGGTTTTCTTTGGTAATTGGTTTAAAATGACCATTAGGATATTACTAAGGTCTAAGAATGATATTTGGGTGCTCACCCAAGTCTCTCCAAGCTTAGAGCATGTTTTTGCTTAAACTACTCTTTTGGTGTTTCCTTATATTTCCTTTGATTAAAAGTGTTTCTTAATGTTTCTAAGGCATTATTTAGCCTCCTTATGTCTTAGCTTATCACTTAAACACCATATCTAAGTTTGGGGTATTTCACGGTTATATTCCCCCTTTGAATAGGATTGTAACCCCATTTTCCCTCTTCATATATGCAACTGCGGTTATGTAATATATATCGGTGATAAGTGTCCAAATGAGCATGATTTATAGGTGTATTTCATATATTATATTAGCACTTTTCTTGCTCATTTCTCCACTTCGGTTAGTTTTCCTCTAGTTTATGTTTTATCGTTTATCTCATAAATTTATTGGTTTAACATGAGGAAAACCAAGCCGGGAGTAAAGTAGACAAGGAGACGAACGCATGGGCGCAAACGGCTCGAAAAACGGAGTCCAAATGAAGAATGTAGAGCCGGTCAAACGGAGGCACGCGAGAGTCACGCGATGGGCGTGACCGCCCCAATAGTGGCGGACGTGACAGTGGTGCAACCGCCCCCTAAGTGGCGGACGTCACAGGTACAACCGCCCCCAAAGTGGCGGACGTAAGTGTGGGCAACCGCCCAAATAGTGGCGGACGTGAGACACCAGGCTACCGCCTGTTGTTGGGCGGTCTTGGAGGCGGACACTAGGCTACCGCCTGTTATCTGGCGGACATGGAGGCGGACAGCGACTAGTCGCGCGAGCTTATCTTCTTCGCGTGTCTTCGCCCGTGTCTTCGCCGACTTCTGCAACTCGTCCACTGCCATATCTATCTACTCCGCCTACCTTAATTCCCTCACGCGTCAGCTTTGTCCCCTGCGCAATAAATGAGCAATCAACGAGCTCAATCATTTCCTCAACTTGCACGCATCTGTTAACTCCTATGCTGCTTCTTCCTTTCCCTATATAAACGCACGCAACTTCACCAATAAAATCATTCAACATATCCACGACCACTTCACCACACCTCACGCCATCCCATTTCTCTTCTCCCGCCTTCTCCATTTTTATTTATTTCCACATTCCACAAAATCCACCTCTAGCCCTACGTATACAAAATAGCAGAGTGAGCCGGAGTGATTACGGATGATTTCTATTACTCTTGTCTCTGTCTATCTATTTAATATGTTAGGCTAGTTTACGTATACTCTGGGAATGGTTATTATGTGTTTGTATTAATTATGCATTCTTTTTACTGGTTTTAATTATATATATTTGTTACGTTTTAAAGGTTATCTCGCACCTTTTTAATAAATGTCATGAGTTTATTAAATTGCTTTCCTAAGTCTATTTTGATCAGACCGGTGATAAATAGATAGGTTAATTAAGACGTAAAACTGGAGGAAACTTGTTATGATTTAATAAGTTAGTATTCAGTTGCAAATGTAATTCCTCAAACTCCTCTGCCGTTCGCAGGCTTTTGCTTGAACCTTGATTAGAACCTTGCATTACAGGTGAACGAGTTCTTATGAGGCTATGACTTAGTCCTTAAGATAATTACAGGAACCTTGCCAAATTATTAAACCAGTAGAGATAGCTTAATTATGCAGATTATATTAACCTGACCCAGAGTTCCATTTTATTTATCTATTAACTTAGTTTATTTTATCTTTCCTTTTTATTTAATATACAAGTCAATTAATCCCCCCTCTTGTGACACGCTTAGGTACTATTATATGTACATTAGTCCCACGGTTCGACATCCGGTCGCTTACATTTTCACTATACTACTGCGACCGGGATTTGTTTGCAGCCCGACGTTTATTTTGAGTTTTAATTTCTTTTCTTTTCTTTTATTTTCTTTTAATTTTACACCAGTTTAACCACTCACGATATAACGTCTGCAAAATGGCGCCGTTGTCGGGGACTAGTTTATTCTAGTCCCTAAGCCCCGGATTATTCACTTGTTATATTAGAATATTTTGTCTATATTATTATTGTTGTTGTTATTATTTAATTATCTTTTATATTTTGTTTATATTATTATTATGTTTGTTTCTAATTATTTTATTTTCTAATTTGTTTCAGTAGTTTCGTTTATATACAAAAATACAAAAAAAAAAATATATATCTGTACACGGCAAATGGAAGAAGCGTTTGAATATTGGCAGGATTTATATTGCTCCATATGTGGGGGAGCTCATGATTATGAGGATTGTCTCATATTTCAAGAGCAACTCTGGTTAGAAGATCAACGAGACTACCTGGAGAGAATCGCTCAACAACAACAACAACCAAAGAGCGAAACAGTTCAAGAGGTAGAACACCCCACTACAGACGAGCCAATCATGGAGTCCCCTCCCTCTCAAATCAACTACCGTTATTTTCCCTCCTTCTCTATAATTTACCCAGACAATGAGGATACTTATATCCTCGAATATGGAGAGAAGGAATTGCCACCACCTCCCGCCAAAATAACCAAACAAAACGCCACTATCACCTTCAAAGAATTAACTTTATCTGAAGATGATATCAAAAAGCGTTCTTTCTACGAGCCTCACCTACAAGAGGAGGAAGTTTACATCCTCCAATTTGAGGAAGAAAAATCATCACCGCCGTGTCTTCTGTTAGAACTACGTTCCCGGCAGTACCTCCTCAAACACCAGATTTTGTGGAGTATTAATTTTCTTATTTTATATGCCGAGGTAACGTTTTGTTTTGATCCAGGATAACGAAGCAGGCGTCTAGCCAAAGACGTTAAAGAAGGGCAGCTTCCCGGGAGGCAACCCGGGTGTACTTTAATTTTATTTTGCTTTTATGCTCTTTTTAATTTTCAGGTTCTCTTAAAATTTTATTTTTGCTAACTTTTAACCCCGTTTATAGTATGGTTGCTTCTAGTGTCTTATGCAGGTGCACCTCCATGTGGACACCGCAACCAAGCTACGCTACTTGAGGCTGAAGCTCAAGTGTGGGGGAACTTCATTAACAACTGGCAAAAATAAAATCAGGGGAGTACCAGTTTCTTTAATTATGCCTTTATTTAAATAAAAACTGCAGAGGAGCGTTTATGTGCTTAAATGATTATTTGTGACCTTTGTGTTATCTCTATTTTATCTACTTACCGAAAAGGTCTTCTGAAACCTTCCCTTGTTTTTCTGGTGAACAATGAGGACATTGTTCAATTTAAGTGTGGGGGAGTGTGCCCTTTTCGGTGACATTTTGTGTTTAAATGTTTAATCTCTCTCCTTATCTTGCGTTTGTCCAATTCAAATATTATGAACCCTTTATATGTGGGTTGTTCTCTTTAAGAATAAATACTGTTATGAATTGTGGGATAAATGGTACAAATTTTAAAATTTTGATTACTTTTGAGGAGCATTTTATATGCGGTGTGACCAAATAATCTGCAAATGGTTGGATTTTGTTGCTCAGGGTTTCTTTCTGTCTTCTCTCTTAGGGATTGCTAAGGGGTGCTTCTCTGTTGAAAAAAAAAGAGAAGATGAAATATAAAAAATAATAAGGGACTTGCGAGACACCATTGGTAACCAATAAAAGAGAGTTGAGTGTTCTTAAATACAAAGGCGTGATGCTTACATTTTCTCATCCCTTATGCAAAAGTGAAACAAATGCATAAATCTATTTTTTCTTTTGTTTTCTCCTCAAAATGCCCATTCTTGAGAGAAGTTGGCCATGGTAAAAGTTCTCAGAGTCACCTAAAAGAACATTGAAGTACCTTGGATCATACCCCGAAACTCTATATTTTATTTTTACCCTGAGCACACCTATGCCACCAGCAGTTAATTTTTCACACTCCTCAATAAGTTTAAAGATCATGTTTATCCTACCCTTCATAATAATATTTGTTAGTATTGAGCATTCCCTACTTACTTGGGTACGTGATTTTGCTTGAGGACAAGCAAAAAGATAAGTGTGGGGGTGTGATAAGTGTCCAAATGAGCATGATTTATAGGTGTATTTCATATATTATATTAGCACTTTTCTTGCTCATTTCTCCACTTCGGTTAGTTTTCCTCTAGTTTATGTTTTATCATTTATCTCATAAATTTATTGGTTTAACATGAGGAAAACCAAGCCGGGAGTAAAGTAGACAAGGAGACGAACGCATGGGCGCAAACGGCTCGAAAAACGGAGTCCAAATGAAGAATGTAGAGCCGGTCAAATGGAGGCACGCGAGAGTCACGCGATGGGCGTGACCGCCCCAATAGTGGCGGACGTGACAGTGGTGCAACCGCCCCCTAAGTGGCGGACGTCACAGGTACAACCGCCCCCAAAGTGGCAGACGTAAGTGTGGGCAACCGCCCAAATAGTGGCGGACGTGAGACACCAGGCTACCGCCTGTTGTTGGGCGGTCTTGGAGGCGGACACTAGGCTACCGCCTGTTATCTGGCGGACATGGAGGCGGACAGCGACTAGTCGCGCGAGCTTATCTTATTCGCGTGTCTTCGCCCGTGTCTTCGCCGGCTTCTGCAACTCGTCCACTGCCATATCTATCTACTCCGCCTACCTTAATTCCCTCACGCGTCAGCTTTGTCCCCTGCGCAATAAATGAGCAATCAACGAGCTCAATCATTTCCTCAACTTGCACGCATCTGTTAACTCCTCTGCTGCTTCTTCCTTTCCCTATATAAACGCACGCAACTTCACCAAAAAAATCATTCAACACATCCACGACCACTTCACCACACCTCACGCCATCCCATTTCTCTTCTCCCGCCTTCTCCATTTTTATTTATTTCCACATTCCACAAAATCCACCTCTAGCCCTACGTATACAAAATAGCAGAGTGAGCCGGAGTGATTACGGATGATTTCTATTACTCTTGTCTCTGTCTATCTATTTAATATGTTAGGCTAGTTTACGTATACTCTGGGAATGGTTATTATGTGTTTGTATTAATTATGCATTCTTTTTACTGGTTTTAATTATATATAGTTTGTTACGTTTTAAAGGTTATCTCGCACCTTTTTAATAAATGTCATGAGTTTATTAAATTGCTTTCCTAAGTCTATTTTGATCAGACCGGTGATAAATAGATAGGTTAATTAAGACGTAAAACTGGAGGAAACTTGTTATGATTTAATAAGTTAGTATTCAGTTGCAAATGTAATTCCTCAATACTCCTCTGCCGTTCGCAGGCTTTTGCTTGAACCTTGATTAGAACCTTGCATTACAGGTGAACGAGTTCTTATGAGGCTATGACTTAGTCCTTAAGATAATTACAGGAACCTTGCCAAATTATTAAACCAGTAGAGATAGCTTAATTATGCAGATTATATTAACCTGACCCAGAGTTCCATTTTATTTATCTATTAACTTAGTTTATTTTATCTTTCCTTTTTATTTAATATACAAGTCAATTAATCCCCCCTCTTGTGACACGCTTAGGTACTATTATATGTACATTAGTCCCACGGTTCGACATCCGGTCGCTTACATTTTCACTATACTACTGCGACCGGGATTTGTTTGCAGCCCGACGTTTATTTTGAGTTTTAATTTCTTTTCTTTTCTTTTATTTTCTTTTAATTTTACACCAGTTTAACCACTCACGATATAACGTCTGCAATCGGTATGACAAACGTTTTGGAAATGAAAACTAGGCTCGTGCGCCTTTTCTTCACGATCGAATGATATAGAAAACCTACTATTACAAAACATTTTACACAAACCATGGGGACGACCTTCTCCCTTTCTACCTTCTTTTAAAATGTGCATTCACACTAATAATCTTCATGCTATTCCACAGTACAGTACCATCGACAGCAGATTGTGAGGATTTTTTTAGTCTGATTCCAAACCAATCTTCCAGCATTAGTCGACTTTGGAAGAGAGACTCTAGAGACAGGCTGGCCAGTGATACCACGACCGAAACTTCATCAGAGACCATGGATCCAAGCCTGATCGATCTAACCGCCCCAGAAGGTGCCCCAGTCACCTCAGCTATTGAGGCGAGTGCGAGTGCAGCCGTAGGAGCTAGTGGTAGTGGCTTACGCCTTCCCGATCCAAGTGTTCTCTATCGGATGCTGGAGCAGTCAACGAGGAATGAGAATATGCTGAAATAGACTGTTGAGTGACTAGAAGAGCAATTGCGCCAAGAAAGGGCGGCCAAGGGAAAGGACCCATACCTTATTGATCCTGACGATGATTATATTGAGGACACTCCAAGGATCATTTTCAACCAAAACCCTATGTTCAACACCACCACACCACAACCGATCACAGGGAAAGAACGTACCGTCATCCACCCCATGACCACAACGTTCCAAACAGCTGACCTACTTTCTGGAGCTCCCATGCCACCTCCGATCCTGACCACGGCCCCTACAATACCAACCACCTTCCCCAGACTACCACCGTTCCCACCTGCTGGAGTCGCTGCCCAAATGGCTAATCTATATCAAGCCAAACAATCTCAGCCCATTCATCCCAACTCACCACACCCTGACCCCATTCAGCTCAAACCAAACCAGCACACCACCCCAGGACACGTTGTCCATTTCGAGGAAGCAATTCCCCATACCCAACTGCTACCTCACCCGTCTAACCATTTGATTCACGGCTACAATCAAGCTCCACCTGCTGAGCACCTTCCAATTGACTTCGGTCAAATGAAGAAATCTCAAAAGGAAGAGTTACTAGCAGAGATGTAGCTCGGAGAGCGAGCCAAGATGCTGGGTTTCCGTCATTTCCAATTAAAGCCAAACTCCAAGTTGCCTGAGAATCTGAAACTACCAGAAAACTCTAAATACTTTGGGAAAGGGGATCCTAGGCACCATCTTGCCCAGTTTGACCGGGTCATGACTATGTATGGGCTAGATAATGAAATGAAGATAATCTACTTCCGCAGCTACCTCGAAGGGTCTGCCCAAACTTGGGTGTCAAGGTTAGACTTCTCGGGAAAAAAGTTAGAAGAAGTCTACCAAGCTTTTGTGGAGCAGTATAGCTATAACACTCACCTAGGTGTCACCCGGAGAGATTTGGAAACTATGAGACCAAGAAATCACGAGACAGTAATGGAATTCATTACCAGGTGGAGAGAGAAGGTGGGACAAATGTTAGACCGCCCCAGTGAAGATGAGAAAATAAGAATCATTATTGATTGCCTAGAGAATCCTTACTTAGATCATCTCAAATCTTTGGGGATTTGTGATTTCAAGCATCTGAAGGCTGCTGCCACGACCGCAGAAGAACTAGCTTTAGCTGGAAAGTTGAAAGGTCTAAGTTTCCAGGGATCGTTTCCCCGACAGTCAAACTATCAAAATAAGCAGTCTAAGACAGACGCGGGTAGCAAGTTTGTCCCTACCCCGTCAACCAATCAATCTCAACCACCAGTGTTTCAAGCCCAAGTTAGTGGGTCAACCTTAAACTATTCTGCAACTCCACCACCGAGCAGTTACCAATCCCAACCAAAGAGAAATTACATAAGTCTAGGAATGCCGATGGGCAAAGCCTATGAGAAGTTGAAGAAAAGTGGATTCCTACAGAGACACCCGAATCGGAAACCTGGAGTCACTCATATGGGACCTGACCTCAACAGCGTATGTGAATACCACATGATCAAAGGACACAGTACAGATAATTGTCGGGCCTTGCGCCACGCCATCCAAGACCTGATTGATGCTGGAGAGGTGGAATTTCCGAAGACCAATCCAAACACTTAGAACAACTCAATCCCTAGACATGTGAATATGTTGAGTCTGATGGGAGAAGGAGAAGAAGAGTCAGATATTTGCAGGATCATGAGGATCAATGTCATCGGGAATTCTTCCGAGCCTGGCAACACGAGTACACCCCCTTCGATTGTGTTGTCTCCGGTGCTAGACGCCTTCTGAGTTCCTAGTCCAGAAATTCAGCACGATATTCAACCGCAGTTGCAAATATCTAGCTATGACGCATGAAATTTGAAACACAGTTGAGCATCTGGGAGAACAAGGAAGGGTGTCTATAATCACTCTACTAATAGTAGGACGACACATGGAGAAGAACCTCGAATTACTCGTGGGACTGAATTTTGAAGCACGAGAGCTCTATAACACTATGAAAGCATTAGAGGTCGTAGAGGCTTGGTGCCGGCAAAAGGTTTCCGAGAGGCAAGGAAAGAGAATTTCGGAATGTAACATGGCCCTAATCACCAATGAAGATGATGGTCCGCCTACTGTAACTCCAATCAGGGCACCTCTATTGATCAAAGATGAAGATCTAGGTCAGACTCACCACCTTACCCGTTTGGGAAAGCATTACAAGCTGGCTGAGCTTGCTGAAGAGGCCATGTCACTACCCCAGAAGGTACATGATCTCACTTTGAGTGAATCAGAAAATAAATTGGCTGGATAAGAGGAATTGCTCAAGAAGTTGAAGAGCACAAGCATCCCCATCCCAATCTGGTCCCTGTTTACCATGTCGGAGGAACACAAGAATGTAGTGGCCCGACATCTTAAAATGGATATGAAACAAATGGTTAGTGTAGACACCATTGTAGCCCACTTGACCCAAACCCCTGCTATGGCAATCACTTTCACAAACAAAGAAATCTCCCGTCAGTCTGGGCGAGCCCTCTACATATCTGTAAAGGCTGGGGGTTTCAATGTCCCCAAGACACTCATCGATGACGGTGCTGAAGTGAATGTCTGCCCGCTGCGTGTTGCTCGACTCATGGGGTATAGCGATCTCAAACCTGTGGAGATGACTTTAAGCACATATGATAACAGCCACATAAAAGTGTTGGGGACAATCACTTTGCCGATCCTAATCGAGGATGCCTCCCTTTCTGTCGAAGTGATGGTCATCGATATCTCTTCCACCTTCAACTTATTGCTGGGCCAGAATTTCATCGACCAAATCAAGGGTGTGCCCTCAGTAGTCCACCAAAAGCTCAAGTTTAAGCATGGAGGACGGATCATGGAGGTGCTAGGAGAGGCAAGGACTGAATCTCAACTGTTTAAGATCAAATCACTAGGTCAACAGGAGCTAACCCTTGGAGGGTTCACAGTGGCAAAACCGGCACAGCAGGTAAGTCAAACTTCTTCCATCACTCATCTCTACTTTGACCCTAGTGTCTATAGCCCCGCATCACAGCACATGATGTCTCGGATGGGCTACAAATAGGGGAATGGATTAGGGAAGGAGCTACAGGGAATGGTAGAGCCGTTAACGCCATATGCTGGAGGCCGAGGAGCCGGGTTAGGATTCATAGAGGTGCCAGGTATGATGTTGACAGATTCATATGTAAGAATTCCCACAGATTCATTCTTATCAGTTAACCTTGAACCATATATGTCTGTGAGTTGTGAAGAGCAGAGAGTAGCTCAGGCTCGGGAGGATCAGGAGACAATGGAGTGGGAGAGCAGGTGGACCACTTTATTCTCCTTCAACTCATGCCCTGAAGACCATGACGACAAGGAATGCGACCAGGGAATGCCCGAGGAGGTAGCGGAGAACAGTGTCACGATCAAATCAGTCATCAAGGCCCCCGCACTCTCGGTAGATAGCCATGGAGCATGCCTTGCCATTTGCTACAGGAAGGAAGAGCCATATTCAATCAGTCTAGTTGATAGTGATAGCAGTAATAGTAGTGATAGCAGTAGTTCTAGTAGTGTTGATGATGAGAATGATATCTGTCTCAATCTTGATGAAGGAGAAAGAGAGGGGGAGCCACCATTTATTTTCAGCTGTAAAAATGGTGCCAATTTTCTAACAATCACTGAGTTACCCAGCTCTTCAATATTAATGAAAGTTCAGTTTGTTCAGAAAATTCATCTCTTTTGTCACTTGATTCAATGCAAAACTATGAGGCTGAGGAAGAGGAGTATGATGAGGAGGATATGCCTCGTATAGAACAATATTCCACCCACACCCAGATTGTGGAGGACACTGTACCAATAAATATCGGAACACCTAATAACCCTAAAACTTTGCAAGTCCGTTTGGGCCTGAGTGAAACAGAAAAACGTGACCTAACTTCTCTGCTAACTGAATATGTTGATGTTTTTGCTTGGAGCTACACAGACATGCTGGGATCGATCCTGACATTGTCCAACACCGAATACCGTTGTATCCCAATGCTAAACCTAAGAAACAACGTTTAAGAAGGTTGAAACCTGAGCATCAACTGATAGTGAAAGAAGAAGTTGAAAAATTGTTACGTGTTGACTTTATCCAGGTCGTCAACTACCCCGATTGGTTAGCGAATATCGTAGCCGTCCCAAAGAAAAATGGAAAAGTGCGTGTGTGCATCGATTTTCATGACTTAAATGAGGCCAGTCCTAAAGACAATTTTCCCTTACCCCACATTGAAATCCTTGTTGACAATACCGCCCAACATGCGCTACTCTCATTAATGGATGGATTTTCAGGTCACAATCAAAACCGAATGGCTGTAGAAGACCAGGAAAAGATGTCTTTTATTACGCAGTGGGGAAACTTTTGCTACGTAAACATGCCCTTTGGCTTGAGAAATGCCGGAGCCACGTATCAAAGGGCTGCCACTACGTTATTGCATGATATAATTCATAAGGAGGTGGAGGTATATGTAGACGACATGATCGTCAAAGCTGCCCAACGGGAGGACCACTTGACAAACTTGAGAAAGTTCTTCGATCGGATACGAAAATATCAAATGAAACTCAACCCAGAAAAATGAACGTTCGGTGTAACCGGGGGAAAACTTCTAGGATTCATGATCACGACCTGAAGGATCGAGGTAGACCCAGATAAGATAAAAGCCATTCAATAAATGTCTCCTCCAAAGACCGAAAAAGAAATCAGGGGTTTATTAGGCAAAGTTCAGTACTTCGAAAGATTCATCATGCAGCTAACCGAGACCTGTGAGCCTATCTTCCGTCTGTTGAAAAAAGATGCGTCTAAAGTCTGGAATGAACAGTGTCAAGAGGCATTCGAGAAGATCAAAACCTATTTGCAGAATCTGCTAGTCTTGGTACCGCCCCAGGAGGGTAAACCAATGATCCTTTACCTCACTGCCCGTGAAACATCAATGGGCACCATGCTGGCCCAGGAACAAGGATCCCCACTACGCGAGAAGTCAATCTACCATATCAGTAAGAAATGGGTCGATGTAGAGACACGATATTCTATCATCCACAAATTCTATGCTGCCTTGGTCTGGGCTACGAAGAAGCTGAGGCACTACTTGTTGGGGCAAGAAGTTCATTTGATTGCACGCATGAACCCTATAAAGTACCTACTGGAGAAGCCAATTCTAGATGGTCACTTATCCAGATGGTCCCTGTTGTTTTCTGAGTTTGATATAACTTTCAAATTTCAAAAGTTAATCAAAGGGAGTGTCATAGCCGAACACCTAGCAGGATGCCCTGTAGCATCCGAGTTCTTCAGAAATGACGATTTCCCGGACGAGCAAATCATGACATTACGGAAAACCTGTTGGAGGTTGTACTTTGATGGCACCGTCAACCATAAGGGAAAAGGGGCCGGAATCCTGCTAATCCATCCTGAAAGGGACCTTCTTCCGGCTGTAATAAAATTCAACTACCCAGTCACCAATAACATGGCCAAATACGAAGCCTGCATCCTAGAACTCGAGATGGTGCCAGAATTGCGAGCAGAAGAATTGGAGGTTTTCGGTGATTCTAATCTCGTCATTTCGCAAGTCAACCAGACTTGGGAGATCAGAGAAGAACGATTGATCCCCTACAATGACTATCTTTCACACCTAATTTCCTGCTTTCGAAACATAACTTTCAAGCACGTGAACCGGAGCCAAAATATCTTTACGGACTCTTTAGCCTCCCTAGCTTCAGTAGTCCAAGTACCGAGTGGCTCATTATACTTTCCCTTGTGGGTAACGGTGACCAATGTACCCTCGTTCAAAATTGGAGCCATCGAAGCAGAGGAAACCGGAGATGAGTGGTTCGTGGACATGTAGAATTTCCTCAGAAAATGAGAGTATCCGCCAGAAGCCACTAAGCAAGACCGCATTACGCTGAGAAGAATGTTGAATCAATATGTGATCTACGGACTCTTTAGCCTCCCTAGCTTTAGTAGTCCAAGTACTGAGTGGCTCATTATACTTTCCCTTGTGGGTAACGGTGACCAATGTACCCTCATTCGAAATTGGAGCCATCGAAGCAGAGGAAACCGGAGATGAGTGGTTCGTGGACATGTAGAATTTCCTCAGAAAATGAGAGTATCCGCCAGAAGCCACTAAGCAAGACCGCATTACGCTAAGAAGAATGTTGAATCAATATGTGATCTACGGAACCAGGGTCTACAAGAGAATGCCGAATGGAGTCCAACACTTATGTGTGACCCGAAAAGAGGCAAAATAAGATCATAGAGGATGTCCACGAGGGTGTATGTGGGACCCATGCTGGAGGGCATTCCCTATCCCGGAAAATCCTCAGACTAGGGTACTACTGGACAACAATGGAAGCGACTGTCATGTATTTGTGAAAAAGTGCGCCAAGTGCAGACACATGCCAATTTGCAAAACCTGCCTCCCCTACCCCTAACAGCCATGGCGGCCCCTTGGCCATTCTCTATATGGGGAATCGACATCATCGGAGAAATTCACCCTAAAGCTTCAAATGGACATTGCTACATCCTTGTGGTGATAGACTATTTTAGCAAATGGGTAGAGGCACGGTCGTTCGCAAACATCGGATCACAGTAAGTGGCCCAATTCATTGAGCGAGATATCATGTGCCGATACGGGATTCCCTCAGAGTTCATATCAGACAACGGTTCTCAATTCGACGGAGACACTATCCGGGTCATGGAAAAATACAATATCCGTTACCACAGATCATCTCCATACAGACCTCAGACTAACGGAGCAGTTGAAGGCGCCAACAAAGTTGTAAAAAGCGCATTATCAAAAATGGTTGAAACCTACAGAGATTGGCCAGAAAAGCTACACTACGCTCTCTGGGGTTACCGAACTACTGTTAGAACTACAACTGGAGCCACCCCATATTCTTTAGTGTATGGGTCAGAATGTGTTTTGCTCATTGAGCTTGAAATTCCAACCCTACGAGTCACGAATGAACTGAAAATTGATGAAAGTGACTGGTTACAACAATGCTATGACAGCTTAGCTCTCCTTAATGAAAATGCCTAATGGCGCTATACCATATCCAGGGTTACCAGAAGAGAATGGCTGGATCGTTCAACAAAAGGGTCAGAGAACGAAACATCCAAGTGAGTGATCTCGTCCTAAAAAAGCCGAGAAAGGATTTGCCAGATCCACGAGGGAAATTCAGACCGAACTGGGTGGGCCCTTATCTGGTCAAAGAGATAACCCCTCATGGTGCTATATTATTGACAGATTTAGATGGAGAAGAATTTCAAAGTCTTGTCAATCTCGATCGGTTGAAATGATATTATGTCTAAACCGCCACAAAAATCCAAAAAAAAATGCATCCACACAAAAATCCAAAAAATGCATCCACACAAAAATCCAAAAAAATGCATCCACATAAAATTAATCATTATCATCTGCATTAGGTTTAGCTTAACTGCATTTGCATTCGCATATCCCCAGTTTTGAGGTGTATCTCGATCTTTAATTCTAGGAAAGTCACATGAGTCATCACAAAGATCGCCGAACTCTTGTATCATTTTCCCCGAAGAGGTCATTGAAAGAATCTTCGACCTCCCATGAGAGTCGAGTGCATGAGAGAAACACAGAGCGTGCAAAACCTAGGATCGAAGAAAACCTCCACAAGGCCAAAAAGCCTTATTGACCCTAAAAATAATCCCTTAGTGAACCCCGCTTAGCCTTTCATTGAAAACCTTTTTCGGAAATAGCTCCACGATATACCACCCCACATCACATAACAATTCACCCCTGCAAAAGAGGATGAAAAGAGTCGTAGCCATGGTTCCTTCCCCACCATTTAAATCATGGAAGAAAGCTTGAAAGAGATACCCAAAGAGGGTAAAAATGAAAGAAGCGAAACACAAAATGCTCAAAAAATTAAAGAGAGGAAATGAAAGTCTCACATCACTCGATACCTTCACACTTGAGAAATAGATGAGACCAAAATGTCAAACACAAAGAAGTGCAAATAGACCACTGAAGGAAAGTAATAAAGCAAAATCGAAATAAGTCATAATCTGCACAAACGCGAGAGAAGTCCAAAATCACTCCACCCATGGCAAAGGTGAAGCATATCCTCCGTTGCACAAAAGCTCCGCAACTCTCAAACAAATCCTCTAGTCCCATGTGACGTACCCTGCAGCCCCGTTGTAACCCATTGAAAGACCTCCGACTTAGAGATGGTATTTGCTTGATTTGAAAAGTACCAAATTCGAAACATGAAAGGCCACGACGTTTCCGATCTTGTCAATACAATCGTGCACAAACGAGTGTCAGAGAAATCAGGAAGAAAGAGAAAAAATGAGTGTTTATCACCTTGATTAAAGAAAGCCTAATTGACCTTAAGAGAGAAGACGGAAAGGTATAGGAGATCCCGAGAGACCTCTTTCGGGAAGATTTTTCAAGAAGGAAGTGGCTTAGAGATGACTAATCTGACTTAACTAGAATTCTTGGCTGAGCTCACCTTGACACGACATCCCCTTTGCATTCAATCATATCCAATTCCCAAAAAATGCATGTAGAATAGATTTGCATCCATCAGTTTGGACATAATATCCTACACCACAGAAACAGAAAGATGAGTGTACTCTCCTTGTAGTGGAGGCCAAGACATAGTGCCTGTCTTCTTCGTCAACAGGCACGATAGCCATTCTCTGAGTAATGTGAAAGACTGCGCAGTCATCGAAGCAAAGGGCCAAAAGTCTTCGGGCACCGTTCAAAGAAATGCCCCGCAGGACATCCCTCTTCACCACCAAACTCCTTGCTCGCCAAAATTCATGAACTACGTAAGGTCTGATCTCAACAGGGAGTTGAGTATGTAGGCAACCCTCTCAGGGTGCGACCCCGTCCCAAATAAAAACCCTCACCCCTCGAACCACGAGGCCGTTCCTATCACTCTATGAAGAAATTTGACTCAACTGAGAAGATGATCTCAGGGCTGTACCGGAGCCATCTCAGAGCTATACCGGAGCCATCTCAGGGCCATACTGGAGCCATCTCAGAGCTACATCGGAGCCATCTCAGAGTTATACCAGAGCCACCTCAATGCTATACCGGAGCCATCTCAGGGCTATACCGGAGCCACCTCAGAGCTATACCGGAGCCATCTCAGGGCTATACCGGAGCCATCTCAGAAGCTATACCGGAGCCATCTCAGAAGCTATACCGGAGCCATCTCAGAGCTATACCGGAGCCATCTCAAGGCTATATCGGAGCCATTTCAGGGCCATACCGGAGCCATCTCAAAGCTGCACTGGAGCCATGTTATACCCAAAATTTCAACCCCCCCCGGAGTAGTCTCTAAGGCATACGTGTTACAAAGGGCAAAGTGGTCAAAATGCACCAACGCAGGATTTTCCAAGGACATTCTCGGGATTTTCTATTTTCATATGACTTGTTCATTATATCCAAACACTACCAAATATCATAGTCATTATGAAAGGTATTTCATGATTTTCTGATAATATTTATTCTGGAAAATAAGCTTTTAATAACCTCAAAATAGAAATAAAAGGGTTTTCAAAATTAAAATAAAATTGTCACATGGTTAGCATGACTACACACAGTCATAAACCTGAAATAATTTTATTTGGAACCTTATCCCAAAATTTAAAAGAGAAATTCAATCATTTTTGCGATTTTCTCTCTCCTCTGGAAAATACCGAAATCAAAACAAAATATCATGAAATTGTAACACAAGATAGAGGATGATTTTTAGAGACTAATGCCGTTGGAATTTCGTTATTTCGACTTACCAATCGTAAGTTATGAATTATGGGAGATTCCAGATTGTAAGATTTTTATCTAATCGGTTATTTATCGAAAAAACCTGATTCCAACTCTCAAAATTCCTAAAAATCGTCTTTTATTTTTGGTTAAAAGTTCAGAATTTTTATCAACCTGTAGCACGTTTTAAAAAATCAGATTCTCTTAGAGCACAAAATCAGGGTTTTAGATAAAAATCTTGTTCTATCAACTTGGCCATGCTCTTTCTATAAAAGGCCTTCTAAAAAAACGACCTAGGGCAGAGGAGAACATCCCCATAATCAGAAAACACAGCCGTCTACTTGCCTCCCACGTTTTCAACACTCCCAACACCGAAACACTGCAGAAATCACCCCGAAATCACCAAAAACTCATCCTTTCTTCTCCTATTGAACTTCCAAGCACCAAAAACACACAAAACCACCACAAAAACAGAAGAGAAACGTCCTTAACAGCATAAAGAAGAAGGAGTCAGAAGCACAATTCGAAGTCAATCCAAAACCGGCATCAACGAGGCACCAAAAGATCCCCGTTGTGAAGAGTCTCATTAAATCCGAAGGTAAAACAGGTTGAAGTCATGTTTTTCTGACTTTGTTCAACTTTAACTACTCTGTGTCAAAAGTTGGAATCGAATTGACTTTTTATCGCTTCTGAATTAGCGTTTGTTTTCGCTTCTGCCCAATAACTTGTTTGCTAAGTTTCGTGTTTAATTCGAATTCAAATTGTAAACTTTCAATCACTAACGTGTTTAGAATCTTTCAGGCTACCTACCCATAAAATTTGAGCCAGAAACACCGCCGGGAGCCACCCAAACGCCGCTGTCCGAGGGCGGTCCGCACCCACGGACGCTATGTCCGGGGTCCCGGACGCCCTGTCCGAAAGCCGGACGCCCCCGGACGGTGGCGGGATATTTTTATTTTCAAAATTTAGGGTTTTATAAAATGTCCGGGCCCACGGACGTCCTGTCCGTGGCCCCGGACTTTTCAAAATCTCGTTTCTGTTTAAATTTGACTTTTCTGTGTAATTAAGTTAACTAGGGTCCGTGGGTTCGGACATTAGGTCCGTAGCCACGGACGAAAACAAAACCTGACCTAATTCTGCCTCCGAATCCCTAGGTTTGGTATTTTAATTTCCATTTTAATTTTCTGTCAAAAAAAAATGTTAAAAAATAAAAAAAAAGAAGCGCGCACTTAGGTTAAAAACGACTCGTAATAAGCCGTAATTAAACTAAGTAGAGGAAAAACGACTTCTAGGGGTAATGAAAGTAATTGAACCCTAATTAAGTCGAATATCAAGCCCCCGAACCCGAACTCTCCTTTCCTAATTTGATCTAGGTTAAAATTAGGTGGCGACTCTAAATAGGTTCCAGTGAGCTAGCTTAGGTTTTAATAATTATTGTTATATGACATAGTTATTAATCTTAGGCTATAAGTGGACCTAAAACCCGGTCAGATCCTAATCAATTTAATCCACATAGGATAGGGTTTAAAATCGAGGCTCACAGACTGGCGACTCTGCTGGGGACAAATTCTTAATTTTAACTTGTTTAATCTTAAGAAAGAGGGCTTAACTCGAAATTGTTTATTTATGGCTTTATTACTTTGTTTGTTTACTTTTGTGCGCACTTTAATTTCTGTACCTTTGCATCATATGAGAGCGAGGGTCCACACAAACCGATCTCACCCCGGGACCCGTTTGAGGGTCCCCTGTCAGGGACTCACACCTTTTAGGTGATGTGAATAAGCGGGGGAAAAGAGGAGGATGTCGTCTAACCACATCCCCTTAATACCTGGGCTTTAGCCCCAAGCGTTTTCCTGGCAGTGCCCTTACCTTGCCCATTGTTTGGTCAGTCAAAGACCCGACCGTGGACGCACACCTTCAGGTGATGTGAAAAAAGTGGGGAAGCCCAAAGAGAATAGTGTGCAAGCCCTATTCCTTTGTGGCGACCTGGGCCCATGCCCCAAGCACCTCTCCGGATCGATCCATACCTGGTTTAATCTTAACACTAGTGAGGACATGTTGGATTTGTGTGGGCCTTGTTTACCTGCATGATCGGCCCACTACCCAGCCTAGAAATTGATAGGAACTTCTCCTACATCAACTCAGCCCAACCCGATATCGCGGCTTTATTGTTTGCGGCCCAAAGACCCTGCTTGATTTGAATGTGTGAGTTATTTGTTCGGGCTTCGGCCCAATAGTTTAGATTTAGGTGATTTATCTTTCAGCCCAATTTGAATTACCAATTTAGTTCTAGGCCCACGGAAAACAAATCCACCTGAAGCAATCCATAAAAATCCATCAGGCCTTTCCATTTCAAGGCCCATTCTAGTCCAGGAAAACTTTTCACTCGGGCTTTGACCCACGATCCTAGACACGGGTATCATCTTCAGCCCCAATAATTACTCGGCCCAAATTCCAATTTACATCCAGAACATGGTTTAGAAATCACTTCAGCCCATGCGCTTTACTTTTAACCCAAACACATTCTGGCCCAAGCGCCCAATTCTCAGAACATTTCAGCCTAGGCACCAGTTCACAGCCCATGAATCATTCCGGCCCATGTGCCTCTCTTCCAACTCATTTCGGGCCTCAGTGCCAACCCACAATTTTCAAAACATTCCAACTCATGTGCTTTTCTTGCAGCCCAAACAAGTTTAGCCTAAAACTTCTTCGCGGCCCAGAATTTTTAGCTCAGGTCACTTTTGTTTTCCAACAGATAAGCCCAAATCTCAAAGAATGGCAGAGGGAGGAAATCCAATCAACATGGATGCCCAGTTAGCCGAAGAATTCAATGGGATGCTGGAAAAGATTGAGCGCATGGAGAGGGCCAACAGGCCAGCCGGTTTTGACTACTTTTCCACTGGATTATATCCCAAGGTTGATCTCCCTCCAAGGTTGAAATTGCCAACACTTCCTCTATACAAAGGTTCCTCCGACCCACAACTTCATTTGGCAATGTTCGATAGGGAAATGTCCATCCTTTCGCTAAACGACATGCAGAAGGCCAAGGTATTTGCTCACTATCTTGATGAGACCCCTCAGCATTGGTACATAACTCAAAGGATAAATACCAAGACCTACGAGGAGGTATGTGAAGCTTTCCTGCATCATTTTGAGTACGCTAGAAGTTTTGGAGTCACCAGGGCTGATCTTGCAAGCACACAACAAACAGAAGGTGAATCAATGTCTGATTTTGTTAAGCGTTGGAGGATGAAGGCAGCCGCAATGCTCACACAGATGGACGAACAAGAGCAAATCCGAATGGTAATTAAAAATATGCAGAAGCAATACAGTGACGAGCTGAAATTCACATACTTTCCTAGCTTCAACATGCTGATGGGACAAGTTAATGTCCTAGAAGAAATGATTCACCAAGGGGAGTTAAAACTCGGGAACTCAAAAAACACCGGGAATGGCTCGGGGACAGCAGCCTGTATCCAAAGTGGCACCCGAAAGAGAACTAGGCAGCATGAGGTAAATACCGTTCGACAGATAAAAGGACCAGGACAAATCGTTGGGGCAATGGAATCATCCCGAAAGAGCTCCCGTCGGAGAGAGTTCACAAACATCGGTCAACCATTGAGCCAGGCTTTTGAAAGACTCCAGGAACAAAACATGCTGCAACCTCTCACCCCTCGACAAAGGGACCCCCAAAAAGGAAGGAATCTGAACCAGTATTGTCAGTATCACCAGCTTCCCGGTCATGACACCGACAACTGCAAAATTCTGAAGCAGCACATCCAAGATCTTATCAATCAAGGTTTTCAACTCCCCGAGTAGGAATCCCATGTCAAGCACCATCAGAGAGTGCTATCTTCAAGTGTTTTCTCCGATTTCTTCTCTTTACTAGTCATTTTTATGTTTTTCCAATGTTTGTAGTAGTTAGTTTCCTTTATCATTTTCGGTAGTTTCTCTAAGTCTGTAATTTCCAACATTATCTCATGATTCGTAGATAAAATCATAGTTCCATTTTCACAATTCCTGTACAAATCATTTTTCATTCATCGAAAAACAAAAAAACAAAAATGCTTTCCAGGGAAAAGGATCAGAGTAATCATTTCCCGACTATGGAACAAAGGATTTACCTCTTGTTTCTAAAAGTTGAACATGCCACGCTAAGCATCACAACTCACCCCAAAACATCCAAAACAACCCACGAAGCGGTTCCAAATCCACATCTATCGAATTGTTGTCACAAACCCCAAATCAATACCGGGGGCAATATGAGTTTAGAATCGTTGTCTTCGAATCTCTTGGTTAAGCTTGTGAACAAGTTTCTGAGTGAAGATCTCGCGAGAGTGTCTTGAGTGGTAAAACCATGAGCGAACGAGCGTATCATTCTTACACGACTCCGGTGAGTCCACATTCAAAGGTGAGGTAAACGGTATAACTCCGACCGAAGGAGATGATTTGTAAATTTACGCTTAGACCTGTGAAAAGTAACAAAGAATGGATATACAACTATCAGGAATGACGAAGCACCTAGGTACAACACCACATAGCCAAAAGCTTGTAAACCCTGTCATTAAACCCTAGGCACCCCCGCTGAGCCTTTCATATATCCCTTTTCGATATTATGAACTCCACAAAATAACCCAGCCAATGATGAATGTCCGACCCGGTGACCAAAGGAGGCGAGGAGCCCGACTCTCAGATAACATTTTCATCAGTCCAAAGAAGCAATGCCGCTATCAGCATGACGAAGCGATCCGCAAATGGTCCCAGAGTGACACAGGATCAAAAGAGCTCACATCAAAACAGCTCTCGAAGCCCAAAACCGGGAAACACAAGAACCCCGAAGGCAAAACCAAGAAAGGATAAAACAAAAGGCAAACCCGAAGTGCCTTGAAGAAATCCAAATGACAAAGAGAAGAGAAATGGTGTAAAGGACAATTTCAAATTCCAAGTCCAGAAGCTCGAAAACAACGACAACACAAAGCAGCTAGACGAATTCAAGACAAGGAAGATGAATCCGAGAGAAGACACAAGGTGCAGCTTTGGTCACCCCTTTAAGCTCCACACACCTCAAACATCCCTCCATGGTCCCGTTGTCTTGCATCACACCCCATGGCCACTTATAAGCCTCAAAGACTTCCGACTTGGTAGTTGTGTATCCAATCACGTGAAAGTAACAGATCGAATGCGTAAATTCATCAAATATCAAATTTAATGGTCTAGAAGTTGTGACCGTAAGTGAGAAACGAGTGTAAACACCAAACACGTCAAGTGTAGGTTAGGAAGCACCAAATTAGAACATAAGCCTTGACCCTGTGAGGACGAGACTCATTCGCACGTTTGATCAAAGAAAATACTGGGGGCAATCGATCGGAACGATCGATTGCCATGAACTCTAGCTCATATTGTCTTAAGGGAAAAATACTGGGGGCAATTGTTGGCTCCAACAATTGCTATGACAACACCAATTGGAACCCAAAGCTTAAGCATCACCACCACCATCCCACCACAGGCACACATAAGCCCTTACCACCACATCAAACACCTCAGGCCCACATAAGCCCTTACCTTCACTTCATACACCACACAGGCCCACATAAGCCCTTACTTTCACTTCATACACCACACAGGCCCACATAAGCCCTTACCTCCACACCTCCACTACACAGGCCCACATAAGCCCTTACCTGCACATCAAACACCACAGGCCCACATAAGCCCTTACCTTCACATCATACACCATACCCCACCGGCGGCATGTTCATCTCGTAGGAGATAAATTACAAGTCCGAAGTCTATAGTTAGGAAATGATGATTCACTTTCCTTTTCACTAAATAGAATTTTCTTCAAACAACAATTTCTTGTCTTGAACAACTTTCCTTTAAACACCTCGGTTTCATAAACCTCATCATGGCCGCATTTGGCACACTTTCTAGCAATGTCTTGCTTTGAACAATTTTTGATCCTTAACATTGCCATGTTTGGCACATTTTCCAATGATTTCTTGTTTTGGACAAGTTTCCTACATGCACTTTGATTGTATTTTGACATGTTTGACACTTTCATAATCAACTTTCATTATGATCATTTGCATAAAGTTAACCTTGCATCCGTCCGTACGAAACTCCTCATCATAGACCAGAGATACAGATTCTCACCCCGAAGATACAGATTCTTCAGAGATACAGATTCTCACCCCGAAGATACAGATTCTTTAGAGATACAGATTCTCACCCTGAGGATACAGACTCTTTAGAGATACAGATTCTTGCCCCGAAGATACAGATTCTTTAGAGATACAGATTCTCACCCGATCAGAGATACAGATTCTCAGCCAAAGATACAGACTCTTCAGAGATGCAGATTCTCAGCCAAAGATTCAGATTCACCAGAATAGATGAACTCAACCTCAGGCTCGTCACAAACCTGATTTCCTACCATTCCACTTAGGCACCCATAGGTCCTACTTTACATTCATCAATTTACGCACACATCACATCAATTTCATTACATCTCCTTTCATTTTTAGGTTCCCGACACCTTATAATGCTCGGCGTATCCCATTCAACTCCAGGTTCCTGAAACCTTACAATGCTCGGCGTAATCCATTCAACTCTAGGTTCCCGACACCTTATAATGCTCGGCGTATTCCATTCAAATTTCAGGTTCCCGACACCTTATAATGTTCGGCGTAATCCATTCAAATTTTAGGTTCCCGACACCTTATAATGCTCGGCATATCCTATTTAACTCCAGGTTCCCGACACCTTACAATGCTCGGCGTAATCCATTCAACTCCAGGTTCCCGACACCTTACAATGCTCGGCGTAATCCATTCAACTCCAGGTTCCCGACACCTTATAATTCTCGGCGTATTCCATTCAAATTTCAGGTTCCTGACACCTTATAATGCTCGGCGTAATCCATTCAAATTCAGGTTCCCGACACCTTATAATGCTGGCGTAATCCATTCAAATTTCAGGTTCCCGACACCTTATAATGCTCGGCGTAATCTATTCAGCTTCAGGTTCCCGACACCTAATAATGCTCGGCGTATTTCATTCAGCTTCAGGTTCCCGACACCGTATAATGCTCGGCGTATTCCATTTAATTTTAGGTTCCCGGCACCTTAGATGCTCGGTCTTGATTATTCACTCTTAGTTCAGTCCTTTTCACATTTAGGTAGTCAACGCCTTAGAATCGCTTGACATGTACTTCACTCCTTTAAAGGTAGTCAACGCCTTAGAATCATTTGACATCCCTTCCACTTTACTCATAGGTAGTCAGCGCCTTAGAACAGCTCGACACAACTCGTCGGATTTCAATCTACATGTAGGGTCTTTTGAGATCCAAAATTTTGGGGTATCACTCAGGCATCAACTAGTCTTTTCATCTTCATTACAAAGCCTAGTTGACGGGGGCAATCTGTTATACCCAAAATTTCAACCCCCCCGGAGTAGTCTCTAAGGCATACGTGTTACAAAGGGCAAAGTGGTCAAAATGCACCAACGCAGGATTTTCCAAGGACATTCTCGGGATTTTCTATTTTCATATGACTTGTTCATTATATCCAAACACTTCCAAATATCATAGTCATTATGAAAGGTATTTCATGATTTTCTGATAATATTTATTCTGGAAAATAAGCTTTTAATAAGCTAGTTTCTTTAATAATTAACACATGAAATAACCTCAAAATAGAAATAAAAGGGTTTTCAAAATTAAAATAAAATTGTCACATGGTTAGCATGACTACACACAGTCATAAACCTGAAATTATTTTATTTGGAACCTTATCCCAAAATTTAAAAGAGAAATTCAATCATTTTTGCAATTTTCTCTCTCCTCTGGAAAATACCGAAATCAAAACAAAATGTCATGAAATTTTAACACAAGATAGAGGATGATTTTTAGAGACTAATGCCGTTGGAATTTCGTTATTTCGACTTACCAATCGTAAGTTATGAATTATGGGAGATTCCAGATTGTAAGATTTTTATCTAATCGGTTATTTATCGAAAAAACCTGATTCCAACTCTCAAAATTCCTAAAAATCGTCTTTTATCTTTGGTTAAAATTTCAGAATTTTTATCAACCTGTAGCACGTTTTAAAAAATCAGATTCTCTTAGAGCACAAAATCAGGGTTTTAGATAAAAATCTTGTTCTATCAACTTGGCCATGCTCTTTCTATAAAAGGCCTTCCAAAAAACGACCTAGGGCAGAGGAGAACATCCCCATAGTCAGAAAACACAGCCGTCTACTTGCCTCCCACGTTTTCAACACTCCCAACACCGAAACACTGCAGAAATCACCCCGAAATCACCAAAAACTCATCCTTTCTTCTCCTATTGAACTTCCAAGCACCAAAAACACACAAAAACAGAAGAGAAACGTCCTTAACAGCATAAAGAAGAAGGAGTCAGAAGCACAATTCGAAGTCAATCCAAAACCGGCATCAACGAGGCACCAAAAGATCCCCGTTGTGAAGAGTCTCATTAAATCCGAAGGTAAAACAGGTTGAAGTCATGTTTTTCTGACTTTGTTCAACTTTAACTACTCTGTGTCAAAATTTGGAATCGAATTGACTTTTTATCGCTTCTGAATTAGCGTTTGTTTTCGCTTCTGCCCAATAACTTGTTTGCTAAGTTTCGTGTTTAATTCGAATTCAAATTGTAAACTTTCAATCACTAACGTGTTTAGAATCTTTCAGGCTACCTACCCATAAAATTTGAGCCGGAAACACCGCCGGGAGCCACCCAAACGCCGCTGTCCGAGGGCGGTCCGCACCCACGGACGCTATGTCCGGGGTCCCGGACGCCCTGTCCGAAAGCCGGACGCCCCCGGACGGTGGCGGGATATTTTTATTTTCAAAATTTAGGGTTTTATAAAACATGTCCGGGCCCACGGACGTCCTGTCCGTGGCCCCGGACTTTTCAAAATCTCGTTTCTGTTTAAATTTGACTTTTCTGTGTAATTAAGTTAACTAGGGTCCGTGGGTTCGGACATTAGGTCCGTAGCCACGGACGAAAACAAAACCTGACCTAATTCTGCCTCCGAAACCCTAGTTTTGGTATTTTAATTTCCATTTTAATTTTCTGTCAAAAAAAAATGTTAAAAAATAAAAAAAAACAGAAGCGCGCACTTAGGTTAAAAACGACTCGTAATAAGCCGTAATTAAACTAAGTAGAGGAAAAACGACTTCTAGGGGTAATGAAAGTAATTGAACCCTAATTAAGTCGAATATCAAGCCCCCGAACCCGAACTCTCCTTTCCTAATTTGATCTAGGTTAAAATTAGGTGGCGACTCTTAATAGGTTCCAGTGAGCTAGCTTAGGTTTTAATAATTATTGTTATATGACATAGTTATTAATCTTAGGCTATAAGTGGACCTAAAACCCGGTTAGATCCTAATCAATTTAATCCACATAGGATAGGGTTTAAAATCGAGGCTCACAGACTGGCGACTCTGCTGGGGACAAATTCTTAATTTTAACTTGTTTAATCTTAAGAAAGAGGGCTTAACTCGAAATTGTTTATTTATGGCTTTATTACTTTGTTTGTTTACTTTTGTGCGCACTTTAATTTCTGCACCTTTGCATCATATGAGAGCGAGGGTCCACACAAACCGATCTCACCCCGGGACCCGTTTGAGGGTCCCCTGTCAGGGACTCACACCTTTTAGGTGATGTGAATAAGCGGGGGAAAAGAGGAGGATGTCGTCTAACCACATCCCCTTAATACCTGGGCTTTAGCCCCAAGCGTTTTCCTGGCAGTGCCCTTACCTAGCCCATTGTTTGGTCAGTCAAAGACCCGACCGTGGACGCACACCTTCAGGTGATGTGAAAAAAGTGGGGAAGCCCAAAGAGAATAGTGTGCAAGCCCTATTCCTTTGTGGCGACCTGGGCCCATGCCCCAAGCACCTCTCCGGATCGATCCATACCTGGTTTAATCTTAACACTAGTGAGGACATGTTGGATTTGTGTGGGCCTTGTTTACCTGCATGATCGGCCCACTACCCAGCCTAGAAATTGATAGGAACTTCTCCTACATCAACTCAGCCCAACCCGATATCGCGGCTTTATTGTTTGCGGCCCAAAGACCCTGCTTGATTTGAATGTGTGAGTTATTTGTTCGGGCTTCGGCCCAAAAGTTTAGATTTAGGTGATTTATCTTTCAGCCCAATTTGAATTACCAATTTAGTTCTAGGCCCGGAAAACAAATCCACCTGAAGCAATCCATAAAAATCCATCAGGCCTTTCCATTTCAAGGCCCATTCTAGTCCAGGAAAACTTTTCACTCGGGCTTTGACCCACGATCCTAGACACGGGTATCATCTTCAGCCCCAATCATAATTACTCGGCCCAAATTCCAATTTACATCCAGAACATGGTTTAGAAATCACTTCAGCCCATGCGCTTTACTTTTAACCCAAACACATTCTGGCCCAAGCGCCCAATTCTCAGAACATTTCAGCCTAGGCACCAGTTCACAGCCCATGAATCATTCCGGCCCATGTGCCTCTCTTCAACTCATTTCGGGCCTCAGTGCCAACCCACAATTTTCAAAACATTCCAACTCATGTGCTTTTCTTGCAGCCCAAACAAGTTTTAGCCTAAAACTTCTTCGCGGCCCAGAATTTTTAGCTCAGGTCACTTTTGTTTTCCAACAGATAAGCCCAAATCTCAAAGAATGGCAGAGGGAGGAAATCCAATCAACATGGATGCCCAGTTAGCCGAAGAATTCAATGGGATGCTGGAAAAGATTGAGCGCATGGAGAGGGCCAACAGGCCAGCCGGTTTTGACTACTTTTCCACTGGATTATATCCCGGTTGATCTCCCTCCAAGGTTGAAATTGCCAACACTTCCTCTATACAAAGGTTCCTCCGACCCACAACTTCATTTGGCAATGTTCGACAGGGAAATGTCCATCCTTTCGCTAAACGACATGCAGAAGGCCAAGGTATATGCTCACTATCTTGATGAGACCCCTCAGCATTGGTACATAACTCAAAGGATAAATACCAAGACCTACGAGGAGGTATGTGAAGCTTTCCTGCATCATTTTGAGTACGCTAGAAGTTTTGGAGTCACCAGGGCTGATCTTGCAAGCACACAACAAACAGAAGGTGAATCAATGTCTGATTTTGTTAAGCGTTGGAGGATGAAGGCAGCCGCAATGCTCAAACAGATGGACGAACAAGAGCAAATCCGAATGGTAATTAAAAATATGCAGAAGCAATACATTGACGAGCTGAAATTCACATACTTTCCTAGCTTCAACATGCTGATGGGACAAGTTAATGTCCTAGAAGAAATGATTCACCAAGGGGAGTTAAAACTCGGGAACTCAAAAAACACCGGGAATGGCTCGGGGACAGCAGCCTGTATCCAAAGTGGCACCCGAAAGAGAACTAGGCAGCATGAGGTAAATACCGTTCGACAGATAAAAGGACCAGGACAAATCGTTGGGGCAATGGAATCATCCCGAAAGAGCTCCCGTCGGAGAGAGTTCACAAACATCGGTCAACCATTGAGCCAGGCTTTTGAAAGACTCCAGGAACAAAACATGCTGCAACCTCTCACCCCTCGACAAAGGGACCCCCAAAAAGGAAGGAATCTGAACCAGTATTGTCAGTATCACCAGCTTCCCGGTCATGACACCGACAACTGCAAAATTCTGAAGCAGCACATCCAAGATCTTATCAATCAAGGTTTTCAACTCCCCGAGTAGGAATCCCATGTCAAGCACCATCAGAGAGTGCTATCTTCAAGTGTTTTCTCCGATTTCTTCTCTTTACTAGTCATTTTTATGTTTTTCCAATGTTTGTAGTAGTTAGTTTCCTTTATCATTTTCGGTAGTTTCTCTAAGTCTGTAATTTCCAACATTATCTCATGATTCGTAGATAAAATCATTTCCATTTTCACAATTCCTGTACAAATCATTTTTCATTCATCGAAAACAAAAAAACAAAAATGCTTTCCAGGGAAAAGGATCACGAGTAATCATTTCCCGACTATGGAACAAAGGATTTACCTCTTGTTTCTAAAAGTTGAACATGCCACGCTAAGCATCACAACTCACCCCAAAACATCCAAAACAACCCACGAAGCGGTTCCAAATCCACATCTATCGAATTGTTGTCACAAACCCCAAATCAATACCGGGGGCAATATGAGTTTAGAATCGTTGTCTTCGAATCTCTTGGTTAAGCTTGTGAACAAGTTTCTGAGTGAAGATCTCGCGAGAGTGTCTTGAGTGGTAAAACCATGAGCGAACGAGCGTATCATTCTTACACGACTCCGGTGAGTCCACATTCAAAGGTGAGGTAAACGGTATAACTCCGACCGAAGGAGATGATTTGTAAATTTACGCTTAGACCTGTGAAAAGTAACAAAGAATGGATATACAACTATCAGGAATGACGAAGCACCTAGGTACAACACCACATAGCCAAAAGCTTGTAAACCCTGTCATTAAACCCTAGGCACCCCCGCTGAGCCTTTCATATATCCCTTTTCGATATTATGAACTCCACAAAATAACCCAGCCAATGATGAATGTCCGACCCGGTGACCAAAGGAGGCGAGGAGCCCGACTCTCAGATAACATTTTCATCAGTCCAAAGAAGCAATGCCGCTATCAGCATGACGAAGCGATCCACAAATGGTCCCAGAGTGACACAGGATCAAAAGAGCTCACATCAAAACAGCTCTCGAAGCCCAAAACCGGGAAACACAAGAACCCCGAAGGCAAAACCAAGAAAGGATAAAACAAAAGGCAAACCCGAAGTGCCTTGAAGAAATCCAAATGACAAAGAGAAGAGAAATGGTGTAAAGGACAATTTCAAATTCCAAGTCCAGAAGCTCGAAAACAACGACAACACAAAGCAGCTAGACGAATTCAAGACAAGGAAGATGAATCCGAGAGAAGACACAAGGTGCAGCTTTGGTCACCCCTTTAAGCTCCACACACCTCAAACATCCCTCCATGGTCCCGTTGTCTTGCATCACACCCCATGGCCACATTATAAGCCTCAAAGACTTCCGACTTGGTAGTTGTGTATCCAATCACGTGAAAGTAACAGATCGAATGCGTAAATTCATCAAATATCAAATTTAATGGTCTAGAAGTTGTGACCGTAAGTGAGAAACGAGTGTAAACACCAAACACGTCAAGTGTAGGTTAGGAAGCACCAAATTAGAACATAAGCCTTGACCCTGTGAGGACGAGACTCATTCGCACGTTTGATCAAAGAAAATACTGGGGGCAATCGATCGGAACGATCGATTGCCATGAACTCTAGCTCATATTGTCTTAAGGGAAAAATACTGGGGGCAATTGTTGGCTCCAACAATTGCTATGACAACACCAATTGGAACCCAAAGCTTAAGCATCACCACCACCATCCCACCACAGGCACACATAAGCCCTTACCACCACATCAAACACCTCAGGCCCACATAAGCCCTTACCTTCACTTCATACACCACACAGGCCCACATAAGCCCTTACTTTCACTTCATACACCACACAGGCCCACATAAGCCCTTACCTCCACACCTCCACTACACAGGCCCACATAAGCCCTTACCTGCACATCAAACACCACAGGCCCACATAAGCCCTTACCTTCACATCATACACCATACCCCACCGGCGGCATGTTCATCTCGTAGGAGATAAATTACAAGTCCGAAGTCTATAGTTAGGAAATGATGATTCACTTTCCTTTTCACTAAATAGAATTTTCTTCAAACAACAATTTCTTGTCTTGAACAACTTTCCTTTAAACACCTCGGTTTCATAAACCTCATCATGGCCGCATTTGGCACACTTTCTAGCAATGTCTTGCTTTGACAATTTTTGATCCTTAACATTGCCATGTTTGGCACATTTTCCAATGATTTCTTGTTTTGGACAAGTTTCCTACATGCACTTTGATTGTATTTTGACATGTTTTTGACACTTTCATAATCAACTTTCATTATGATCATTTGCATAAAGTTAACCTTGCATCCGTCCGTACGAAACTCCTCATCATAGACCAGAGATACAGATTCTCACCCCGAAGATACAGATTCTTCAGAGATACAGATTCTCACCCCGAAGATACAGATTCTTTAGAGATACGATTCTCACCCCGAGGATACAGACTTTTAGAGATACAGATTCTTGCCCCGAAGATACAGATTCTTTAGAGATACAGATTCTCACCCGATCAGAGATACAGATTCTCAGCCAAAGATACAGACTCTTCAGAGATGCAGATTCTCAGCCAAAGATTCAGATTCACCAGAATAGATGAACTCAACCTCAGGCTCGTCACAAACCTGATTTCCTACCATTCCACTTAGGCACCCATAGGTCCTACTTTACATTCATCAATTTACGCACACATCACATCAATTTCATTACATCTCCTTTCATTTTTAGGTTCCCGACACCTTATAATGCTCGGCGTATCCCATTCAACTCTAGGTTCCCGACACCTTACAATGCTCGGCGTAATCCATTCAACTCTAGGTTCCTGACACCTTATAATGCTCGGCGTATTCCATTCAAATTTCAGGTTCCTGACACCTTATAATGCTTGGCGTAATCCATTCAAATTTTAGGTTCCCGACACCTTATAATGCTCGGCGTATCCTATTTACTCCAGGTTCCCGACACCTTACAATGCTCGGCGTAATCCATTCAACTCCAGGTTCCCGACACCTTACAATGCTCGGCGTAATCCATTCAACTCCAGGTTCCTGACACCTTATAATGCTCGGCGTATTCCATTCAAATTTCAGGTTCCTGACACCTTATAATGCTCGGCGTAATCCATTCAAATTTCAGGTTCCCGACACCTTATAATGCTCGGCGTAATCCATTCAAATTTCAGGTTCCCGACACCTTATAATGCTCGACATAATCTATTCAGCTTCAGGTTCCCGACACCTAATAATGCTCGGCGTATTTCATTCAGCTTCAGGTTCCCGACGCCGTATAATGCTCGGCGTATTCCATTTAATTTTAGGTTCCCGGCACCTTAGATGCTCGGTCTTGATTATTCACTCTTAGTTCAGTCCACTTTTCACATTTTAGGTAGTCAACGCCTTAGAATCGCTTGACATGTACTTCACTCCTTTAAAGGTAGTCAACGCCTTAGAATCACTTGACATCCCTTCCACTTTACTCATAGGTAGTCAACGCCTTAGAACAGCTCGACACAACTCGTCGGATTTCAATCTACATGTAGGGTCTTTTGAGATCCAAAATTTTGGGGTATCACTCAGGCATCAACTAGTCTTTTCATCTTCATTACAAAGCCTAGTTGACGGGGGGCAATCTGTTATACCCAAAATTTCAACCCCCCCGGAGTAGTCTCTAAGGCATACGTGTTACAAAGGGCAAAGTGGTCAAAATGCACCAACGCAGGATTTTCCAAGGACATTCTCAGGATTTTCTATTTTCATATGACTTGTTCATTATATCCAAACACTACCAAATAAAATAGTCATTATGAAAGGTATTTCATGATTTTCTGATAATATTTATTCTGGAAAATAAGCTTTTAATAAGCTAGTCTCTTTAACAATTAACACATGAAATAACCTCAAAATAGAAATAAAAGGGTTTTCAAAATTAAAATAAAATTGTCACATGGTTAGCATGACTACACACAGTCATAAACCTGAAATTATTTTATTTGGAACCTTATCCCAAATTTTAAAAGAGAAATTCAATCATTTTTGCAATTTTCTCTCTCCTCTGGAAAATACGGAAATCAAAACAAAATGTCATGAAATTTTAACACAAGATAGAGGATGATTTTTAGAGACTAATGCCGTTGGAATTTCGTTATTTCGACTTACCAATCGTAAGTTATGAATTATAGGAGATTCCAGATTGTAAGATTTTTATCTAATCGGTTATTTATAGAAAAAACCTGATTCCAACTCTCACCATTCCTAAAAATCGTCTTTTATCTTTGGTTAAAATTTCAGAATTTTTATCAACCTGTAGCACGTTTTAAAAAATCAGATTCTCTTAGAGCACAAAATCAGGGTTTTAGATAAAAATCTTGTTCTATCAACTTGGCCATGCTCTTTCTATAAAAGGCCTTCTAAAAAAACGACCTAGGGCAGAGGAGAACATCCCCATAGTCAGAAAACACAGCCGTCTACTTGCCTCCCACGTTTTCAACACTCCCAACACCGAAACACTGTAGAAATCACCCCGAAATCACCAAAAACTCATCCTTTCTTCTCCTATTGAACTTCCAAGCACCAAAAACACACAAAAACCACCACAAAAATAGAAGAGAAACGTCCTTAACAGCATAAAGAAGAAGGAGTCAGAAGCACAATTCGAAGTCAATCCAAAACCGGCATCAACGAGGCACCAAAAGATCCCCGTTGTGAAGAGTCTCATTAAATCCGAAGGTAAAACAGGTTGAAGTCATGTTTTTCTGACTTTGTTCAACTTTAACTACTCTGTGTCAAAAGTTGGAATCGAATTGACTTTTTATCGCTTCTGAATTAGCGTTTGTTTTCGCTTCTGCCCAATAACTTGTTTGCTAAGTTTCGTGTTTAATTCGAATTCAAATTGTAAACTTTCAATCACTAACGTGTTTAGAATCTTGCAGGCTACCTACCCATAAAATTTGAGCCAGAAAAACCGCCGGGAGCCACCCAAACGCCGCTGTCCGAGGGCGGTCCGCACCCACGGACGCTTTGTCCGGGGTCCCGGACGCCCTGTCCGAAAGCCGGACGCCCCCGGACGGTGGCGGGATATTTTTATTTTCAAAATTTAGGGTTTTATAAAACATGTCCGGGCCCAAGGACGTCCTGTCCGTGGCCCCGGACTTTTCAAAATCTCGTTTCTGTTTAAATTTGACTTTTCTGTGTAATTAAGTTAACTAGGGTCCGTGGGTTCGGACATTAGGTCCGTAGCCACGGACGAAAACAAAACCTGACCTAATTCTGCCTCCAAAACCCTAGGTTTGGTATTTTAATTTCCATTTTAATTTTCTGTCAAAAAAAATGTTAAAAAATAAAAAAAACAGAAGCGCGCACTTAGGTTAAAAACGACTCGTAATAAGCCGTAATTAAACTAAGTAGAGGAAAAACGACTTCTAGGGGTAATGAAAGTAATTGAACCCTAATTAAGTCGAATATCAAGCCCCCGAACCCGAACTCTCCTTTCCTAATTTGATCTAGGTTAAAATTAGGTGGCGACTCTTAATAGGTTCCAGTGAGCTAGCTTAGGTTTTAATAATTATTGTTATATGACATAGTTATTAATCTTAGGCTATAAGTGGACCTAAAACCCGGTCAGATCCTAATCAATTTAATCCACATAGGATAGGGTTTAAAATCGAGGCTCACAAGCCACCCGATCATACCGAAGCCATCCGGGCACATCAAAGCCCTTAGGTTCCAAGGCTAATCATTCAAAAAAAACCATCCATACAAAGACCAACCACAAAGTCACAAAAACCAAAAACTGAAGGGCCATACCGGATCCATCTCGAACTCCGGAGCCAAGAGTCCTACCAAATCCCGAGACTATAGTGCACATCGGGGGAGGCTGTCAAAAACAAGATCGAAGAATGAGTCCCACAATGACAAAGTCAAGGGCCACATCAACAAGAAGCGTTCGACCATCACATCCCTCATGAAAGCAATAAAAAAGCATCCAATTTCGGATCAACCCTCAACCAAAATCAATCTCAAACCAGTCATTCAAAGCAGCGAGTTTCGTACAACAACGATTAAGTATTATAGGCTCGTCATAAGTCCTATGGATAGACGTCAAGAGGTTTAGTTGAGGCTCGTCATAAGTCCTCGCACTTTCAATTGCATTATAGGCTCGTCATAAGTCCTATAGCTAGACGTCAAGAGGTTTAGTCGAGGCTCGTCATAAGTCCTCGTGCACCCAAATCTATCAATTGTTAGTATTATAGGCTCATCATAAGTCCTATAGCTAGACGTCAAGAGGTTTAGTTGAGGCTCATCATAAGTCCTCATACTTTCAATTTGCATTATAGGCTCCTCATAAGTCCATAGCTAGACGTCAAGAGGTTTAGTTGAGGCTCGTCATAAGTCCTCGTGCATCACATTATTATGTGATTTTCCCGTTGCATTCATATAGTGTTCCATTTACAACCGCATCTCGGTGCACGAATAAAAACCTTAGTAAGAATTTTTGGCGCCCCGTCAACCTTGATCCAATTCTGCAAGCCTTTTATTGTAGAATTGAATCAATGGGAGCCATCTGTAGACACCAAAAATTCTCACCCGTTTTATATTGAAACAAAAATACAAGAATAAACACGTTTTTAGAAATAAGGCTGTCGTCCCCGTTTTCAACCAAAGGAATTTCTTTTTCCCGACATTTGAATCTCACATTCCTACGGTAAAGAAGCACGAGCTTTTTGTTGTAATCCATTTTAACCTATTTCATTTTGTATACTTATTTTGTTACTTTTGTTTTAAAATCTTTCATTGTTTTGTTATTACGTTGCATTATTTTATGTACTCGGTTGATTCCTACTTTTATTCTATTTTTACCATCATCTTTCCTACCGTTCTCTGTGACTTTTACTACTATTATTTTATCTATTTATTTTATTCATTTTATCTCCATTTCACGACCATTATTTTTCATCTTTTCATGAACATGTGCTATTCTTTTTAATTATATCATTACGTTTTGAATCTTATTTTTAGTTGTATTCCATAATTTCTTGTCACTATATTATTGCTCTCATTTTATTGTATAATATCCTTTTGGAATGGTAGCATTTTTAGAAGAGTTATCCCGGTCTGGGATAAAACTCTGGTATTATTATTTTCAGGAAGATATTGATTTCCAACTTAGTACAGCCGGTTAGCATGCTCTCTGAGTAACCAGGTGGTCTCGGGTTCGACTTTGAGCTGGGGCGTTTCTTCCATTTTCATCTAGTTTGCAATGGGACTTTTGTTTTACTATCCACGATTATGAACTGAAAGTCACTGGGGCTCAACTGGTTAAAGGTGCGGGAGGGGGTACTGGGGATACCGAGTTCAAACCCCCGATAGTAGCAAGATTTTGTTTTCCCTTCGTTTTCTTTTCAGTCAACCAGATCAAATATGGCCCAATTGTGTCTGGGTCCATTTTGTCTCTTTACCCAAATAAAACCCATGTAGTAAGCAGCCCACAAGCCATCAGCCATTCCCCCATGGAAACCCTATTCCAACATTATAAAACATTCTCAAAACCTATAGTAATCACACGTTTTTCTCAGCCGACACTAATCCCCATTCTAGTCCTATTGTCTGATTCTCAGTTTTCTTCGCCATTCCCCAGTTTCAAACCCGAGAAAAGAACCCAGAAACCTTCCTCTGTTAGAAAAATCCCTCGACCTCTCTGTCTGAATCGTTTTCAGATTCGTTCACCCCGTTTGAATCCCCGTTCGATTCCCGAGTTTACCAGGTAAGATTGGAGCTCATGGCAATGTTTCTTTTCTCCCCTGAATATTCTCACCCTCTTCTCCTTGCTTCACACATTTTGTTTCTATTTTTGGTTTCGAATGCGAGACAGTGAACTTTGGGTTGTCAGAAATCATTTTCTGAGAAAGGATCCAGTCTGTTGTTCTCCTCACTTTTTTATCGATAATGCTCTCGAACCAGGGGTTTCAAACCCACATTTCGCATGTTCCTGGTTGTTGCAGAGAGCGAAGTTTTTCTCTCTTTATGTTTTACTTCCTTATAGCAGAATTTCACTTCTTAAGACCTGCTGCTTGTCGATTTTGTTGAAAAATACGGACGACACGATTTGATTTACGTTCGTTGATTTTGTTTGTATCGGTACCGGTTATTTGCCTCTGCTAACTCAACCAAGGATAGCAACTCTGATAGGGCGGGAGGTAATTCTTCGTAGATGATTCCGACTAATAGATTGCCTTCCCCTTTGTCTTTTTAAGTTATCTACTCTGTACTCTTTTCTAATCATTGATATTCACCTGACTTGGTATGAACTTAGAAGTTCACGAACAGGAGAAAACCAGGCTTGGTTTCAGTTAAAAAAGTCCTGAACATTTCCCTTGTCAAATTTTTAAGGCCTCTTTTCATTTTGCTCATACTATTAATTGTCTGTACATTATCTATTCGTAATGGTGAGCCAAATTTTCCAATCTAGCTGATTCGTGTTTTATCTTCGGGCTTGACTCTAATTGTATACCCTAGTGTTTACTTCTCAAGAACTTACTTAGTTTCGCTTCCAGTTACTTGAATCTCAACTCGCATTCTGTCATGAGGAATATATCCATCTCAGATCGTAGTTCAACTTCTATTTGAAACTAACCAGCAGGGATTATATTACTAGAACCATCTTTTGACTGTTTTTGTGTTGAAGTCGCGCGAGTGTGTGACTTTGACCTGGGTTCATGGTGTAATTTCTTTCTGGGCTGATGTTCGAAACATGTTCCTGGCCACACCCGTTTACAGATACATCACTATCGAAATTTTGTCTCCTTTCATTTCATTTTTGGCATAAGTTTTATGGCTCGGTACTAATAATACATGTATGCGTGTTTGGTGGGTTTGTTTCATATGTTTCTTAGGAAAACATTGAGATCCTTCTCCCTGGTATTTTATCTATCACCTTATAGCTTCCTTGATTTGTTCAATGAACATGTTTATTTGAATACTGGACTCACCTTATGTCTATCCGTTATACATGCTTGGTGCTTGGGTTCTAACATTTGATCCTCTGGTTGTTTCATAAGCGTGTTACATGTGTTTTGTTTTCTGTCTGGGTTTTGAGGATAATAATGCTTGTGTGTGAGCGTGAATAAGAAGGGGTCTCTATATCTTAGCACTTCTCAGGTTTCTAGGACTAATAATGCAGGCATAATAAATGATGGATTAATATTGGGGTATGGTCTGAATCAACAGCAAGTTAAGATTTAAGGAGGAGAAAGATCTTGTTCCATAAGTTAAACCCTTCTGTTCATTAGAAGAGTTTTAAAATAATCAATCTGTAGTCATTTGTATACCTGTTTAGATTAGAACTTAAGTTGAATTTTGCTAACTTAGTAAGGGATTAAGGTGTGAAAATGGTAGATCTAGCTCCTACGCTCTGGTTGAAAGCTTTGACCTAATCATTACTAGAAAAGACTGGACTAGGTTTACTGAAGAAATAGAACTAGCGCTTCTGTTTGGATGCATAGTGCCTAAGCATCAGTTCGGCCTGGAGTTTTGATTTACTTTCTGTTGTAACCTCTTTTACCTTCGGCAAGTTTTTTTTAGTCACCTGTTTGCTTTGTAATTAATCTCTGACAATGACATTTGTTTATCTTGCTCATCAGTTTGATTCATTGTTTATTGTGTATGGATTCATACTCTCATCATGTGTATAATGCCTTATCGCATTTCTGTTCAATTTTTTCTATTATTTAAACCCTAGATAGCCCTAGGTCACCCATTTTGTTTATGATCAAAGTCTTGGAAGGTACCCCACAGCTAGCTTATTTTCTGATTTCCTTTGTGAGGAACAATACTTTCCAAATCTTTGAAAATCTTTTAAGCCTTTGAAGGTACCCCACAGCTAGCTTATTTCTTGATCTGCTTTGTGGGGAACAATACCTTCCAAACTTTTAAAGCCTATCCCAAACCACCCCTTAATTTCACTTAAAAAAACTTTACCAAAAAAAAAATGAAAGAACAATGAATTCGGAATTAATTCTAGTTTTAGTTAGCTTAAAGTCTTTTCATTAGTTAATCCTTCCAAATTTTCAACCCTCCTCGTCTCATTTCAAAATCAGGATGGTCTCTCAAGATGTTACTTCATTTTATTTCTCCTCGTTATCAATAACTCATCAAAAAAAAATCAATTCAAAGTTTTATTGTTCAGAATTAAGTTTTATAAAACAGAGATCCAAAACCAACCCAATCCCGAAATCCGGTCCAGGTCTTTGGCCCAACCCAAAACTATCCCAGCTCGGCCCAAGCCCAAGGCTCAAGCCCACTCAAAACCGGCCCAAAACCAACTCAAAATCGGCCTAAAATTCACTCAAACTCGGCCCAAATACCCATACTTGGCCCATTATCCCATACTTGGCCCCTTAGCCCATACTTGGCCATTAGACCATGCTTGCCCATCAGCCCATACCCACATCCGGCCCCTACCCACATCGGCCTAATACCCACGTCAGCCCAAGCCCAAAAAATTGGCCCGTAGCCCAGCCCAAATGCGACGCAAAGCCCGCCAACCCGACCCAAGCCCACAAAAGTCAAACCAAGTCCACAAAAGTCAAACCAAGTCCACGAAAGTCAAAACTTGACCAAAAATGTTCACCTTGACCAAAAGTGTTGACCTTAACCAAAACATTGACCTTGACCAAAACGTTGACCTTGACCAAAAATGTTGACTCAAGTATTGACCATCCCTACTTCAACCCCAAACTTTGACCCGGCTCATCTTCCAATACAAGTCAAACCAAAATCAAATCAAACCCAACTCATTTCAAACCCGATTCCTTTCAACTCAAACTCAATTTGCAAATTCCATTAAAAATCCAAAATCCAAAAATCTATCTTCCAAGATTTCAAACAACCATTTCTTCCAAATTTCTTCAAGTTTTCAAAAGAAACTATTTTATGGAATTTTAAAGGAAAAACTCTTCTTACATCACACAAAACTCTTCTCAAAATGTAGAAAGTTCTTCTCACATATACAGAAAGTTTTCTCCTAAAAAATTTTCTCAAAATCAGTGTTTCTTTATCCAGATTCCGAACAACTTCAAACTCTTTCAAAACTCAACTTTGAAAAGCAAAAATAAACCGTTTTCGGGGAATGGGAAATGTCTAATACTTTCAATATGTTTTCTTCCTAGTTAGACATCGCTTGTCTCCCTTCCAAAATAAAGATCCGAGGCGGGGCACTAGGGTCATAACTCCCTTGTCGCGGTCTGGATATCTTTAGGCGGGGCATTAGGGTGACAAACCTCCCCTAATTGCAGCCTAGATTTTTACAAGGCAAGGTGCTAGGGAAGTAACGGCCTTCCTAGCTGCAACCGGATTTTAGAATCGTCTAACTCCCTTCCGCTCGATTTCAGTATTTTTTCAGTTTTAAATGTTTTAAAACCCGGGAGTTAGAGACGTTATTAGGGTTTGACCGAGAACATCTCATTCATGGTGCTTCTCTCTAAATCCTATTTGTCGACATACATTCATTGCCCCATCTTTCGAGCCTCGGCACTTACCATAATTAAGTGTCATGTTCGAGGGGGTACATAGGGTAATCCTTCGAGATTATCCGCCCTTTTACAACAAAATGATTTTTCGGTTTTAAAAACTTTAAGAGAGACAATTCTGAATAAACCATTCCAACCCTTCCATTAGAGCTTCAGGTCACATAAACACTTCTTAATCTTTCTTTAAACAAACTCTAAGTCACGTAGGACCTCCAGTTCCTGAATGCTCCTGAACAACCTTAGCCACCTCAAACCTAAGACATTTCCAAGACTCGAACACTTGTGAACCTAATATCCTTTTCCACACTCAATCATCCCGAAAACTTGAACTCTTCTTTATCACCTTGGCTTCACAAAACGCCTCAAAAAGCTGACCACTTCAATTCAATTTGAACCTCACAATCCCGAGAAGCTCTTCAACTCTGGCAAATGATCCAAACACCTCTTAACTCCACAAAAATGACCAAAATGCCCTTATAGCATTCTCTTAGCCCCACAAAAGCCAAGACAAATTCAAACCCCTCAAAAAAAATCAAAGCCTCTTAACATTTCAACCAATCCTGCCAACCGATACTTCAAGACCAGCCAATTTCTTCAAACTCTTCGAAATCATCTACTCCTCACTCCTCAATCCACTTAATCCTATCCTTTGGCTTTAATTGAATCTCTCTAATAAGGTTTGAAAGAAGGCAATCCCGATAATTGGAGACCGAGATTTCCTCGGGCACCAATCCAAAGTCGTGGTCGTTGCCACTTGCCAAGGGGTGTAACCCAATGCGAACCCACAACAGAACCTCTGCAAATAACCAGATAAGTCTCATCCATAGGCAACAACCTCAGAGTCAATTAACGGTTCTTAGAACCTGATCTTCCTTCCTAGTTATCATAGGTAAACTAGGTGGCGACTCTAGTCAATTTCCGCCATTAGGGCATAAGTCCGCGTGGAGCCCATCGAGAACTGGTGTAGTTCTCACTAGCATTCCCCTTATGCTTTCTGGGAAAGACGGACGATTTAGTAGGTATTTGAGGGATGCTGGAATAACAGGTTTTTACCCTCCACGGAATGGCATTTTTTCTAAGATCTAGTCCTTTTAGTCAGAACCATTTAGATAGACCCCCCCCCCCTCATACCGAAAAATCACCCTCCATAACACCTTTACAATCTCTTGACCACTAGAGGTGATCCAATCACTTGCGCCTTTAATGAGCATTATGGACAGTTCATATCACACATCCTCTCAGGACACACACATGGATAGACTTAGGCTTACATTTTTATATGATCTAGCTTGGGTCCATGCTCTTGTCCTATAGCTCAAGTCCTAGCATTATTCCCAATGTATAAGGAATTCACATAATATTCAAACAACATCACACAATCAAAGACCATTTATCATTACTCAAAGGTAATGTAGACAATCACTTCTCTTTCATCAAAATCTGCTCTAAGCCATCTTGGGTCTTCAACTTATCTCTAAACCATTCTATATAATCATTTATTGTCATTCAAGCTGTAAAAGCATAATAATAGCATATAAAACAGAAATCCCCAATGTTTTACCCAAATTCGGCCACGGAAGGCCATAGGAAGAACTCAAAATTCAACTTCCACCAAACCAACAATAAATGGTTCAAACTCAAGGTTTTAACATAATAACAAGCTTTGATGATGAAATTAAGCTGAAAACGACTTTAATGGTGTGGAATCAACAAAACCCTTACCAGATGTGAATAGTAACAATTGTCGAGAAGAAGGTGGAAATCCTAGCTAAAAGTGAAGCTTGAAGAAGAATGAATCCGTCTTTAGTTACCCACAACCACTAACAATCAACTTAAGGTGAATATTTCAAGTAAGAGAAGTGAATGCAAAGTTTTCTCCTTGCTTGCATTGTGTCTGGTCCTACTAATATAGAGGATAGGGCTTTGAAGAAAAATAAAACATGAAAAATAGAAAAGAAGGAAAGAAATGAGTGACTTATAGAGGAATGAGGCATGTGACTAGCACATGCCTCTAGTTAGCTCTTTAGATAATTTAAAATAGATCCCTTAAAACTCCGATAGTTTGTATTACTACTATCCTTTTAAAAACAATCATAAGCATACAAGACATGGTTTTTGCTGTTTTAGGCAAAAACGTGCTTTAAAACTTGAACCTTTGATCTCCAAACTCAACCAAATCTTGGATTTTCTTTTCAAATCACTTCTCCATCATGAAAATATGTTATAAGTATCTATTTGGAGGTTATAAATCACCTTTCAAGCTCGAAGTATTCAAACCACTCAAAATTACCAAAAATGCCCTTAAGTCTAAAATGTGCTTAAGCAAATTTCTTCATAACTCTTGAGCTCTTGCTCTATAAGTGCCCTTTTTACAACTCATGTTAAGAACATAAATGATTATTAACTTAATAATATAACCGTTATTAAATCGGGGTATTTCATTATCTCCCAATTGAAAAAAGCTTCGACCCTGAAGCTTGGGTCACAATAACTTTATAAATACATGAAAAGCACTAGGTCCAGTTTTAATGGCACAAAAATGTCTGCTAGCTCATTCCTGGTTACCCTAGGAATCGTAAACTTTGGTTTTAGACCAATTAAAAGTCAAGTTCCTCAACACGTTTCACACATTCTTCATATTCATTTCTAAAATCTTCTATCACAATGTCATAAAGACACCTCTATTCATAGCCATCAATCATGCAATATATATTGTCATAACTCTTAGTATGCACTCTTGGTGTATTTCTAATGCAATTCATGATAAATTTCTAGCAATCAAACAATTTCATGACTAAAATGCATTAAAATGCCGCTCGCTCCACCATCCTTAGAATATAAGTTATGTCCTCGTAACTGAATCAATACATTGAAAAAGATGAGGCACATTCTTCCTCATGGCATTTTCTAGTTTCCAAGTTGCCTCTTCCATATTGTGGTTTGACCATAGAACCTTGACCATCTTGGTCACTTTGATCTAGTCTCTCTAGTCTTCTTGTCTAAGATCCTCATGGGATACTCCTAATAACTCAAGTTTGGATCCATTTTGACTACCTCTGGTTAAATCACATGCGATGGATCATACACATATTTCTACAACTAAGACACATGAAATACATTATGAACTTTGGCAAGTCCCATTGGCAATGCCATTCTGTAAGCCACTTCCATAATCTTGTCCAATACCTCATTTGGTCCAATGAACTTGGGGCTTAGGTTTTCATTTCCTTCCGAATCTCATTACGCCTTTAGTAGGAGAAACCTTCAAAAAGGCTTTCTCGTGCACTTCAAATTCAATTTGCCTTCTTTTAGATCTGCATGTAACTTTGTCTATTGTGGGCAGCTTTCAACATGTCTTGGATTACTTTGATTTGTTTCTATGTATTTTTAATCAGCTCGGGTCCCAAAATAATTGTTAGCGGGGGTCCCAAATTAATTGTCTCACTAATCACTCCAACACAATGGATTTATGCACTTTCGGCCATACAAGGCCTCAAAAGGTGTTATCTTAATGCTAGCATGATAGCTATCATTATAAGAAAATTCACTAAGATGTAACCTATCAATCTATTATCCTTGGAATTCCATCACACAACATCTCCACATATCCTCTAGTGTCTGGAAAGTCCTTTCTATTTACCCATTTGTAGATGGATGGAATGCAGAACTCATCTTTAGCTTAGTACCCATAGTTATTTAAAATTGAGTCCAAAACTTGGACAAGAAATGAGAATCTCTGTCCGACACAATTGAAGTTGGAACTCCATGATATCTAACCATATTTCTCATGTCGGCATCAACCAGTTGATCCATACTCCAAGTATCTTTCATAGGAATAAGTTTGGCCGGTTTTGTTAGACGGTCCACATTGACCTGAATTTGGTTCATTCCATTCTTGGTAAGGGTAAACCAACAATAAAGTCTATGGAGATAGAATCCCATTTCCATTCTAGTACTTCAAGAGGTTGCAATTCACCTCCTATTCTTTATGTTCAAATTTAGCTTTCTAAGAAGTAAACACCTAGAAAGAAACTGGGCCACTTTTCTTTTCATCGGCCACTAAAACTGTAATTTCATATCCTTTTTACATCTGTCACCACCGGGGTGCACAGAGTTAGACATGTGCCACTTGCGTCAACTTATCTTTCGAATCAGCACACACTTGAGGTACACACCACCTCCCTTTGAATATGATGCTTCCATCCTCATGTATTATAAAGCCTATAACTTTTACTTTTTTAATCTTCCCTTTGATTCTCTCAAGTTTCACATCACCCAGGTGCTTTTCTCTTATCTCTTATCAAATGAGTCCATTATTAAGGAAATGGCTTACAATTGGTTCTCTTGGTCACCATGACCGGGTTCAACAATTTCCAAGCTTATACTCTTTAAATCCATGAACAACTCATCAGGAAGAACTCTTATAAATTTATTGAATATACCTTTTTCCTACTTAAGCATTTCTACCACATTTGCTTTCCCCGCATGGTAGTTAATTTTAGAATCATAGTCCTTAATCAATTTCAACAACCTTCTTGTCTCATGTTCAACTTCTTCTGAGTAAATATATATATTTCAAGCTCTTACGATCGATAAATATTCAACAAGTTACAATGTATAGGTAGTGCCTCCAAATTTTCAATGCAAAAACAATAGTTGCTAACACTAAATCATGGGTGGGGTATGTTATAACCCGTATAATTCCTACCTTATATTATATCAGTTGCAATGTGTTCTAAGTGGATTGTTGGATTATCTATTCCTTGTTGTCAGTTGGGACGTCGGCGGTATTGTTTTGTAGTTGTAGGAGGGCAAGTGAAGTCTTTCCATAAGTTAATTGATATGTATTTTATTAAGTACATGAAAGTAGTAAAGGAAGTCATTAATTCTTCATTAGCGATGATTATCTCTCCTCTCAATCGTGGTGAGCGTCTCTCATCGTGGGCAGAGCGAGTTTTCTCTCTTCTTCCCTCTCTCCTCAATCTCTTCTTACGTGAATTTTGGCTCTACCGCTGCAATCAGATTGACGATCTTCGTTGCGGTGTGGTTCTCCCTTCGATTTCAGGTTTGAGTTGCAGAATTGGGACTTCGTTGTTTTCTTCGTTTTATTCAGTTTTTCTGATTGAGGGTTCTGAATGTGTTCGAATCAGTTGTCGTTGGCTGCGTTCGGATTGGGATTCTGCTGCAGTACTACATCTGGTCTTGATTCAGGTTTGTGTTGCAGAGTGTTACAGTTTTGTAACTGCAAGTTCTTGGGTTCTTCCGTTTTTCTGATTTGGGATTATCGTTGTTGTGAGAATTCAGTGATTGTGTTCGTGTCTGGTTGAGAGCTGTTCGGGTTGCACTGGTTGATTCAGATCGTTGTTTTCTGCTGCTAATTGAGGTAGGTGGTTATACTCGATTCAGTTTGGAAGTTCAGCCATGGGGTGTTGCAAGAGCGTTATCTGATTTTGTGTGTGATTCTGTTAGCGTTTTGTTGTGATTTTGGAATGGCTAAACCCCCATGGTTTCCTGTTTTAATGTCTGATTTGGTGTGTGTGCTTAATTGGCAATTCGTGGTGTTGAATTGCGTGTTTTTTTTTTCTCTGTTCGTCTTCTAAAATTTGCAGTTTTCGCACTGTCCGAACTTCTGTCCGAGCTTTGAAGTTCGGACAGTGCGTTTTGCTCTTCTGCTTTTCAAAGTTCGGGGCATGTCCGAACATCTGTCCGAACATAGATGTTCGGACACACCCTCAGGTTTTTCCTCTGATTTAAGTTCGACCTGTGTCCGAACTTCGACGTCCGTACACAAGGTCGGACCTTCCGCGTGTTTTTCCGTAAACCTGTCCGAACATCCGTCCGAACTTGGATGTTCGGACATTCTGAATTTCTCTACCTGATTTCAACTCGACTTGTGTCCGAACATTGATGTCCGGACACAAGTTCAGACATTTGGCATTCTCTGGTTTCTGAGTCTCGACTTGTGTCCGAACTTCGACGTTAGGACACAAGTTCGGACACCCCTCTGTTTTCAGCATAACTTCTTCGTTTGAACTCTGATTTGAGTGCCGTCTTGGCATTGGATTCCTTATGTTCTGTGCTACTGATTATGAGTGTTTTGGCATATTTAAATGCAACTTTGCTTCTGTTTAAGCAATCCTTCTGTTTTGGGACATTGCACATTGTTTCTGAGCCGTGAATGGCTGGGTCGAGCTATTCCGTGGTATACCATGTAGACGTCGTTCTGAGTGTGGGTCATTCCCTTTCTGTTCTGTGGGGTTGACGAACCCTTTGGCTCTCGAGTCATTTCTTTCTGCCGAGAGACCTGGTATGGTCTATGGGTCTCCGACCCTTCTGAGTGTGTGCATTGTGTTTTGTCCCTTTCTGTTTAAGTGCTCTGACTGTTTCTGATGTGGGAACCCCCTTGAGTCCCACTCTGTTTCTGTTCTGAAAGCTTCTGGATGTTGAGAATTGTGGATAAATGCTTATCTTCTCCTTCTTCTGTTTTCAATTGTTTTGAGCGACCTTGCTGATGACGGTCGCTGCTTACTGGGCATGGTTGTGTGCTCATTCCCCTACTTCTAACATTTTTTGCAGATTGATCAGCGAGGATCATCTTGAGTTCTGGAGCTATAGTGTTTAGCTTTTTCTGTTCATTCAGTTTGATACTTTGAGATGTTGTAGCCTTCGGGCCTTATACTTTTGAGTTCTGTTTCTGACTCAGTTTCGTATTTGGGATTTTGGTATTTGCTTCCGCTGTATTTGAATACATTGGTTTACAATGTTTATGTAAACTTTGTTTTGGGCCTTTATTGCATTTGAGTGTTTTAGAGCCTTGCTTTATTAGGTAATAATACGCGGCGTGTAGCACCCTTAACTCTTAGGCCGGTTTTAGGGGTGTTACATTTAGTGGTATCAGAGCTACGGTTTGGCTTTCTTTGGTGTCTGTGGGGTGTTTGCTTGTGTGAGAGTCAGATGTGACAGTGGTTGACAGTATGAGTTAGTTCTGACAAGTTTTGGATTTGTATATCCCAGAATGGCTCCTCGTAGGACACCAGTGACCCCTCAGGGAGATGCTGCGGATGTAGAGAGCAGTTTGTGATGCAGTTGATGCAGACGATGGCTGCAGCTGCTGGGGAGCTGGTGGAGGAGCTGGTGGTGCTGGCCCAGCAGGGGCGAATGCAGTGGGAGGCCGAGTCCGAGCACTCCAGGAGTTCATGAAGCTAAAACCGCCTTCCTTTGACGTTGTGGCGATCCTCAGGAGCGAACCATTGGATTACTGAGGTCGAGGACCTGCTGAGAGTGATGGGGTCGGAGGACGACCAGAAGGTAGACTTCGCCACGTTCCTCTTCAAGGGGGAGGCGAAGGAGTGGTGGCGCATGGTGATGGGTAGACATCCCCAGCCTTGGACCTGGGATCAGTTCTGCTTGGAGTTCAACAAGCAGTTCTATCCGGATGTCTACAAGGACCAGAAGATCAATGAGTATAACCGGCTGCGTCAGGGAAGAGATATGTCTGTAGAAGAGTACGTGAGGAAGTTTGTGACCCTTTCGAAGTATGCCCCAGAGCCAGATGAGCATAGGAAGGCTCGTAATTCGAGAGCGGTTTGAGGCCAGACATCAGGTCGGCGGTGACACACCTCTTCGTCACCGGACCTTCAGAGATGTGGCAGATGTCGCCCTGCTGGTAGAGGCTGACATCAGGGGCAGGCAGGCAGGCAAAGACCATAAGGGAAGAGGCGTGCTGAGGAGCCTCAGAAGAAGGAGGCTGCTCCTCCTCAGAAGAAGCAGACCTATGGAGACCGTCGGGGAGCTTCTTCATCTTCGTCAGCTGGGGCGAAGTGTGGGGCTTGTGGTCGCTCCCATCCTGGTAGGGAGTGCTACAAGAAGACTGGTGCCTGCTTTAAGTGCGGGTCGATGGAGCACCGGATCGCTCAGTGCCCTCAGGCGTCTAGTAGAGGCTCAGGAGACAAAGGCACCGGCTCAGATTCAGGGGCGAGGTCCGATCAGAAGAAGCCTCAGACTCAGGCCCGGGTTTATGCTATGGCTGGAGAGCGCGATCGAGCTGGTGATCGCGTCATCTCAGGTATCCTCCAGATCCATTCTCGAGATGTATTTTGTCTGTTTGACTCTGGAGCTACGCATTCTTTTGTCTGCTATGATTTGTTGGGTGATCTTGGACTGACTGCTGTGCCTAGTGAGATAGACTTATGTGTGAGTAGTCCGTTAGGTGGGGTTGCCCCTTGTGTGTTGGATTCTGTGTGTAAGGCTTGTCCCATAGTAGTTCGGGACAAGACCTTCTTTGCTGACCTCATCCCGATGCGGATGACCTGTTTTGATGTGATCCTGGGCATGGATTGGCTAGCAGAGCACCATGCCCATATAGATTGTGCAGCGAAGAGAGTGGTGTTCGACTTGCCAGACGGGACTCGCTTTGCTTTCTCTGGGAATGCAGTTCCATGTGCGCCGGTGATTGTGTCAGCGATGCAGGCAGCCAGTTTCTTGAGGAAGGGCTGCCAGGGCTTTTTGTGCTATCTGCCAGAGGTGCGTGAGGGATCCAGCTTGGAGAGCATCCCGGTCGTCAGAGAGTTCCCGGAGGTCTTCCAGGACGACGTGCCCGGACTTCCACCAGTGCGAGAGGTGGAGTTCACGATCGATTTAGCGCCAGAGACTCAGCCCATCTCTAGGGCCCCTTACCGTATGAGTCCGGCGGAGTTGAAGGAGCTGAAGGTTCAGCTTCAGGAGCTGTTAGACAAGGGCTTCATATGCCCTAGCGTTTCGCCTTGGGGAGCGCCAGTGCTGTTTGTGAAGAAGAAGGATGGGACCTTCCGATTGTGCATCGACTATAGAGAGTTGAACAAGGTGACCATCAAGAATCGCCTCCCCTTCCGCGCATAGATGATTTGTTTGACCAGTTGGCGGGCGCCACAGTGTTCTCGAAGATAGATCTTCGTTCGGGCTACCATCAGTTGAGGATTAAGGCCGAGGATGTGCCTAAGTCAGCTTTTAGGACTCGTTATGGTCATTACGAGTTCCTAGTCATGCCTTTTGGATTGACTAATGCTCCATCAGTATTCATGGATATGATGAACCGGGTTTTCAAACCCTATCTGGATCAGTTTGTAGTGGTCTTCATAGATGATATCTTGGTGTACTCCAAGAGCGCAGAGGAGCATGAGGAGCATCTGAGGATTGTTTTGCAGACGTTGAAGGATCGTGAGCTGTATGCTAAGTTGAAGAAGTGTGACTTCTGGCTTGATCGCGTGGTATTCTTGGGACATGTGGTCTCGAAGGACGGTATCTCAGTGGATCCTGAGAAGGTTAGAGCTGTGATGGAGTGGGCGAGGCCCACGAATGTTGCTGAGATTCGTAGTTTCCTTGGGTTAGCTGGGTACTATAGGAAGTTCGTCGAGGGATTCTCTAAGATTGTATCCCGCTGACCCGTCTGTTGAGGAAGGAGATCAAGTATGAGTGGAGCGAGGCTTGTGAGCAGAGTTTCCAGGAGATTAAGAAGAGACTGACGACCGCACCGATTCTGACTTTGCCTTCTGGGACCCGAGGGTTTCGAGGTCTTCTGTGATGCGTCCCATAAGGGACTAGGATGTGTTTTGATGCAGCAGGGTAAGGTAGTGGCTTATGGCTCCCGACAGCTTAAGCCTTATGAGAAGAACTACCCTACCCACGATCTGGAGTTGGCAGCTGTAGTGTTCGCACTGAAGATTTGGAGGCATTATCTGTATGGAGCGTCGTGTAAGGTTTACACGGACCACAAGAGTCTCAAGTATTTGTTCACTCAGAAGGAGCTGAACTTGAGACAGAGGAGGTGGTTGGAGCTACTTCATGACTACGATTTAGAGATCCTCTACCACCACCCGGGTAGAGCGAATGTTGTTGCAGATGCCTTGAGCCGAGAGGTGCTTCGGGTGTAGCTTGTGCTCTGACAGGAGTTCAGAGGTCCGCCTTAGAGCTTCAGCGGGGTGTTTGGGTAGTCAGACCAGCCAGTGCCAGTGTGATAGCAGCGCTTCAGGTCCAGTCTTCGTTGGTCGACAGGATACGGGTTGGTCAGGAGGCAGATTCAGCTTTGTGTCGGATCAGAGAGGGGCTATCCTCAGATCAGAGTTCAGATTTCAGTGTCTCCAGCGATGGGTGTCTGCGTTTCAGAGGCCGTGTATGTGTGCCAGACGATGCAGTGCTGCGTAGAGAGATCCTTCAGGAGGCTCATGGAGCGCCATATTCAGTTCACCCAGGAGGGGTGAAGATGTATCGAGATCTCAGAGAGTCGTTCTGGTGGTCTGGGATGAAGTGTGACATCTCAGAGTTTGTTTCGAAGTGCCAGACCTGTCAGCAGATTAAGGCTGAGCACCAGAGGCCAGCAGGTTTGCTTCAGCCCCTTCCCATTCCGGAGTGGAAGTGGGAGAGTGTGGGAATGGATTTCGTCATGGGTTTGCCCAGGACTCCTTCGGGTTGTGATGCCGTTTGGGTGATAGTTGATCGTCTGACGAAGTCTGCTCATTTTCTGCCGGTGAAGAAGACCTTCAGTTTGGAGCGCCTAGCTCGTTTGTATCTGGATGAGATAGTGAGACTTCACGGTGTGCCTACTACTATTGTGTCTGATCGTGACCCACGTTTTGTTTCGAGATTTTGGTGCAGTTTGCATAAGGCCTTGGGTACGAATTTAGCGTTCAGTTCAGCTTACCATCCTCAGTCGGATGGCCAGACAGAGAGGACTAATCAGGTTTTGGAGGACATGCTTCGCGCATGTGACTCTGATTGAGTTCGCCTACAACAACAGCTTTCAGGCGAGCATTGGTATGGCTCCGTTTGAAGCGTTGTATGGTAGGAGGTGCAGGTCACCCATCTGTTGGGATGACCTGAAGGAGAGGGTCTTGGTTGGACCCGAGCTGGTGCAGGGAGCAGTGGAGAAGATCAGGACGATTCGGGAGCGTTTGCTTGTTGCTCAGAGCAGACAGAAGTGCTATGCAGACCAGAGGCGTAGGCCGCTTGAGTTTGATGTTGGTGATCATGTCTATCTGCGAGTGTCGCCGGTCAGAGGTGTGGTCCGGTTTGGGAAGCGTGGGAAGCTTAGCCCGAGGTTCGTTGGACCGTTTGAGATTCTGGAGAGGATTGGCCCTGTGGCCTACCGTCTAGCCTTGCCTCCATCTTTGTCAGCTGTGCATAACGTCTTCCATGTGTCTATGTTGAGGAAGTATCTGCATGATCCGTCTCATGTGATCGACTACAGCCAGCTTCAGTTGAGAGAGGACTGCAGTTTCGAGGCGGTGCCTACTCGTATTTTAGCCAGGGATGTCCGTCGGCTTCGTAGTAAGACCCTGCCAATGGTGAAAGTCCAGTGGTCAGATCAGTTAGAGAGTGAAGCGACTTGGGAAGAGATGAGCTGCGTGCCAAGTATCCCTCCCTGTTCGAGCAGTAAGGTGAGTTAATCTCGAGGACGAGATTCTTTTAAGGGGGAGGTGATGTTATAACCCGTATAATTCCTACCTTATATTATATCAGTTGCAATGTTGTTCTAAGTTGGATTATCTATTTCCTTGTTGTCAGTTGGGACGTCGGCGGTATTGTTTTATTTGTAGAGGGCAAGGAAGTCTTTCCATAAAACAATTAAGGTAATTGTTTTATTAAGTGAATAAGTAAAGGAATTATTTATTTCCTTTCCATTTAGCGATGATTATTTCCTCATCAATCTGAATCGTGGGAGCGTCTCTTCATCGTGGTGCAGAGCGACAGTTTTCTCTCTTCTTCCCTCTCTCTCAATCTCTTCTTACGTTGTGAATTTTGGCTCTACCGCTGCAATCAGATTGACGATCTTCGTTGCGGTGTGGTTCTCCCTTCGATTTCAGGTTTGAATTGCAGAATTGGGACTTCGTTGTTTTCTTCGTTTTATTCAGTTTTTCTGATTGAGGGTTCTGAATGTGTTCGAATCAGTTGTCGTTGGCTGCGTTCGGATTGGGATTCTGCTGCAGTACTACATCTGGTCTTGATTCAGGTTTGTGTTGCAGAGTGTTACAGTTTTGTAATTGCAAGTTCTTGGGTTCTTCCGTGTTTCTGATTTGGGATTATCGTTGTTGTGAGAATTCAGTGATTGTGTTCATGTCTGGTTGGAGAGCTGTTCGGGTTGCACTGGTTGATTCAGATCGTTGTTTTCTGCTAATTGAGGTAGGTGGTTACTCGATTCCGTTTGGAAGTTCAGCCATGGGGTGTTGCAAGAGCGTTATCTGATTTTGTGTGTGATTCTGTTAGCGTTTTGTTGTGATTTTGGAATGGCTAACCCCCATGGTTTCCTGTTTTAATGTCTGATTTGGTGTGTGTGCTTAATTGGCAATTCGTGGTGTTGAATTGCGTTGTTTTTCTGCTCTGTTCGTCTTCTCAATTTGCAGTTTTCGCACTGTCCGAACTTCTGTCCGAGCTTTGAAGTTCGGACAGTGCGTTTTGCTCTTCTGCTTTTCAAAGTTCGGGGCATGTCCGAACATCTGTCCGAACATAGATGTTCGGACACACCCTCAGGTTTTTCCTCTGATTTAAGTTCGACCTGTGTCCGAACTTCGACGTCCGGACACAAGGTCGGACCTTCCGTGTGTTTTTCCGTAAAACCTGTCCGAACATCCGTCCGAACTTGGATGTTCGGACATTCTGAATTTCTCTACCTGATTTCAACTCGACTTGTGTCCGAAAATTGATGTCCGGACACAAGTTCGGACATTTGGCATTCTCTGGTTTCTGAGTCTCGACTTGTGTCCGAACTTCGACGTTAGGACACAAGTGCGGACACCCCTCTGTTTTCAGCATAACTTCTTCGTTTGAACTCCGATTTGAGTGCCGTCTGTGGCATTGGATTCCTTATGTTCTGTGCTACTGATTATGAGTGTTTTGGCATATTTAAATGCAACTTTGCTTCTGTTTAAGCAATCCTTCTGTTTTGGGACATTGCACATTGTTTCTGAGCCGTGAATGGCTGGGTCGAGCTATTCCGTGGTATACCATGTAGACGTCGTTCTGAGTGTGGGTCATTCCCTTTCTGTTATGTGGGGTTGACGAACCCTTTGGCTCTTTCGAGTCATTTCTGCGTTGCCGAGAGACCTGGTATGGTCTATGGTCTCCAACCCTTCTGAGTGTGTGCATTGTGTTTTGTCCCCTTTCTGTTTAAGTGCTCTGACTGTTTCTGATATGGGAACCCCCTTGAGTCCCACTCTGTTTCTGTTCTGAAAGCTTCTGGATGTTGAGAATTGTGGATAAATGCTTATCTTCTCCTTCTTCTTCTGTTTTCAATTGTTTTAAGCGACCTTGCTGATGACGGTCGCTGCTTACTAGGCATGGTTGTGTGCTCATTCCCCTACTTCTAACATTTTTTGCAGATTGATCAGCGAGGATCATCTTGAGTTCTGGAGCTATAGTGTTTAGCTTTTTCTGTTCATTCAGTTTGATACTTTGAGATGTTGTGTAGCCTTCGGGCCTTATACTTTTGACTTCTGTTTCTGACTCAGTTTCGTATTTGGGATTTTGGTATTTGCTTCCGCTGTATTTGAATACATTGGTTTACAATGTTTATGTAAACTTTGTTTTGGGCCTTTATTGCGTTTGAGTGTTTTAGAGCCTTGCGTTATTAGGTAATAATACGCGGCGTGTAGCACCCTTAACTCTTAGGCCGGTTTTAGGGGTGTTACAGGGTATATTGTTTCATACTCCTTTAATAGTCTTAAGGCTTAAGCAATCACTTTCCTATTCTGCAATAGGCCCAAACCATACATAGAAGCATCGCTACAAATTCCAAAGCCCTCTACCCCAGATGGCAAAGTCAGCACTAGTGCTGATGTCAACCTTTCTTTCAACTCCTAGAAAGACTTATGACAATCATCATCCCATTGGAATTTTAAAGTTTTCTTCATCAAGTTGGTCATGGGTCTTACAATCTTAGAGATATCCTTAACAAACCTCCTATAGTAACTTGCAAAACCCAATAAACTTCTCACTTCTATTACATTAGTTGGCCTTTGCCACTCCTTTGCCGCCTCAATTTTAGATGGGTCAATGACTGTCCCTTTACTTGTTATCACATGGCCTAAGAAGGAAAATTTTCTCAACCAGAATTCACACTTGTTTAACTTAGCATAAAGTTAATTTTCCTTAGTGTCTGAGATGCACTCCTTATGTCTTTTATGTTCCTTTTCATCTTTCTAATAAACTAGAACACCATTAATGAAGACAACCACAAACTTATCTATATACGCATTGAACACTATGTTCATCAAGTCCATAAACAAAATTGGAGCATTAGTCAAACCAAAAGGCATAACGGTAAACTCATCATGTCCATATCTTATTCTGAAAGCTGTCTATGGTATGCCTTTCTCTACAATTCTAAGTTGATAATAACTAGATCTCAAATCAATCTTTGAGTAAACTCCAGCCCCTCTCAACTGATCAAACATATTATCGAACCTAGGTTGTGGGTACTTGTTCATTACTGTCACTTGGTTTAGCTCTCTGTAGTCAGTGCATAACCTTAAACTACCATCTTTCTTCCTTACAAACAAAACCGGTGCTCCCCATGGAGACACACTTGGATGGATGTACCCTTTGTCCAGTTCTTCTAAATGACTTTTCAATTCTTTCATTTCAGCATGTGCCATTCGATATGGTGCATTGGCAATTCGATATGGTGCTTTGACCTATTCCAGGTTGCAAATCAATGCTAAACTTAACCTCTCTGTTTGGCAGGATTCCTGGAATCTCACTAGGAAACACATTTGTGTACTAATTTACCACATGAATCTCACAATGGTCTGTCAATTATTTCCTTATATTCTTCACATAACACAAATAAACATGGTATCCCCTCCTCATTTCTGTCATCACACTCAAAGCTTAAGCAATCTTGATTCGGGGTTTCTCATTCGCAAACATGTAAGATATTCTTTGACCCTTTGGTATTTTTAGGACCACTTTGTGCTCATCACATAGGATGTTGCCCTTATGCTTGTGCAGCCTATCCATTCCAAGAACAACATCAAAGTCTCTTAAAACAAATTTGATCAAATCGACAGGGAACTCAACTTCCTTAATCTCCACACATGCCCCTTTGATCTCCTCACCACATTTGATCACTTTCCCTGAGGGAATAAAAATAGCTACATCTAGGTTTTCACTTGTTACTAACGAGTTATTTTCAAGAAATGAAGATGCAACAAATTTCAATGATGCACCAGAATCGAATACTATAACATAAGCAGGATTTCTATTAATTAAGAAGGTACCTTATATCACTCCACCTTTTTGGAATTAGCCTTAATTTGGCTCATCACATTGATCTTTCCTACTACTTTAAACTCTTTGCACTACCACCACATTAGACTCAGTCCTGGGTCTGTCTGGAATAACTGGAGAAGGTCTATTATGATTTCCTTGGTTCACAGTCATCGAGGCAGTTGAACTAGTGTTTCGTTCATACCTTCCACCTCTGGCTTCATTCCTATCATTACTTTCATTTCCACCACGGTAGGAAGATGATTCTAGGTTCCAAAAACATTCAAATATTTATGTCCCAACTTTCCATAAAAGTGGCAATCAAATAATTTGCCTTGGCAATTGGCCCCTGGGTGGTTCTTGTCACCCCTTTTGCATGTAAAGTTCTTCTTCAGCCCACTAAATTTTCCTTTCTCTCTTTGAGAATGGTTCAGATTGTTACTCATTTAGAACTCCCTCCATAGTTAGAGCGTACTTTCTTGCTTGGCTCAGAATGGGCCTTGCCCCCGGTTTTCCTTCTCATATCATCTCAGTTTATTTTTAGTGCTTGGATGTCATCCGGACTACAAGCCTTCTCATAGGCCTCTTGTACAGTTCTAGTTGGGTTCATACTAAAGAACTCTTGAAGTCTCGGGTTGAGGCCATTAATAAACCTCCTTGTCAAAGTTTCCTCACATGGGACTAAGTCTCTTGTAAATCTGGCTAGCTCTAGAAACTTACTGTGATATTCCTGGATACTTAGGTTATTTTGCTTGAGTTCTGTGAACTCACCCTGCATCCTTACTCTCGCATGATCAAGGTAGAACCTTCCCCACAAGACCTCGGTAAAAAGCCTCTCATCTAAATTTGAATCAAGTAGTAATTGAGCACGGCCAGCTCTACACCATAAATCTGCCTCATCACCTTCTAGGTATAAGGCATCCCCTGACACCATTCTATTTACAGGGTACCAACTATTTTGAAAACCTATTCCATCTTTCTTATCCTACCTTTCAGCTTCATTGGATCCTAAACTCTTACATACACATCGGGTCGGACATTGGCAATCTTCTTGGAGATATCTTCTCCTTGCCTAGCCTCACTCTTTTCCGGAGCTTTCTGATCTCTTTCATTTTGTAGGGTTATCTAAGCTTGAGCAAGTTGGGCCATAACATTGGCAAGATTATTCATAGCTACCATCTCATAGAGCTCTTCTTGAGCTCCTCGGGAACTAGCTGAAGTTCCAAAAGCTAACATACTTAAAGGATTAGTAAATACATATTTCACAACATTACCACTAATTTCTTGACCAACTGTCCAACCATCTCAGACCCAATTCACTCATACATTTTTTCTTAGCAGTAAGAAGGGTTCTCATCCAATTCTTAGTTGCTAAGTTACTAATGTAGGCAGTATGCCCCTTAAAAACAATAACAAAGTCTCATTATCAAGACAATCGAGCATTGTCACAAAAAGTCATCAAACAACTCACACTTTAGCCTTAAGGCAATTCATATATCATACCATTCAATGGTCACTTTGACATTCCAATACAGTCATAGTCTCAAAGGACCTTTCACAATACATCCACCATGCATGTCACACAATGCAAGCTGTCATACACCTCTATCGAAATACACTTAGGCTCATTAGGAAATTCGCATTTAATCATCACACAGGGTTGCAGCCACATAACCGAGACTTAGTCATTCTTTATCACATAATGGTAGGGAGTTCCATCCTTAAACTGTCACAATCAAACTCATCCTTAACAAGGAAGGGATAAATAGGTCACTATGACTTCACAATTCAAGCATCCACAAACAGGGATCAACATACATTTCCTTATCTTTCACATCCTCTTATCCAACATAATTACATATTATAAGATTGTTTTTCTTATAGAGGTGAAATCTTGTCTAACTCACGGACATCAAGATAATGAGGTTGCTCAGGTGTCATTACCAATGATCCAAAAGGTAAACCCCATTCATTCATTTATGCGGGGAGTAAAGTGTTCGTCTAATCATATTCACCAAAATGAATACCTCAACGAATTAGTCAGATCTTAACTTTCTAGTAAGTTATGGTGATATCAATCACAACACTCAACACCCAACCCAACTCTTACTCAAAGCACCACGAAAGAATAACTATCACATTATCATTCACCATCAAAACAGATCAGAAACACCTTAGGTGTGCAAGGAGATTGATAAACATGAGGAACACAACTGTGCTCACCACGTGTGCCCTTTATCCTAGAAATCAATTCAAATCCTTTTTGAAACCACAACATCTCAAAAGAACTTAATTTAGAGCCAATGAAGCTCTGATACCACTTTGTAACACCCCAATTCTTAAACACAAGATTAACCTTTTAACCATTAGAATTTACAATGGAAATACAAGATATTTAGGTTTTATTGCCATATTCCTATTAGGCGAACGTTAACGCTAAACCACTTCTCAAAACCAACTTTAACTTTTTAGAAATTTTGGGCAAGACTTACCCAGACACATCTCTTAACATCAAAGCCATCTTTATGCAAGAAAACGTGCTCACAAAAATAAAACCACATGGGCATGACCAACAAGTGGCTCTTGAAGGGTAGCACCTATAATTTACAAGGTAGCCTAAACTGTCGTGCCCCAGTTTTTTTATTTTGTTTCAGGTTCGCAAAGGGAGCATTATGTTATTCTATAACTTTATGCTATAGTGTTATGTCATTTCTGGTTGTTTGTATTGGCTTGGATAAGAGAAAGGGTGTTAGCGTCATTTTGGCTTATAATTATTTTAGTTTGGAAAGAAGTTTTTCCTAATTTTCTTTTCATTTCCTTTTCCCAGTTCTGATTTCTTCCTCGTTCTACACTCTCCCTCCCACTCTGCTCTTTCTCCTCATCTTCTCTTTTCATCATTTTCTTTCTTTGGTTCTGTTCCCATGTTCAATCGTTCGGATGGTCCGGTTCGTAGAGAGAGTAGTTTTGCTAGTCCGTCAAATTTCAGGTTAGAGTTGTGGGTTTAATTTTTGGTTATGTTCTTTGTTTTTCCTTCTTCATTTCTGATTTTGGTCTCAAATTTTGGCTAATCCAGTTGGTTGTTCGTCAAGTCTTGTGGGTTCTTCGATTTGAGGTAGGTGGTAAATGAATTTGGAACGTGTGTGTTCACCCATGAAGAATCTAAGGGATTTGTTTCTGATTTTATTGATGAACTCTCTGATTTGATTATGATTCCAACCGGATTTTGATAGCAATTTCACTGTGCTAAAACCCCATGGTTTTGTGCTTTGATTTGTTAATTTGATATGGAAATTTATATGTTATTTATAGAGAATTTATGGATTTGAGTTCGTCACTTTTCTGCTTCTGATTTTGCAGATTTTGCCATGTCCGAATATGCATCCGAACATGTAAGTTCAGGGAGCATGTGCGGACACCTTTAATTTTGACGGTTAGTGCAAGCAAGTTCGGACGGTAAGTGAGAACGAGTTCTGGGTTTGTAGTTCGACTTGTGTCCAAACATGTAAGCCCGAACACAAGTTCGACTCGTAAGGTTTTTATTTGAACTTTGTCCGAACTTATACGTTTGGACACAAGTCCGGACGCCTCTAGTTTTCAAACTCGGCATGCATCCGAACTTGTAAGTTCGGACACATGTTCAGACATGTGTATTTTGAAGTTCGGCATGTGTTACACCCAAAATTTTAACCCACTCGGAATAGTCTCTAAGGCATACGAGTTACAAAGGGCAAAAGGGTCAAAATGCACTAATGCGGGATTTTCCAAGGACATTCTCGGGATTTTCTATTTTCATATGACTTGTTCATTATCTCCAAACCCCTCCAAATACCATAGTCACTACGAAAGGCATTTCATGATTTTCTGATAATATTTATTCTGGAAATTTAGCATTTAATTCATATTATAAGCTAATTTCTTTAATAATTAACACATGAAATAGCCTCAAAATAGAAATAAAAACGTTTCTGAAATTAAAATAAAATTGTTACATGGTTAGCATGACTACATACAGTCGTAAACCTGAAATTATTTTATTTGGAACCTTAGCCCAAAATTAAAAAGAGAAATTCAATCATTTTTACAATTTTCTCTCTCCTTTGGAAAATATTGAAATCAAATCAAAATTTCATGAAATGTTAATACAAGATAGTGGATGATTTTTAGAGACTAATTCCATTGGAATTTCATTATTTTGACTTTCCAATAATAAGTTATGAATTATGGGAGATTCCAGATTGTCTGATTTTTATCTAATAGGTTATTTATCAAAACAACCCGATTCTAACTCTCAAAATTCTTAAAAATAATCCCTTACCTTTAGTTAAAATTTCATAATTTTACTCGGCCTGCAGCATATTCTAAAAAATCAGATTCCCTTAAGAGCAAAAAATCAGGGTTTTAGATAAAAATCTTGTTCTATCAACATGGTCTTGCTCTTTCTATAAACGAACCTTCCAAAAATGACCTAGGGAAGAGGAGAACACTTCCAAAGTCAGAAAACACAGCCATAAACCTTCTCCCCACGTTTTTACACTTCCAAACCTCAAATCAATACTGGAACACTGCAGAAATCACCCCGAAATCACCTAAAACTTATCCTTTCTTCTCCTATTGAACATCCAAGCACCAAAACACCAAAAATACAGACCCAAAACGTGGTTAACAGTCCAGCGAAGAAGGGGTCAGAAGTTGGTTTCGAACTCAAGCCAGAACCGAATCCAACGAAGCCTCGAAGGGCTCCCGACGTGAAGGATCCAATCGAATTCGAAGGTAAAACTGGTAGAAATCTTAACCTTCTAACTCCCCATGAAGTGTTTAATCTTGTGTTAAAATTTGAATTCGAACTGACTCTTTACGGTTTCTAAATTGTCATTTGTTTTCGTTTCTGTTCACTAACTTGTTCAATAAGTTTTGTCCTTAAATCGTAGTCAAATTGAAAACTTTTGATTACTATGCAGACGTGTATATCTGAGTGGTTAGAGCTGTAGAAATTAAAATAAAAGAAAAGAAATTAAAACTCAAAATAAACGTCGGGCTGCAAACAAATCCCGGTCGTAGTAGTATAGTAAAGTGTAAGCGACCGGATATCGAACCGTGGGACTAATGTGCATATTATAGTACCTAAGCGTGTCACAAAAAGGGGGGATTAATTGACTTGTATTATAAATAAAAAGGAAAGATTAAATAAACTAAGTTAATAGATAAATTAAATGGGACTCTGGGTCAGGTTAATATGATCTGCTTAATTATGCTATCTCTACTGGTTTAATATAATTGTTTGGCAAAATTCCTCTTATTATCTTAAGGTCCGATGAAAACTCATAAGAACTCGTTTACCTGAAAATGCAAGGTCCGATGAAAACTCAAGCAAAATGCGTGTAAACGGACGGTTTAAATATGAGAAATTATTTATGCATCTGAGTACTAACTTAAACGATGAAAAAAGTTTCCTCCAGATTTACGGCTTAATTAACCTATCTATTTGTCACCGATCAGATTAGAAATAGATTTAGTAAAGCAATTTAATAAACTCATGACATTTATTAAAAGGCGAGATGACCCTTTAAAACGCAACAAACTGTATTTAAATAAAACCAGTAAACATATTGCATAATTAATACAAACACATAATAACCATTCCCAGAGTATAAATATTCTAGCCTAACATATTAAATAGATAAACAAAAACAAGAGTAGTAGAAATCATCTGTAGTCACTCCTGCATTCGTTCTGCTATTTTGTATACGTACGACTAGAGGTGGATATGGTGGAATGTAAAAATAAATAAAATGGAGAAGACGGGAGAAGAGAAATGGGATGGACGATGGTATTCTGTAGTGGATCGATGATGTTGGGTGGTGGATGTGTACATGAGAGCAGAAGGAACGTGTGTTTATATAGGAGAAGGAAGAGGCAGATGGAAGAACATCTATTGCCGATTGATTGCAGCTCATTGATTGCAGACAGAGGTGGAGACAACGCGTGAGTGAATTAAGGTAGGCGGTGGGCGGAGTAGATGGATAAGGCAGAAGCGAGTCGGCGAAGAAGATAAGCTCGCGTCTGATTTTTAGTCACGTCCGCGTGGCTGTCCGCTTTGTTTTAGGCGGACACTCATGAGGACACAAATGGAGTCCGTGTCCTAGTCTTGTCCGCATGAGTGTCCTCGCTTGTGTCCTCATGGTTCTGGGCGACAAGAGAGTTAGGCGCGCTCTCAATTTGTCCGTATGGTTGTCCTCACTTGTGACGTCGTGGTTCTAGGCGGACACTCATGAGGACACAAATGGAGTCCGCGCTCCATATCTTGTCCGCATGGCTGTCCTCGCTTGTGACGTCGTGGTTCTATGCGGACACTCACGACGTCACAAATGCGGACACAAACTTGACCGGCTCTAGATTCTTCGTTTGGACTCCGTTTTTCGAGCCGTTTGCGCCTATGCGTTCGTCTCTTCGTCTACTTTGCTCCCAGCTTGGTTTTCCTCATGTTTAAACAATAAATTTGTGAGATAACAATAAAACATAAACTAGAGGAAAACTAACCGAAGTGGAGAAATGAGCAAGAAAAGTGCTAATATTATATATGAAATACACCTATAAAAATGCTCATTTGGACACTTATCATACTAACGTGCTTATATTCTTTCAGGCTACAAACCCATAAATTTTGAGCCAAAAACACCACCGGGAACCGCCCAAATGCCGTCGTCCGAAGCGGTCCGCACCCACGGACGCTATGTCCGGGGTCCCGGACGCCCTGTCCGTAAGACCGGACGCCACCGGACGGTGGCAGGATTTTTTTTTTTCGATTTTTCAAACTTTAGGGTTTTTAACGGTGCATGTCCGGGCCCACGGGCGCCCTGTCCGTGGCCCCGGACTTTTCAAGTTTACGTTTTTATTTATTTCTGTTTTCGTAATCATGTAATTCAATTGGGGTCCGTGGTCTCGGACATTAGGTCCGTGGCTACGGACATAATTAAAATTTGACCTAATTCTGCCTCCGAAACCCTAGTTTAGGTAGTTTCAATTTCACTTTAATTTTCTGTCAAAAAATGTTAAAAAACACAAAAAAATCAAAAGCACGCACTTAGGTTAAAACGACTCGTAATAAACCGTAATTAAACTAAGTAGATGAAAAATGACTTCTTGGGGTAGTGAAAGTAATTTGAACCCTAATTAAGTTAAATATCAAGCCCCCGAACCCGAACTCTCCTTTCCTAATTTAATCTAGGTAAAAATTAGGTTCTAGTGAGCTAGCTCAAGATTTAATAATTATTGTTATATGACATAGTTATTAATCTTAGGTTATAAGAGGACCTAGGACTCGACCAGATCCTAATGAACTTAATCAACATAGGATAGGGTTCAAAAATCGAGGCTCACAGCATGCGTCCAAGCATGCATGTTGGGACACATGTCCGGACACCTCTCTAATTTCGCCTAAAATGTTCGTTTGAGCTCCGTTTTGACTTCTGCTTGAGGAGTTCTGATCCTTTAACTGTGTACAAGCTATTTTGACTTGTTTTAGTATGCGTTCTGAAAGTATTCATTCTGTTTGTGATCTTTGAATTGCTTTGAAAGTGTGTTTTGGTCTCTGATTTCTATTTGCTTCTCACGTAACCTACTTGGGCATTTCTTCATGCGCTATTTGGGCCTCGCCCCAACGGGTCCCCGGCCTAGGCCCACCCCTAAACCCAAATCCTCGACTTCTCCTATTCTCGCCACCCCTCCCCTTCCCTCAACAAACCCCTGTGCAAAAATATCAAGACCCCAAAGAAGACTCCTCTTGCCTCCAGGCTCCTCTCCCGTTTCCCCAACCCATCCTCACCCCTTCTTTACTAGATCGATCTCCCTCCCTAATCTTCCCAATATGCTTATGTTCCCTACCTTTGATTGGTGTTTTAATCCTTCCTTTTAGACACCTGACAAGTGGTTCCCCCTAAGGGGACAACCCCCAAGAAGAAATCCCCCTTGCCCTTCGGTGAGGACCTTTCTCTCCTTGTCGCTAACTCCTTCTTTTTATATGATCAGTTTGTTGTTCTACTAACCCCTCCTCCCTTCCTCCTCACCCCCCCCCCCCCATTATTGTTGTTTGAAACATCAGGGGGTGCAACAATCACCCTCAAAATTCGAGATATTTAGAAAGTGTCCATAACAATAAGCTTTGTGCCTTTGGCCTCCTTGAAACTCATATATCTCTTACCAACCTGTTATACCCAATTTTGACCCTTGGGAAAGGCCTTAGTGCACAAAGGCTATGGCAAGGGCAAACTGGTCAACTTGTGATAAGTCAGGATTTTCCAAGGCTACTCCCGGACTTTCCATTTTCATATGACTCATTCATCATCTCAAAATACCTTCAAACTCCATAGTCATTATGAAAGACATTTCATAATTTAAGATAATCTTTATTCTGGAAATATAGCTTTACTTGATATCATAAGCTAATGTCCTTAATAATTAACGTATGGAATTGCCTCAAAATAGAAAGAAAAGGCCTCCAAACATTAAACAAAAATTGTCACATGGTTAACATGACTACACACAGTCATAAACCTAACAAATTTCATTTGGAGCCTTACCCAAAATTTTAAAGAGAAGTTCAAACATACTTGCAATTTTCTCTCTCCTCTGGAAAATAGCCAAATTAGGTCAAAATGTCATGAAATTGTAACACATGATATAAGAAGATATTTAGAGAAAATCCTATTGGAATTTTGCAATTTTGAATTTTCAATATTTAGTCATGAATTATGAGAGGTACCGGAATGTAACGTATTTATCAAACTGATTATTTATCAAAATAACCTGATTCCAACTCACAAAATTCATAAAAATTGTCTTTTACCTATGGTTAAAATTTCATGATATAACTGGACTTGTAGGCAAGATGAAAATATTAGATTCTCTTAAAGCCTATAAAGAATTTTGTAAATGTTTTGTTTTATCAATTTGGCCACACCTTTCCTATAAAACCAGGTCTTCTCAAACAACCTAACACACATCATAAACTTCCCATGTTTAGAAATCAACTCTCCCAACTTGCCTCCCATGTTTTCCAACCCTACCAAACAAAAACTTTGTTGAAGTTGCCTCTAAATCACTAAAAACTCCAAACTTTTCTTTTCCTACAAAGTTACAAGCCTTCAAATACCACAAATCTAGAAGGAAGATTTGGTAAACAAAATAAGGGATAAGAAGTGAGAAGCTATAAGTTGTTGCCTAACTGGATGACAACCGACAAACTGACCAAAGAGTCCCGTCAAGCAAGGACGACCATTTGGAGCTTTCTAACTAGGTTAGAGGCCATCAAATCTTAAACCTACAAACTCCCCGCATTCTCCTCACCAATCTCTAGTAAAAAAATAAACTTCGAATTGTGCATTTTTTGTTTTATTAGCTTTCTGTGCATTTACTTGTTTACCAAGTTTCTTCCAAAATTTAACGTCAAAACTAAAATTTCATGTCACCAACAACATTAGAATCCTTCAGGCTACCTCCCATAAAATTTGAAGCAAAATGCCATCAGGAACCCTGACAAAACCACAGTTCGATGGTGGTCCAGGACCATAGACTGCATGTCCGGGCCCATAGATACCCTGTCTGGGACCGCGGGACCACTCACGGTCTGTACAAAAATTAATATCCGAATTTATCTTTAAATTTTAATTGAGTCCCGCTCATGGACACCCTATTTGCTGCCCCAAAAATCTCAAAATTTTCATATTTTGTAATTTCACAATTTCACAATTTTTTTTAATTAAATAGATTAGGGACAGCAGTCATAGATGACGGTAAAGTTGACCCAATTTTGTTCTGAAAACCCTAAGTTAGGTTAGTTTAGTTTTCACATTTATTTCTATAAAAAATGTTAAAATCACAAAATACAAAAACTTACACACTTTAGGTAAACCAACTTTATAGTAAGCCTTTTATGGCATTAGTAAAGGGAAAATAGCTTCGAAGGTAGCGAAAGTAATTTGAACCCAAATACTATATTACCATGAAATACCCCCAATCTTTAAATAATTAAATAATGATAGACAAGTATTATTTATGGGATTATTAACCCTAATAAAAAGCATATAAACACTTGGGCGTTAAAACACACCTAAACTCCTTAAGGTCAAAACAAGCGTTAAAGTCCGACCTTAAGTTAACCAAGTTATATAAGCTATAAAACTCATATAAAGTTAACCAAGGGTCATTATATGACCTTTAAAACACAATTCCTCAGTTGGAACTGAGTAAAAATACAAAATGCTCGGGAGTTCCCTTAAAGGCCCCTTAAGGCCCGAAAGTCCCGGAAATACCTTATTAAATAAAGTAGAGCATTACACTTAATTCTAAATACACAATAATACTTTAATTAACATTTAAGATGAAGTCCTCAAGATAGATTCTCAGTTAGAGACAAAGTTCTCGGAGGTTCCCGATGAGGGCCCCAAACCCACGGGTGCCTCGGAGAGGTACCGAAGTGGCACGAACTCCAATATAAATCATTCTAAGAGTTCCTATCATCTATATTCATTATTCCAAAGAGGGTTCTCGAGCTACTTTCACAAAAATTAACAAAGTGCTCGGATGAATTCTTAACGCTCCTTTTTGCCCCGGGAGTGTCCCGTTAGCCCGAAAATTGAGTTACAAGTTTATATAACCCCATATAACTCAATGTAACACCTTAACATATTATTATTAACTATAAAAAATGTAAATAGACACTTGGAACCAATAGCGATGAATTATTTTCCGGAAAATTCTTAAAGCACAAAAACGCACCTTCGGGTGTCACAAAAACGCGTTCTATGCAATTGCCTTGAAATTTTTGAGGAGCCACGAGTTGATAATATTAAAGGGGATAAATTGAACATCTAAATCAATTGATGGCAGTACTAAATTCATAGTACAAGTGGGGGCGATTTTAGGATCAAAAAGATACCTTAAATCAGCATTTTTACCTTAAAACTTTCACCTTTTACCATAATAAAAATGTACCAATTAAATGCTGGAACCTATTACACATATTAGTATGGTCTTAGAAAATATATTGTAACAAAAATAAAGTTAAAAATCAAACCCATCTGACCTCCATTCCATGCGTTAAAATGGGTAGTTTTAGGCTAGTTTTAACAAAAAAATGTGTCTTATGATAATGTGACTCACCTAGCATATACTATATGATAATGTATCAATAAGGTGCCGTTTGATCATGGCGTCTACATTTGATCGGTATAAATGTGCACATTAATCTTGGTACAATTCGTAGAGATTAATGTAGGCTTTCAAATTCTGTGTTCGCTGACGACGATTACTTGATGCACTTTATACTGAATGAAAAGACAGTCTTATCCCTTCTTTTTCATCATTATAAATTCACGCTCCAGAGAATACCTAAATCAGAGTTGACAATTAATTATCATGAATTTGAGGGTAAATAGGTAATCCTGCATTAAAGCTATAGGGCTGGAACTTTACGGACGTGAACGTAGGTAAAACTACGTTTGGTTAAAGGTCCTTTAAGAGCTTAATACCCATATTTTGCACTGTAAATCGTGCGCATCTTTCGCATGGAATGTGGGCAAATCGTGAGAAGTGGGCGATTTGTCACCATCGAACGTAGCCTAAAATTCAGTCAATTTGGGAGTGCAGCGCCGATTTTCCTGCAAGAAGACAAGGGATATTAGCCTATATTAAGATAAAGAAATTAAACACAAAACTAGTCTTACTTTGACTAGTCAATTTAACAAGGAAGAACAAGTGGCTCCATTGTCTCATGGCTGCCGATTTTGACAACGATAAAGAGAGGTTGATTGCCTCATTTATTAGTCAACAACACCAACCTAACTAACATGATAATCTTGTCTCCAATCAAACAAAATCAACTAGCCTCCTAAGTCTTGTGGTGGCCGATTTCAACATAGGAAAGGAGGAGTTAATGCCTTATTAAAGTCAAGCTAAATTACCTACATATCTAGCCATGTCTTGATATCTTCAATTAGCAAGAATCCAATGCCTAGGTTCTATCCAAGGTGCCTGAAATACCCCAAACCTAAGTATGCTAAGTAAACATCAAATCATGATGTACTAAGGCTAAAATATGCCTTAGAAAGATTGGTAGATAATTTAAACCAAGGAAAACACAAGGAAATGCCTTAAGGGCAATTAGGGCAAAAATGTGCTCTAAGCTTGGAGAGACTTGGGTGAGTACCCAAATAGCATGATAAGACCTTAGTAATATTCTAATGGTCATTTTAAATCAATTAGCAAAGAAAACCAAACTTGAAAACAAGTTAAAACACAAAATGTGCTTTAAGAAGTCTTAAAGCACATTTTGAGAAATTGTCTTAGAATTGAGTTTTGAGTGGCTAAATGTCCATCATTACTCTTTAATCAACATGTGTACTAATTAGTATCACATTAGGAGGTCTAAATCAATGGGAAATCAAAATTTCAGAAATATGTGCACTGATTAGTGAATAGTGCCAAATAGTGACTAGTTTAAGTTTTAATCAACTTAAGCTAATTAGTTGGTCAACAAAGACCATGACTAGCCTCATTTAAGGTAGGGGGCCGGTTTTTCTAAGGAGGGTGAGTCACCATAAGTAGTCAAATAAGGAAGAAAAGAAGAGATAAGTAAAGAAGTTACTATTTGCTTTATTAAAGCAAAATATCCTTATAAGCTACCTTCTCTCCTCTATCCTCCATTTCTCTCTTTCACCCACGGTTTCTTCTTCTTCTCTCTGTTCCAAAACCGAGAGTGCTGCCCTCCATGGTTCTCCATCTTCAATCACTTGCCAAATACAACTCCAAGCTCCAAATCCAAAACAAATTGCATATTTGTCTTAGTTAGGTCAAGACCTATCTTTCTATCTTTTCAAATCTTTCAAAGCTCCATTTTGGTGCCATGAAAAACTCCATTGATGGGGGAAAATCATGTTTGAAGAGCTCATTAGCTTCTCCATTCTCTTAAGCTTGATTTATTCACCAAGGACTAGTGGAGGTCCTATTTCATTCAATGCCAAAGTCTACCTTGAGACTTCAAAGGTAATCATCCACTTTTATGCCTTAGAACACATTTCTAACCTAGGTTTTCATTCCTTGAGGTTAGTGCATTGTTTAGTACTCATATGAGTCCTTAAATATTGATTAGAACATTGGCAAAGGAATTTAAGTGGTGGCCGAGATCCATGCAAGAAGAAGGCCTAAGGAGGAGATTAAGATAAGCTTGAGAAAACAAGGTAAAATGCTTACCTAATGGTGGTTTAAGATTAAGGAATGAGTTTTAGATAATACCATGTGGCTTAAAGCTTACATTGTGTATTGGTTATATAACCTAAGAAAAGAACTTAAACAAGCTTATGAACTGTGGTTAAGGAGCTAATGAGAATGAGTTAGTAATATAAGTTTAAGGTGGATTTTAAGAGCAGCATTATAACTACTATGAGATTGATGAGTGTATTTGCAGGTTGAAAGCTTATATATGTGGGAAATTCAGTGTTTAAGTTTAAGTCATTTAAGGGCCTAAGAGCCATATCACATTTAAAGACCTTAGTGCTACGCAATTTAAGATTATTGAAAATATTGATTAGTTTGTTATGAATGAGTTGGTTTGGGTGATGAGATATGATGAGAGAGAACTTGAGGTGTGTGAGATGGTTAAATGAGGAAAAAATAATGTGTTTGGGCATGCTATGATGCTAGAGGTGCTATGGCAAAATTTGAGTAGAAAATAAGTGTTTAGGCGATGGTGGTGAACTAAATATGACCTAGGATTTACTAGGAATCATTATGAGGAATTTGAGTGGAGATTAGTTAACTAAGGAGTCCTTGAGGTTTAGGATGACCTAGAGATGTCTAGGAGGAGTTAGAGGAATGGTGAGTGTTTTGAGCACACCAAAATCATGAGATGAGGAATATAAGAAGTGTGCATAAGTTTAAGGAGAAGGTGTAATGATTAAGGTGAATGAATGTGTTCTAAGGGAATTAATGTACTAGGAAGTTTTAGAGGTTGTCTTGATGAAAAAGGGGTGAGATAAAGTGTGGTAATGAGTCATAATGACTTAGGCATTACCTTGGAGGATTTGGGAATCAAGAGAATGTAATTGAGCATGTAGGACTTAGTCAAATGTTGGTAAACAACTATGAAGGAAATAAGGTGTTGGTGGATGGAAGCTTAAGCTTAGGAAGGAACCTTAAGTAAGTGCATAAAAGGGTTTTCGATGGTGAAGATGCTTGGGAGATGATGTTATAGTGTGAAGAAAACATTTGGCATAGTGGTTACATTAGGTATGAACCACCACCTAGAAACCTAGAGGAAAGCATTACAAGTGTTAGCATTATTACAAGGAAAATGCATAATGACTAAGGTGGATCTTGGTGGATGATTAAGGTATTTAAAGGAGGGCTTAAGGTGTATTTGAGGTGCCCAAATGAGGTTATAACATATTAGAATATATGAGGAGAAGTATGAGTTGATTGAAAGAGAATTTAGAAACAAGTTTCTGGAGCCGACCGACCTTAGGACCGGACTTGCAAGGTCGGTCGGGCTCTGTTACACTACCGGAAAATGTTTCTGGAATGGACCGGACATGGGACCGGACTTGTCAAGTCCGGTCGGGCATGAATTTTGTACGGTAATAAGTCTCTGGAATCGACCGGACATAGGACCGGACTTGTAAGTCCGGTCGGGGTAGAATTTTCAAACGGTAAAGGGTACTGGAATGGACCGGACTTGGCAAGTCCGGTCGGTAAGTCCGGTCGAGCCTAAAAAAAAAAAAAAGAAATTTTGAATTCTAAGAATGGCAATGGGTAATAAGGTATGCCTTGGTAGGGTAGTAATGATTGAGACCCTAAGAACTTAAGAGATTAAGTTAAGTTAAGTATAAACTTGAAAGTTTAAGATTAAGTTTGTAAGATTAAGTGTAAGACCTAAGAGGTGTTAGGTGGGGATCATTAAGGAATTAAGTAAGTTAAACAAGTTAAGTAAGTCATATTAAGTTAAGTGATTAACAACCTAAAACTGAATGAATGTTTTAGGACTTGGGAGTTTGGACTCCGGAAGAGAGTAAGCAGCCGAACGACCAACGGTGAACGGTACAGTTCTCTTGTGACCTGCTTGCTAACGAGGTGTCCCTCGGCTTGTGTGCTATTTGTTTTGTGTGCTCACTAAACAAGATAAAGCATGCAACCGGAACATATTATATATATTTGTATTGTTGTGTGATGTTTGAAAACTAACACAACATACCGTGAGAACTTACTAACCAATGTTTAGTAAGGAATTGAGTGAGACTAAGGAACGCCCCTAATAAGGGACGATATGAACCGAAAGAGGTTAACCGACAAACAGGGTTGAGATTACTACTAACTGGAACTTGAGTGAGGAAACCCGGGACCGATCTCCGGTCATGCATGCTAAGGAAAAAGGGGGACGGTATCTGAATCAGATCCGCCCTCCGCTTAAGGACTTGTCTTCGGACTTGTAGCCTAGGGCCGGTTGCCGGCTCAGCTACGCTGGATTCCCGTCCAGGGTAGGTGGCATTAAGATGGTGCGGTGGGATCACCTAAATCCCAGGTTTGGACTTAGGCTACAACCATTCCCCTCCAGGAACGGTTCGTATTCTGAGAATAAGTTAAGGTTAAGATGAGTTACAATCATTCCTTTCTAAAGGATGATTTGTATTATTAAGATTAAGATTAAGATAAGTTAAGATTAAGATAAGTTACAATCATTCCTTTTAAAGGATGATTTGAATCGTTAAGATTAAGATTAAGTTAAGATTAAGATTAAGGTGAGGTTAAGATAAGTTGCAACCATTCCTTTTTAAAGGATGGTTTGTATTATTCAGATTAAGGTAAGTTACATCCACTCCTTATTAAAGGATGGTTGTTTCTAAGATTAAGATAAGACTAAGAGTGAGGTGAGATAAGGATGGACTAAGATTAGGAGGGAACATTACTTAAGGAGTTAAATAGTTAACTCTCTAATTAAGGGAACGCGTTTAAGTCGTTCATTGTGCGTGAACTTTGATTGTTCATAAATGGATTGTGTTTACAGCATTTACTATTATGTTGTGCATCCAATCAACCTCCATGCTATCGACAATTAGTCGTCGTAGCCACGTTAGCTTGGGGGCCATGAGGGGATCGTACCAGCATTCGTGCTGACCCCCTTTGGGGGCTGTTTTTACTACACAGGTACAACAGGAAGCGGCCGTCGCGAGGGTAAGAAGAGGATACAAGTGTTAAGGGTTAAGAGTGGCCTACGAGTTGTGCATGTACACTCGTATGGCAATATGAGTTAGTAAGATGTATAGGATGTGAGGGGGGTTGTAAGAAGGATATGTAAATGTTTAAGGTTGTTGCACTAATGTTCGGTATATTCTGTAGTCAGACCGTGGCAAGGTCCTGGATTTGTAAAGAATTCCGCTGCGATATGTTTATATATATACTGTTAAGTTGCGAGACCACATTTGGATTGAGTTGGGGTGTTACAAAAAGTGGTATCAGAGCGTAGTTACGCTCTGAAGACAAGAAATACCGAACTTAGGAGGATATGAGGCTGAGATTGAGTTACGGGTTAAGGGTTAAGAGATAGAGTGTGAGGTGCGTTAGCCAGGACTTCCCGGTGTTTACCGGATATCCATAGTACCTAGGCCCGCCCTCCACATCCCTAACCCTAAATGTGTGGAACAAACGCCAGAGAGAAGAAAGCCTTCTCTTACTCGGGGAAACCCGATCTGGCAGTTAGCTAACAGTAAGCAATACGAGAAACAACTTGTTGTACAACAGTTATGGAGAACTGGGAGATTTTAAATGGAGCGCATCAACAGAGAAACAGGCGCTACCTATGGAATACTATGAGTAAGGGAACGGTAATTACCGGCAACATGGGTCGACATGCTACGCAGTCGAAATAACCCGCCATACCAATGGTAAGGAAAGCACTACGCGTGCAATGGATGAGGAAATGATAAACGACATGAGTACCGGACAGTGGTCCGAAGGAGCATAACAGTATGATAATACAGAGCATGAGGATTGAGATTACTGGAAAGTCCAGTTAAGAACCGGGAACTCCAAACCCCGTACAATGAAAAAGGTTGCAAACCTGCCCGACATAACGCGGACAACGGTGGAAACACATATAAATTGTATACCGAAATAGGACCACGATGTAGTGCCTAAGGGAAAATCATTACTTAGTAACCACAACAAGATGTGTGGAGACAGAAGCGAGGATTAAGACATAAGAAAATATTAAAGGGTTCCCTCAGAAAGGGGAACGCCCTGGTAGATGACAGTACTGTCAAACTACAAGGGAACTGCCGGATGGTCGGTTATCAAAATAAGAGATTATAGAAGGAGTCTCGAGGACTACCAATTACATGGAAATTAGAAGGGAGTATCACTACAGATGCACCTTGTACCAATGGCCCATCCTGCATGGCGCACTTGCTATGGCAAGTGCTACCACGGTTAAGCCACACGGAAAGCCATCATGGCAAGATAGGAGAACGCTACAGTTGTAACACATATTAACACCGGATTGTAAACCATAAGAACAGGAAAATAGGACCTTGGAAGGGCCTGACGGCCTGACCATGATGAGATGAACCGACACATCAGCCAGCAGGGAGCTGAGCTTAGATGAAATATTAAACCATATAAATGCTAGCAACGGTATAACCCACTACAACAGCAACCGACAGTATGGTAAGAACACCAATCTCAAACTCCAAGGGGAAAACTAGAGATTGCTCGGTATCGCGAGCAAAAACACTATATAAGCAATGATATACAAGGGATGTATTATAAAATACTATTGAGACTGTGAAGCATCGACGTACAACGAAAACGGGATAAGACTCTCAGAGTGACCATTAAGGACACCAATAACAACATTCTTTAATGAAGATGTTGGAAAACCCGGAAATCAAGGATAAAAGAAATAAACATAAGCTATAACCTACTAAGAATTAAAGTCGTACAACCCTGGAAAAGGAAAGCTCAGAGGACTACCCCCACAGAGCGGGCATAGTCGAGCCGAACAAACTGATGAATGACAACTAGTACTGTTCGTCTAACTCATTAATACCCAAGTATGATTGATCATCAACGGGTGGCGTAGTCAACGGAAGTTGAACGAAGCGTTGAGATAGAAGTATAAGATGCAAGGATGATATCCAACTTGGACACCGTAAGGCAAACGCCTAATACGAACTTATCCTTAATTGCCAAAAGACATAAGTCTAGTAAAATGACAGTATTGTCAAAGACATTAAGTAACCTCAGATCACCTGAACAACTTCCATAGCAGGAAGCAGGATGTAACAACTTACCATAAAACCGATACTACATTTAGTATGTAACCTAATGATTGATGGTGTTCCAAGGGACCAGAAGTTTATGAGGATAACCTACAGATGAGTAAGAGTACAAATAATGAACTGAGACATTAAGCACTAAGAGCCTACGAGCCAAGGATGTTAACCACATCAGAGCCCGAGGCGCAATAAGTTATAAGAGAGCTTGTGTAAGCCAAGAAAGGGTACCAATGAGAATATTGAGATAATGCTAAGGACAGGAGCGGAGAACGAACCATGCCTTTTTAGGGTGGGGATACCTCTCCTTGTTGTGAGGCCATGAGTGGGAATGAACCCCTCAAAAGGGCTTTCACATATTAGAGATAAAATACTTTATTTAGAAGATGGGAACTATGAACCTTGAGATTACCTTAGAACATACCTGATACACTTGAGTAATAAGGTAGGTTGCAGAGATAGACCCCATATCCGACACCAGGATGTAAGAATTAGTGATCGTCAGAGATAAACCGTGACTGCACATTATGGCACGTCAATTAATCAATGCTCAGAAGAGCTTGTGATTCAGAGGATGGCATCTCAGTAACCAGTTGAACTACATGGTAGATAACATCACTAAGGATGAGAGAAAGTGAAAGAAATTAGCTTACTTACGAATCTGAGATTGGAGCATAACATCTTCATATCAAGAGTCAACTATTTTACAACACGGTACGACAACCGCCAATACCGGAATGAAAGAACTTCCAGTGTGTTTACACTAAGAAGGGATTGAGTATAAGTTAAGACATTAGAATAAGTGAGTAAGAGGTTGCACCATTAATGGGCAACATGGTAAAGGCCAACTACCACGGTAGTAGTGGTCGTGAGTACAATAGTTAGATAAGTGGATTAAGTCATGGTGCGCGGTAAGGCGACCATTATGTATGAGCCGCCAAATATTGACACTGAGGCAATTAGATTTATGAGTTAAGATTCATAAGTAAGAAAATAAGATGGTAGACGAACTGAGCATTGATGCCAGTAGCCTGGACCTGGTTAGGTAAGATTTCACAGGAAGCACACCATCCATTCCTTAAGGAACTGGAAGTGCTTTCCTAATAGAATAAATATGAGAAACAAGATAAGAGGCTCTACGGAAAGAGACCTCAGATATTAAGTGACCGAATCAATACGGAATACAGGAAGGAGCTAGAGCATACCATACCCAAGAACACAGTAAATGGACTTCCCTTGATTGACTTCAAGAAGAACAATAAATGTTATTTTGGAACGATGAAAGAGGAGATCGACAACAGAATACTTCATAATTAGCAATAGCTAAACGTGTGACGGACACTATGAGTTTACTAAACGAGACGTGGGACGACTGCACCCCACAGGGGCTTGCAGGCCTGACACGCTCATTTATGAGTTAGTTGGGTAAGTAGTAATGTACCAGTAAGGTACCCCATGCATGTGAACGAGTGGTGTAAGAACACGGGAAGTAGTCGACTCCGTACCACCGACAAAGACGCAAGACCAGACAAGAGCAGCTACTACCACAAACAGTCAAAGAGAAGAGCTCAGTTGAACCAGCAACACAGAGGAACCAGAGAACAAATAATTAAGGACTATGAAGTGCGAAGAGCACGGATTATTAAGTACAGACATTGAACATGCCTTAAGATGTAAGGGACTAAGACTGTAAAGCGCATTATGCACTAAACAGTAGTTTCAGACTAAGAATCATCCTCAGACCAAAGGTCAGTGGGGAGAACAATTTAGACATTCGAGAAAATACTAAGAGTATGAGCGTAAGATCTTCAAGGAGAATGGATAGACGAGTTACAACTCATTAAGGCCGTGTATATATAAAGATAACACGTGTCCATTGAGACATTAGGCCTAAGATTATCAGAGTGGTGCAGCGGAAGCTAGCAGATCACTACCTTTGAGATTAGACCAAACTAAGTTAAGGAAACGGTATAAGTACCGTTAAGAATCCTCGATACAGAGACTAAGTCATTGAACTTATGTTCAAAGATGATGTAACGCTGATTACGTGGGCGTAATCCATTTTAAGGGGGGGTAGAGCGAAAACCGCTTAGCGTATGTTTGTGTACTGAGTACATAAACTACGGTGTGCATAGCACAAAATAATTTGAAAATATGTTTTACATAAACATTTTGAGATAAATCATGGTTATTGCACACAGAAGATGTGAATACCATACATATTAAGTACCTATCTTGTTAACTCCGGTGTGAGTACAAGTTAAGAGAATTAAGGAAGGATTAAGTGGATTAAGGAGACTTAAGAAATAAGGAATATATGAGGTATGAGTCGATATGAGACTAGGTGTGAGATAAGAATAAGATAACACTATGAGGTATTATTTGATATGAGCATGAGTTAGGATATAGTAATGCTATGTGGTATGAGACAGTGGAAGTTGGTATGAGACTGATATAGAATTTAGTAGGAATTTAAGTCTTGAGGTAATTACTAAGAGATGAATTGGGAATGCTTGATGGAATGAGTTCACACTTTGGAGATGTATTGATCATGATTAGAAGAACTAAAAAGATAGAAAATTGGACATGAGTGAATTATTTGGATGTTTGAAAATGACGTGGGAGGTGGAACTTGATTTTCTAGGGATCAAGGGAAACCGAACACAAATTGGGGTGGAAGGATAGTTCTACACTGATGCTGATCACATCAGGGTTGGATGATTCCTGAAACTCCCTACCAGTGGTCACAATTAAATCACACTAAGGATAGAAACCTTAGGATAAAAATGAAATTGGAGTTGCTTGTATTTTTAGTTAGAGGAATTATTCCTCACATGACCTCGTAAAAAGGATTACCTTTTTACTGAGTCTCGCCCATGAAGTCGAGGACGCACGAGCCTTTGTCTTCGGACCGGTGACATGGGGAGAGCAGCGTGTTTTGTATTCTGGCCCATGGTGACGAGGACGAATGAGCCATTGTCTACGGACCGGTGACATGGGAGAATACGTTGGAAAATTATGTGAATGTTTTAATCATAAAAAGGAACAAAAGGAATTTTGAGTGCTGCACATGCTTTAGCATGTTGTGTGATATTTAAGTATGAGAATATGGCGGATCCAATGATCCAATGAGACTAAGTATACATAAGTATGATCTAAGGAATGAGGTAAGACATGTATTCTAATAAGATAAGATGCATGGGAACTTTGGGGACAAAGTTCTTTTAAGGGGGGTAGACTGAAATACCCCAAACCTAAGTATGCTAAGTAAACATAAAATCATGATGTACTAAGGCTAAAATATGCCTTAGAAAGATTGGTAGATAATTTAAACCAAGGAAAACACAAGGAAATGCCTTAAGGGCAATTAGGGCAAAAATGTGCTCTAAGCTTGGAGAGACTTGGGTGAGTACCCAAATAGCATGATAAGACCTTAGTAATATTCTAATGGTCATTTTAAATCAATTAGCAAAGAAAACCAAACTTGAAAACAAGTTAAAACACAAAATGTGCTTTAAGAAGTCTTAAAGCACATTTTTGAGAAATTGTCTTAGAATTGAGTTTTGAGTGGCTAAATGTCCATCATTACTCTTTAATCAACATGTGTACTAATTAGTATCACATTAGGAGGTCTAAATCAATGGGAAATCAAAAATTTCAGAAATATGTGCACTGATTAGTGAATAGTGCCAAATAGTGACTAGTTTAAGTTTTAATCAACTTAAGCTAATTAGTTGGTCAACAAAGACCATGACTAGCCTCATTTAAGGTAGGGGGCCGGTTTTTTTAAGGAGGGTGAGTCACCATAAGTAGTCAAATAAGGAAGAAAAGAAGAGATAAGTAAAGAAGTTACTATTTGCTTTATTAAAGCAAAATATCCTTATAAGCTACCTTCTCTCCTCTATCCTCCATTTCTCTCTTTCACCCACGGTTTCTTCTTCTTCTCTCTGTTCCAAAACCGAGAGTGCTGCCCTCCATGGTTCTCCATCTTCAATCACTTGCCAAATACAACTCCAAGCTCCAAATCCAAACAAATTGCATATTTGTCTTAGTTAGGTCAAGACCTATCTTTCTATCTTTTCAAATCTTTCAAAGCTCCATTTTGGTGCCATGAAAAAACTCCATTGATGAAGGGGGAAAATCAAGTTGAAGAGCTCATTAGCTTCTCCATTCTCTTAAGCTTGATTTATTCACCAAGGACTAGTGGAGGTCCTATTTCATTCAATGCCAAAGTCTACCTTGAGACTTCAAAGGTAATCATCCACTTTTATGCCTTAGAACACATTTCTAACCTAGGTTTTCATTCCTTGAGGTTAGTGCATTGTTTAGTACTCATATGAGTCCTTAAATATTGATTAGAACATTGGCAAAAGGAATTTAAGTGGTGGCCGAGATCCATGCAAGAAGAAGGCCTAAGGAGGAGATTAAGATAAGCTTGAGAAAACAAGGTAAAATGCTTACCTAATGGTGGTTTAAGATTAAGGAATGAGTTTTAGATAAATACCAATGTGGCTTAAGCTTACATTGTGTATTGGGTTATATAACCTAAGAAAAAGAACTTAAACAAGCTTATGAACTTGTGGTTAAGGAGCTAATGAGAATGAGTTAGTAATATAAGTTTAAGGTGGATTTTAAGAGCATTATAACTACTATGAGATTGATGAGTGTATTTGCAGGTTGAAAGCTTATATATGTGGGAAATTCAGTGTTTAAGTTTAAGTCATTTAAGGGCCTAAGAGCCATGTCATTTAAGAGCCTTAGTGCTACGCAATTTAAGATTATTGCAAATATTGAGTTTGTTATGAATGAGTTGGTTTGGGTGATGAGATATGATGAGAAAGAACTTGAGGTGTGTGAGATGGTTAAATGAGGAAAATAATGTGTTTGGGCATGCTATGATGCTAGAGGTGCTATGGCAAAATTTGAGTAGAAAATAAGTGTTTAGGCGATGGTGGTGAACTAATATGACCTAGGATTACTAGGAATCATTATAAGGAATTTGAGTGGAGATTAGTTAACTAAGGAGTCCTTGAGGTTTAGGATGACCTAGAGATGTCTAGGAGGAGTTAGAGGAATGGTGAGTGTTTTGAGCACACCAAAATCATGAGATGAGGAATATAAGAAGTGTGCATAAGTTAAGGAGAAGGTGTAATGATTAAGGTGAATTGAATGTGTTCTAAGGGGAATTAATGTACTAGGAAGTTTTAGAGGTTGTCTTGATGAAAAAGGGGGTGAGATAAAGTGTGGTAATGAGTCATAATGACTTAGGCATTACCTTGGAGGATTTGGGAATCAAGAGAATGTAATTGAGCATGTAGGACTTAGTCAAATGTTGGTAAACAACTATGAAGGAAATAAGGTGTTGGTGGATGGAAGCTTAAGCTTAGGAAGGAACCTTAAGTAAGTGCATAAAAGGGTTTTCGATGGTGAAAGATGCTTGGGAGATGATGTTATAGTGGTGAAGAAAACATTTGGCATAGTGGTTACATTAGGTATGAACCACCACCTAGAAACCTAGAGGAAAGCATTACAAGTGTTAGCATTATTACAAGGAAAATGCATAATGACTAAGGTGGATCTTGGTGGATGATTTAAGGTATTTAAAGGAGGGCTTAAGGTGTATTTGAGGTGCCCAAATGAGGTTATAACATATTAGAATATATGAGGAGAAAGTTGGAGTTGAAAGAGAATTTAGAAACAAGTTTCTGGAGCCGACCGACCTTAGGACCAGACTTGCAAGGTCGGTCGGGCTCTGTTACACTACCGGAAAATGTTTCTGGAATGGACCGGACATGGGACCGGACTTGTCAAGTCCGGTCGGGCATGAATTTTGTACGGTAATAAGTCTCTGGAATCGACCGGACATAGGACCGGACTTGTAAGTCCGGTCGGGGTAGATTTTCAAACGGTAAAGGGTATTGGAATGGACCGGACTTGGCAAGTCCGGTCGGTAAGTCCGGTCGAGCCTAAAAATAAAAAAAAAAAAAGAAATTTTGAATTCTAAGAATGGCAATGGGTAATAAGGTATGCCTTTGGTAGGGTAGTAATGATTGAGACCCTAAGAACTTAAGAGATTAAGTTAAGTTAAGTATAAACTTGAAAGTTTAAGATTAAGTTTGTAAGATTAAGTGTAAGACCTAAGAGGTGTTAGGTGGGGATCATTAAGGAATTAAGTAAGTTAAACAAGTTAAGGAAGTCATATTAAGTTAAGTGATTAACAACCTAAAACTGAATGAATGTTTTAGGACTTGGGAGTTTGGACTCCGGAAGAGAGTAAGCAGCCGAACGACCAACGGTGAACGGTACAGTTCTCTTGTGACCTGCTTGCTAACGAGGTGGCCCTTTGTTTTGTGTGCTCACTAAACAAGATAAAGCATGCAACCGGAACATATTATATATATATTGTATTGTTGTGTGATGTTTGAAAACTAACACAACATACCGTGAGAACTTACTAACCAATGTTTAGTAAGGAATTGAGTGAGACTAAGGAACGCCCCTAATAAGGGACGATATGAACTGAAAGAGGTTAACCGACAAACAGGGTTTGAGATTACTACTAACTGGAACTTGAGTGAGGAAACCCGGGACCGATCTCCGGTCATGCATGCTAAGGAAAAAGGGGGACGGTATCTGAATCAGATCCGCCCTCCGCTTAAGGACTTGTCTTCGGACTTGTAGCCTAGGGCCGGTTGCCGGCTCAGCTACGCTGGATTCCCGTCCAGGGTAGGTGGCATTAAGATGGTGCGGTGGGATCACCTAAATCCCAGGTTTGGACTTAGGCTACAACCATTCCCCTCCAGGAACGGTTCGTATTCTGAGAATAAGTTAAGGTTAAGATGAGTTACAATCATTCCTTTCTAAAGGATGATTTGTATTATTAAGATTAAGATTAAGATAAGTTAAGATTAAGATAAGTTACAATCATTCCTTTTTAAAGGATGATTTGAATCGTTAAGATTAAGATTAAGTTAAGATTAAGATTAAGGTGAGGTTAAGATAAGTTGCAACCATTCCTTTTTAAAGGATGGTTTGTATTATTCAGATTAAGGTAAGTTACATCCACTCCTTATTAAAGGATGGGTTGTTTCTAAGATTAAGATAAGACTAAGAGTGAGGTGAGATAAGGATGGACTAAGATTAGGAGGGAACATTACTTAAGGAGTTAAATAGTTAACTCTCTAATTAAGGGAACGCATTTAAGTCGTTCATTGTGCGTGAACTTTGATTGTTCATAAATGGATTGTGTTTACAGCATTTACTATTATGTTGTGCATCCAATCAACCTCCATGCTATCGAAATTAGTCGTCGTAGCCACGTTAGCTTGGGGGCCATGAGGGGATCGTACCAGCATTCGTGCTGACCCCTTTGGGGCTGTTTTTACTACACAGGTACAACAGGAAGCGGCCGTCGCGAGGGTAAGAAGAGGATACAAGTGTTAAGGGTTAAGAGTGGCCTACGAGTTGTGCATGTACACTCGTATGGCAATATGAGTTAGTAAGATGTATAGGATGTGAGGGGGGGTTGTAAGAAGGATATGTAAATGTTTAAGGTTGTTGCACTAATGTTCGGTATATTCTGTAGTCAGACCGTGGCAAGGTCCTGGATTGTAAAGAATTCGCGCTGCGATATGTTTATATATATACTGTTAAGTTGCGAGACCACATTTGGATTGAGTTGGGGTGTTACAGTGCCGATTTTACAAGGAGAAGAAGACAATTATAGCTTGGTAAATGACTTAGAAATCAAAGACACAAACTACCTACTACAACTCTTGTCTCCTAATTTCAATAGCAAAACAAGGCTCCATAATTCCCTCTTCAATCAACAGTAAATGGTCTCAATAAGAGACTTTTGTAATCAAATCTAAGTCAAATTAAACAGAAACAAAACATAAATAATGCCTTGAATCATACCAATGATTTCCAATTTTCTACCTTGCCTTTCTTATTTAATGCCTCACGTAGACCTCATTTCCCTTGCCCTCATTCACGATTTTGGTAAGCCTTCCCTTACTCTCTCTTTCTTCTACCTTCCTAAGTTAATTCCTAAGAGCTACTAAGCTCCATTAATGGTGTTTTAAAGTCCTAACACCATTTTAATGTAATTTCCTAGTTAAATCTATCAAGTCTTGAAGCAAGAAATCATCCTAGCAACTCCTACAATTTTCACCATGCATATATGTTCCAAGGAGGTTCCTAGATTCAACAACAACACAAGGAAGAATAAGATCAAGTTAAGGTATATTTTCATGTTGAAAATCTTGAGAAAATCCTTAATAAAATTTCAAAAATTAAGAACTTCTAAACCTATACTCTCTTCATTATTTCATGAAGGAAACTTTGATCTACAACCACCCCAAGGTGTATCAAAAATACCTTGTTAAATTCCTAAGGTAAACTCTTGTAAAATTACATCAAATATTATTTATAAATCCTTGTTAGAAAGTCTAACAAATGGATCTCCTAATTATGTATAAGAAGCCAAAAATTCTTCATCAAGATAACATTTGGAGAGCTTGGAAATCCAAGGAGAAATCAAGTACAAGAATTGTCTTGATTTAAGGGTAAGTTTATATAAGGTTAATTAAGTTTAAGTTTAATTTAAGCTTCAAATTTGGTATAAAAAAATATATACAACCTTTAAATAAATTGGGGCCAGAAATATTATAGGTTATATCGTCAAGAAAATAATTTATAACATATAAGGTAAGGTTATTTCCTTAAGGTATATATTTGGGTCACAAAAATTAATTATGTACATATATATTAAAACCGAATGGTCTAGGGATTTAATGTTCTATTTTGAGTTTATAATCATTCTAAGTCATTAGCATAATTTTAGAAGTGTTATATGGCTTATATACATTTATATGAATTTATTATAAAGTTTAAATCAAGTTTTAAAACCTTATGGTAAAACAAATTGAAGCCGAGAGCAATATGTGAGATTTGGTGAGTTTTAACATATATATAAGTGTATTAACTTATATTATAAATTTTGGGAATATTAAAAATAGCTACAAGTATTTAAATAGCTATTTTAACAAGTTATGTGGCTAAAATGCAATTTTTGAAAGGTTTAGTGTATAAATTATAATTGCCGAAAACATAAGGGGTTATTTGGCATAATTATGATATAATATAAGGTAGGAATTAATATTATGAATTTTGGTGAATTTAAATAAGTGTCTAAGTGTTTAAATAACATTTTATAAAGTTTGGGGCTATTTTGTAATTATTAGAAAGTTTAGAGTGTAACCGAGAATACATATGATTTTATGGTATATTAAAGTATTAAGTATGAAATTAAGTCTTGGTCAAAGTGTTGACCAAAAACTTTGGGTTAAAGAAAATGATTATGACATAAAATATTAAGTTATAAAAGTTTGGGGTGAATATGTAATTTATAAAAGTATATATGTAAAAACTGATTTGAATAGGGGCGGAAATATAATTTGCAAGAATATATGGTTCTTTTCAGTAATTAAGGTAATTAAATGTTAAAACTATAGTTTATAAGTTAATATGTAACATATATAAAGTTTTAAGGGTTAAAATGTAATTATATTAAAGTTACACTAGTAGAAAAACAGTCTATTTCTGCGGTTGTTCAAGGCCTATTTCGGCGGTTTTGAACCGCAGAAATGGAGGCCGCCGAAATAGGTGTGTGAACCTATTTCGGCGGTACCTAGCTAACAACCGCCGAAATAGGCCTGTTTTCAGAACAAAAAAAACACACCTATTTCGGCGGTTCCTAGCTAACAACCGCCGAAATAGGTGTAATTTTAAAAAAAAAATGTTACTGTAGCCCCGTCTTCAACCTCGCTAGTTCGGGTTGCAAATTTTCAGAGGCGCAAAGATGTTCATTTCTCCAGTTTCAGTTGCAAAATTACAGAGGCGCGAAATTACCTATAGTAAAGAGATTGTAGGCGCATAGCATGTTTCCTTGTTCTCCAGTTGCAAAATTACCATGAGTAAAGAGATTGTAGGCGCAGAGCATGTTTCCTTGTTCTCAGTTGAAAAATTACCTATAGTGAAGAGAATGAATATATTTGCATACATAAACAAAAGAATGAAAACGCACAGAGCATGTATGCATTAATAAGGTAAGTTCGAATATATTACCGGTTCGGAGGAACAAAACAAGAAGAGAATGAAGGGGGGCGGCAGAGGAGCAGACGCAAGAGAGAATAGAGGGGGAGTGGAGGCGCAGAACAAGAAGAGAATGAAGGGGGGAGGCAGAGGAGCAGAAGCAAGAAGAGAAGCAGACGCAAGAAGAGAATAGAGGGGAGCGGAGGCGTAGTAGAAATGAAGAAAATAAAGAGAGAGAGAGAAAAACGTGAGAAAAAAAAGGCGGAGAAAGGCGCGAATTTTAAAAAATTTCATCTATTTCGGTGGTTCTTAGCTAGGAACCGCCGAAATAGACTAAAAAAAACCGGGATTGTGAAAAATTGAAAGCACGTATTTCGGGACGACCTTATTTCGGCGGTTCCTAGCTAGGAACCGCCGAAATAGGTGGTTGTTTTTGCATAGAGAATTTTTCGGGGACCTATTTCGGTGGTTCCTACCTAGGAACCGCCGAAATAGGTGTCTTTTTTTACACAGAGAATTTTCGGGGCCCTATTTCGGTGGTTGTGGGTACAACCGCCGAAATAGGGGTGCCGAAATAGGCTTTTTTGTACTAGTGTTAATATTAAAACCGAAAAGTACTTGTGGTCAATTGGTAATTTGTAAAGATTAGAATATTTATTTTAGAAATTTCCAAATGTTAAAGTGGTTAATTAATAAATTATTAAAGTTATATGCCTACTTGGTAATTTATAAAAGTTATTAGGTATAAAATATAAATACCAAATTAATAAGAATGGTGTTGTAATTTAATAAAGAAAGGGAGTAAAACTATGAATTATGGCATATTGTGGAGTATAATATAAAGTTTGTAAAATAAAGGTGGTTATAATATTAATAACCAAATAATGATATAAGGAATAAGTGGAAATAATTATGGGTATATAAATAATGAGATAAGGATATACCGTATAATGGAAATTCATTATCACATGTGAACTTCACATAAAATAATGAACTGTTAGGTTATCTAGAACCACTGCTAATTAACAGGGGGAAAGAAAGTACATACGAAGAGTAAGTATATTACGAATATAAACTCTATGATGACTGTACTGTAACATTTAGTATACAGTCATATTAATAATACACGTTATTGCATGTATAAACAACAGCGTACGGGAAAGAATTACTAGAGCAAGAATTGTCAACTAGCTGTTATCCCGATGAACGGTATGTTAATTGTGTGGTCTCTGAATGTCCGAAGGATTTTCCTAAGGTCCAGACGTGATGTGTTTGATTGTTTAAGAGTGATATCTCTAATTTATATATATTGATTGTATACTACGTGTTCAACATGTTACGTTTATTTATACGAGAACAACTTATGACTGAAAATTTATACATCTAAACTGGAAAAATGACTAACTGACCTTTAGGTATTATTGAACCTAACAAAGGTCAACTGTTAAGGTCTTGATTCAAACATTGGTTATTGTGCCACTGACAAAAGGGCTAACTTGTAAAGAGAGGAATCCGGATTGTTTCGACTTTCTGGTTGCGCATTGTGATCACTACGAGAGACTTCAATGGGGAGTCACTCAAAGGAAATCCATCAGCCACATTCGGGGATGGCGGAGGGCACTGCCGTTGGTGCACAGGTTCGACCGGATCGGTCAAAATTTTATCCAGGGCCATAAGGTCAGCTGGTAACGGTTCCTTTGGAACCCAGGGGACACACTGTCCATTTCTGAGTTATTAAAAGGTTGTCTTGACATAACGCCTGAGGTGGAATTAATTGGAAAAGTTAAGTGATTGGTTTAAAAGGGTTAAGGGTCATGTGACCTACTAACAAGTTCAGTTAATTAATACTTGTGACTTTGTTTATGGTTTGGAATCGTTGGTGTTGTATCTGGTTGCTGTTTATGTACTGATGTTGCAGGTGAGCTATTATGTGATCGTTTAATGTTTACAGTTATTGCTGTTGCTTTTGTAAATCGGTATCTTATGTAACGAATCTAATATCACGATGGTTAAAATGACTTAAGAAATCTAGATGGCTTAGGACTACATTTAGCATACCAGCATTTCGATTGCTGAGCCCTTCAATGGGCAAAACATTTCAGGTTGCTGAAGAAGACACAAGCTGAGTGCGGGGAACAGGGTAGCTGCAGTGTTTTTAATAAACACTTTTAAATTGTATTTGGTGTGGTAATAAAGAGTTGTATTCAATTAGCTGCTCATTTAGTTAGATTTGGTCTGTAATAATTAGAGTGCTCGGTATCTGTTCATCACAGCGCTAAGTAGTTAAAGTGGATGCCTTGTTACTCGCAAGGGTGAGTAACGACGTGTAACACCAAGGTTAGGTAGTTTTATTTCCGCTGTGACATTATTTATTTTGCTACGACGTACGACGTTAATTCAAGATTAGGATTAGGGGTGTTACAAAAAGTGGTATCAGAGCGGAGTACCGCTCTGATGAAGGATACTGAGTCAAAAACAATGAGCATAGGAATATTGGGATAAACGGGAAACGTCTTTGAGGATTCATGACTTAGAAAGAAAAACCTAGGGATATATTTTGTTACCAGTAGTTAGCTTTATAACATGTATATGATTGTGTGTGTATTACGGTGTAGCACCGAGTAGTAGTAATAATAGTGTACTACACTATAGATGTCTGGAGTTGGAAGACCACGTGGAGGCGGCCGAGGAGGACGAGGTGGAGCAGCACCAGCAGATACCCCCCCCCCCCCCCGGCAGCCCAGGGAGACCAATTGGTGAAGAGCGTTGCTGACACAAGAGTACCGACCTACTCAGGGGAACCGGACCCTGCCGCACTGGAGAAGTTCATCGTGGAACACCAGAAAGCTTTCAGGGCCGTCAGAGTTCCCGAGGATCAGAAGGTCGACATCGCCGCATACAACCTGAAGGATGCAGCTGATACTTGGTGGCGGTCTGTGGAGGCCACCATAGAGCTACACCGGATTTCGGATGGACAGCATTTGTGGAGGTATTACGAGGGAAATACTAACCCGAGCATTTGAAGCAAAGAAAAAGACAAGAGTTTGAGACCTTAATCCAGGGGAGCCAAACAGTCGACCAGTACTACGCACGATTTATCAGCCTGTTGGATTACATTCCAGGGGTCGACTACTCCGACGTTGTAAAGATTTAGAATTCAGGGGAGGGTTGCAATTTCGCATCCAGAGTGCCATGGGAGCAATTCGTTTCACCACCATTCAAGAGTGTTATGACGCAGCATCAGCAACTGAATTAATGCTACAGTCCAGGGAGGAAGCCCAAGGAAAGAAGAGGAAGAACGGACGGGGGGGAAGATGAGGGAGCCACATCTGGCGGATTCTACAAGAAGGGGAAGTAAGAAACCTTTATAAGGAGAAGTACCTATATATTGCCTATACTTAGTTTGGTCACTAACCTAAACCTGCAACAGGAGATTCTTTGACAAGAAAAAGCGGCGGAAGGACTTCCATGGTCAGAAGACGAAGGAGCAGGTCCTCGTCTGACCGGCCCTACCATTGATGCTAATCCGCTTAGATCAGCACCACCTAGGGGTAAGGATACCCACCCCTCACTTAACCAAACATTATTAACTATACCTTTACTAAACCATGTTGTATAAACAATAGGCAATAAGCCAACCCAGCGCCATACTATTGTAAGCGTTGTGGAGGTGATCATCCAGGAGTAGACTACGTAGGAAGGAAGGTGGAGTGTCGTGTATTGCAAGAAAGAAGGCCATAGGGAGTTCGAGTGTTTTCTAACCCAACAAGTAGAACGTACAAGGGGTCGAGAGGTCCACAGAGGACACCAGCTACAGAGACTGGAGGACCCAGGGGAGGCCAAGCGCACAGACTAATACCTACACTAGGGGACCGGGAGGACAGCCATCCTCATCCGGGGAGTCAGAAGGGGAAGGAGATAGTTCCGAGTAGAAACACCCTGTATACAGTGGGAACTTCAGGTGCTGAGGCTTGTACTCAGCGCGAGACCGGTAAGCCTAGAACTTAGACCAAGAGCATGATGCTATGTATGTGTGTTTACTGTTATTCAGTGTTAAGACTTTATGTGTTGTTGTGTGAATATAAAATTTAGAGCGACATAATTTAGGAAATCTCTCACCTAATAGGTTTTGTTTCGACATTTGTGATCCTTACTATGAGACCGAGATCACCTGAGCCTATGAGCGAAGGTCGGGAATACCCAGAGAAAGAATGCTAAGTACTTCGACCCGGCATGATCCTATTCAAGCAATACTTAAATTTAGATGAACAATAGCCATTGTAATGAATGTAAACCTTGGGAATAGGCCTTGGGGATTTTATAATCCAGGATACGGTAGTGGAGCAAAACTTAAATTGTATATGATTGTATGGGTAAGAATTGGGATCCACAACTAGGTTGTATAGTGAGGTTAGAAAAATAGATGGGGCACGTTCCTAAGATACCGATGTTTTCAAACTTTGGTGACAGAAGCGGTCAGGATTGCACAACAATTAGAAACCAACCCTATACCGGATATGAAAGCCGACATTTGTATAGCAAACTTCTATGAAAAAGGGGGAAAACTGGGATTACACCAGGACCAAGATGAGACATCAGAGTCAGTTACCAAAGGGATACCAGTTATATCAATTTCTATTGGAGACGATGCTGAGTTTTTATATGGTGACCAGAAAAGGATGGACAAGGCGAAAAGATCATTTTGAAGTCAAGGAGAGTATTGATATTTGGTGGAGAATCAAGGCTAGTATATCATGGGATTAAGAGTATTAGGTTGAACACAGCCCCGTCAACCTTAGTAAACACTACCCATTTAAAACTTGGATGGTTAAATTTGACATTTAGGCAGTATTGATGTAATTATGAAGCTTGTATATGAGAATCACTGGATTAATGAATGGCATTTTACTATTTTGAGACATGCACTATCTTACGAATTGTTAACCCAGGCCTCGAGTCTAATGGAGGAGCCGTGCTGAATGTGTTGGACAAGACCGGGCCAAGGATAAGGGGAATGTTATCATGGGAACCTTTACAGTAAATGACATTAGTGCATCGATACTGTTCGATATAGGAGCGTCTCACTCCTTTATATCCTCTACATCAGCAAGGAAGTTAGAGACAACCCCTGAACCTCTCTCAGATTTCCTAGTCACATTACCGACAAAGGAGAGAGTGAGGTGCACGAAAACTACACAAGGGAGTTCAGATTAACATCATGGTGAAGAGTTTCACGAGGACTTAATTGAGCTGGATAATTTGGGATTTGACATCATCATGGGCATGGATTAGCTGCAGAAGTACAAGGGATGACTACATTGCGCAGAGCATAGATTATTACTGAAGAGCCTAAAGGGCAAGATAGTTTCATATCGCAGTACTCCTAGAGAGCCGACATTCAAGCTAGTATCTGCCATTACATTGATGAAGAAAATGAAGAAGGGACAGCCAGTCTATCTGTGCTATGTACAAGACTCGAGGCAGGAGGAGAAGACACAGTCAAGTATACCAGTCGTTTCAGATTTTCTAGACTTGTTCCCAGAAGAATTACCAGGGATGCCACCCAAGAGAGATGTGGAGTTCTCCATCGACTTATTACCAGGCACAGGACCCATTGCTAAAGCACCTTACAGGATGGCACCAGCGGAGATGAAAGAGCTGAAGATCAGTTAGAAGATCTACTTGATAAAGGTTAATAGACCGAGTGCATCACCATGGGGAGCACCAGTATTGTTCATGAAAAAGAAGGAGGACAGCACGGCACGATGCATCGATACAGGGAGCTTAACGCAGTCACGGTGAAGAACACGATACCCACTACCACGGATTGACGATCTATTTGACCATTAAGAGGCGCTACAGCTTTCTCGAAGATTGATCTGAGATCAGGATACCACCAGATACGGATAGCTAACGAAGACATTGAGAAGACAGCTTTTTCGAAACACGCTACGACACTACGAGTTCAAGTTATGCCATTTGGATTGCCAAACGCCCCAGCTATATTCATGGATCTTATGAACCGGTTGTTCAGGAGCAGTTAGACTCATCAGTAGTTGATCATCGGACATTCTAGTTTATTCTAAGACTAGGACGACACGAGGTGCATCTGAGGTAAGTTTTGCAGACCAGAGGGAGAATCAATTGTATGCCAAGCTTTCCAATGTGATTTCGGTTATAGTGTATCCTTTCTGGGCATGTAATATCAGCCAGCAGAATATGTGTAGACCCTGCGAAGATTGAGGTAGTTAAGACTTGGACGAGACCGAAGACAGTGACGGATATCCGTAGTTTCTTGGGATTAACTGGTTACTACAGAAGATTTGTACAGGATTTCTCCAAATTAGCGAAACCGATGACGAGCCTAATGAAGAAAGATTCTCCATTTGTATGGACAGCAGATTGTGAGCGTTCCTTTCAGACACTGAACGACCTACTGACGTCGGCACCAATACTCACCATTCCAGAGGGGACCGACGGATTTGAAGTATGTTGCGATGCCTCAGGCACAGGAATAGGTTGTGTACTTATGCAGAATGGGAAGGTTGTTCCTTATGCATCACGATAGTTGAAGAAACATGAAGAGAACTACCCGACTCACGATTTGGAATTGGGAGCAGTTGTTTTTGCACTAAAGATCTGGCGACACTACTTATATGGAGTGACAGTGACAGTTTATTCAGATCATAAGAGCCTTTAACATTTATTTACACCGAAGGAGCTGAACGTGAGACAGAGGCGATGGGTCGAGTTTCTGAAGGACTACGACATTGACCTCAAGTACAAGGAGGGTAAGGCAAACGTAGTTGCTGACGCCCTGAGCCGTAGAGCTCATTCCTTATTTGCCATGACAGGAGACAACGACCTCATCGAGGAGGTACGTGGTGCTCAGGCTAATGACCAGTACATGAAGACTATCAGACAGCAGTTGAGTGACGGTATCTTTGAGAGGCAGAAATATGACTTTGTACTTAGTGAAGACGGGTTAATCAGACTGAATGGCCGATTGTGTATTCCAGAGTCCAGCCCTGACTTAAAGGAAAAGATACTACAGGAAGCTCATTGCTCATCATTATCAGTACACCCAGGTTCATCGAAGATGTACAAGGATTTGAAACTACATTTCTGGTGGAGTGGTTTGAAGAAAGATGTGGCAGAGTTTGTGGCCAGATGTATGACGTGTCAGAAAGTGAAGTTTGAGCACCGGAGGCCGGGCGGTTTGGTACAGCCGGTGCCCATTCCATATTGGAAGTTCGAGGATATATCCATGGATTTCGTAGTAGGCCTTCCACCGGCTAGAGGAGGTGCTAACATGATATGGGTCATCATGGACAGACTGACAAAGGTAGCTAAGTTCATTCCGATCAAGGACACATGGAAAGTTCCCAAGCTGGCAGATATTTTCCAGAGAGAGATCATTAGACACCACGGTGTACCGAAGTCTATTGTGTCAGATAGAGATTCCAGATTTGTTTCCAGATTCTGGCAGCAGGTTCAGGAGGCATTGGGTACGAAGCTGAAGCTAAGTACAGCCTTTCATCCACAGACAGATGGACAGAGTGAGAGAACAATTCAAACGTTAGAGGACATGCTTAGAGCTTGTGCCTTAGATTTTCAGGAAAGCAGGATAGATCGACTACACCTGATTGAATTTGCGTACAACAACAGTTATCATGCATCCATTCAGATGCCACCATTTCAGGCTTTGTACGGCAGACCATGCAGGACACCACTATGTTGGGACGAGCCCAGTGAGAACATCATCTTAGGGCCAGAGTACCTAGACCAGATGAAAGAAGACATTGTACAGATACGCAAAAACATGAAGATAGCCCAGGACAGACAGAAGTCATACGCTGATGTCCGTAGGAGAGACCTGGGGTTCGCAGTAGGCGATCGAGTCTTCCTTAGAGTTTCACCCATGAAGGGAGTTTTTAGGTTTGGGCAGAAGGGCAAGCTGAGCCCGAAATATGTAGGACCGTACCTCATTACGGAGCGAGTGGGCCTATTAGCTTACTGGTTAGATTTACCTATTGAGCTTGGGAGAGTGCACAATGTATTTCACATTTCACAGCTTAAGCAGTATGTACCCCACCCATCGCATATCTTAGAGCCCGAGACACTCGAGCTAGATCCTACACTTAGATATGAGGAGACCCCAATACGCATTTTAGACTCCAAGACTAGGGAGACCAAGAACAAGACCATTAGAATGGTTAAGGTTTTATGGTCAAACCACACCGTTGAGGAGGCGACATGGGAGTTAGAAGACTCCATGCGAGACAAGTATCCAACACTTTTCTCTTAGTTTTGTGTATACTTGTGGGGGTACGTGGGCGTAACCCTTTTTAAGGGGGGTAGAGCACCACATGCGACTTGCATATCTGTAGTCTATCTTGGTTGTGTTTGGTTGATTGTTGCGCATGTGTGCAATTGATTGGATGGTTACTATTAAGTGAATGGTTATTGAAGTGTTCTATGTAACACTTGGTTATTGGTGTTCTATGTAACACTTGGATGAATAATAAAAGAGTACACTTATTTGCTTTACAATATTTATCAAGTTATTATGCTGTGATTACATTGATTATCATGAGTAAGAATATGTTTGTATGAAATGCATACACTTAGAATACAGATGGAACGTAGAATTGTCAATATAGTATTGACACCCAAGAATGAGGAGTATACAGGAATAGATATGAGGAACTTGATTCCATAGGATGAACAAGTATAAGTTATGACTTCGGGATGAAGTCCTTTTAAGGGGGGTAGACTGAAATACCCCCAATCTTTAAATAATTAAATAATGATATACAAGTATTATTTATGGGATTATTAAACCCTAATAAAAGCATATAAACACTTGGGCGTTAAAACGCACCTAAACTCCTTAAGGTCAAAAACGAGCGTTAAAGCCTGACCTTAAGTTAACCAAGTTATATAAGCTATAAAACTCATATAAAGTTAACCAAGGGTCATTATATGACCTTTAAAACACAAGTCCTCAGTTGGAACTGAGTAAAAATACAAAATGCACGGGAGTTCCCTTAAAGGCCCCTTAAGGCCCGAAAGTCCCGGAAATACCTTATTAAATAAAGTAGAGCATTACACTTCATTCTAAATACACAATAACACTTTATTTAACATTTAAGATGAAGTCCTCAAGATAGATTCTCAGTTAGAGACAAAGTTTTCGGAGGTTCCCGATGAGGGCCCCATAAACCCACGGGAGTGCCTCGGAGAGGTACCGAAGTGGCACGAACTCCAATATAAATCATTCTAAGAGTTCCTATCATCTATATTCATTATTCCAAAGAGGGTTCTCGAGCTACTTTCACAAAAATTAACAAAGTGCTCGGATGAATTTCTTAACGCTCCTTTTTGCCCCGGGAGTGTCCCGTTAGCCCGAAAATTGAGTTACAAGTTTATATAACCCCATATAACTCAATGTAACACCTTAACATATTATTATTAACTATAAACAATGTCAATAGACACTTGGAACCAATAGCGATGAATTATTTTCCAGAAAATTCTTAAAGCACAAAAACGCACCTTCGGGTGTCACAAAAACGCATTCTACGCAATTGCCTTGAAATGTTTGAGGAGCCACGAGTTGATAATAATAAAAGAGGATAAATTGACCATATAAATAAATTTATGGCAGCACTAAATTCATAGTACAAGTGGGGGCGATTTTTGGATCAAAAAGATACCTAAAATCAGCATTTTTACCTTAAAACTTTCACCTTTTACCATAATAAAAATGTACCAATTAAATGCTGGAACCTATTACACATATTAGTATGGTCTTAGTAAAATATAGTGTAACAAAAATAAAGTTAAAAATCAAATCCATCTGACCTCCATTCCATGCGTTAAAATGGGTAGTTTTAGGCTAGTTTTAACAAAAAAATGTGTCTTATGATAATGTGACTCACCTAGCATATACTATATGATAATGTAGCAATAAAATTCAGTCAATTTGGGAGTGCAGCACCGATTTTTCCTGCAAGAAGACAAGGGATATTAGCCTATATTAAGATAAAGAAATTAAACATAAAACTAGTCATACTTTTGACTAGTCAATTTAACAAGGAAGAACAAGTGGCTCCATTGTCTCATGGCTGCCGATTTTGACAAGGATAAAGAGAGGTTGATTGCCTCATTTATTAGTCAACAACACCAACCTAACTAACATGATAATCTTGTCTCCAATCAAACAAAATCAACTAGCCTCCTAAGACTTGTGGTGGCCGATTTCAACATAGGAAAGGAGGAGTAAATGCCTTATTAAAGTCAAGCTAAATTACCTACATATCTAGCCATGTCTTGATATCTTCAATTAGCAAGAATCCAATGCCTAGGTTCTATCCAAGGTGCCGATTTTTACAAGGAGAAGAAGACAATTATAGCTTGGTAAATAACTTAGAAATTCAAAGAACACAACTACCTACTACAACTCTTGTCTCCTAATTTCAATTAGCAAACAAGGCTCCATAATTCCCTCTTCAATCAACCGTAAATGTGTCTCAATTAAGAGACTTTTGTAATCAAAATTCTAAGTCAAATTAAATAGAAACAAAACATAAAATAATGCCTTGAATCATACCAATGATTTCCAATTTTCTACTTTGCCTTTCTTATCTTAATGCCACACGTAGACCTCATTTCCCTTGCCCTCATTCACGATTTTGGTAAGCCTCCTCCCTTACTCTCTCTTTTCTTCTTCCTTCCTAAGTTAATTCCTAAGAGCTACTAAGCTCCATTAATGGTGTTTTAAAGTCCTAACACCATTTTAATGTAATTTCCTAGTTAAATCTATCAAGTCTTGAAGCAAGAAATCATCCTAGCAACTCCTACAATTTTCACCAAGCATATATGTTCCAAGGAGGTTCCTAGATTCAACAACAACACAAGGAACAACAAGATCAAGTTAAGGTATATTTTCATGTTGAAAATATTAAGAAAATTCCTTAATCAAATTTCGAAAATTAAGAACTTCTAAACCTATACTATCTTCATTATCTCATGAAGGAAACTTGGATATACAACCACCCCAAGGTGCATCAAAAATACCTTGTTAAATTTATAAGGTAAACTCTTGTAAAATTACTTCAAATATTATTTATAAATCCTTGTTAGAAGTCTAACAAATGGATCTCCTAATTATGTATAAGGAGCCGAAAATTCTTCATCAAGATAACATTTGGAGAGCTTGGAAATCCAAGGAGAAATCAAGTACAAGAAGTGTCTTGATTTAAGGGTAAGTTTATATAAGGTTTATTAAGTTTAAGTTTATTTTAAGCTTCAAATTTGGTATAAAAAAATTATGTACAACCTTTAAATAAATTGGGGCCAAAAATATTATAGGATATATCGTCAAGAAAATAATTTATAACATATAAGGTAAGGTTATTACCTTAAGGTATATATTTGGGTCACAAAAATAAATTATGTTACATATATATTAAAACCGAATGGTCTAGGGATTTTTTAACACCCCCAAATAACAATCAACAATTGACGATGCGCCTAACGGTAACACAAGATGTCTACGCAGTGGTATAAACACCATCCGGGTGTCACAGACGCCAACCACCCACGTGGTTGACACAACATCACTATCAATACTATGCTGCGGTCTGAATGACTGGAATTAAACCATGACCAAATCCAAGTCCAACACAAAAGATACAAACCGAGTACCGAGAGTCTACAACATAAGTTCTTAATCCAACAACATAAACCGAAGGTACAACTAGGGTTTAGTATTACAAAGTCACAACCCATACATTAAAAACATACTACTAAAAGTCCTGCCCATATAGACTACCCCCATGGTAGTCGCCTTGCCTACTCTCCGCCTGCTTCCCGCTTCATACCTGTAAAAATAAAGGACTCAGCAAACTATGCTGAGTATGAACGTGTGTAGCCCGCATGTTGCCAGGCCACACGACTACTTGGTCGAATATTATTAAGTCAATTTACATGCTCTAATAAAGCAGTAAAGCACACCACAATACATCATAGTTTCATACACACTTAAAGGTAGCAAAGCATTAGCAACAAGCAACCAAGCATAACATGCTGGCAACATAGCAATATCAAACACGCAACCGAGCACAACAAGCTGCTAATATAGCAACAGCAATCATGTAAGTCATCAGACGTGTGCATAGGTATGTTTACCAATGATCCTCACTATGGGATCGTTCGAGCGTTGTGTGTTTTCATTTCTTTTCTCTTGTTCCCACGATGTGTATTTTCTTTCTCTTTTCTTGCACCAGGTCTGGGGCTATAGTTTAGATCCCATGACCATAGCATATAGGTGCCAATCTTTCCTTATTTCTTAAAGAATCACATTTGTGAATTTTCTTATTTGCTTGGTCTCATTACACATGTTTTCCTCTATTCTCTCGCACCGAGTCAGGGGATATAGATTAGATCCCGAGACTTTATTATGTAGGTGCTAATCATTCCTTGTTTCTTTAAGGGTTATTTGTGAATTCTTTTATCACCGCACGTTGGAGGACGTCTCCTCCATAGCTAGTCCCCCATTCCCGACACCCAGGGTCGAGAAAGCGGAGTCACCTCTAGACTCCAGGATAAGCTCCACCAATTTGTCACTCCCCCATTCCCGACACCCAGGGTCGAGAAAGCGGAGTCACCTCTAGACTCCAGGATGTGCTTTACCAATTGCCAATCCCCCATTCCCGACACCCAGGGTCGAGAAAGTGGAGTCACCTCTAGACTCCAGGATAAGCTCATCAATAGACGGTCGAAAGATCTGATGCAGACACCTCCTCCCGAGTGTCCAAACCGCGCGGCCCGAGATGTTGTCTTCCCGAGTTATTCTCATATTCCGCCAGTTGGTATTTAATGTTCATTATCATTAATAGCTTGACACCATAGTGGGCGTCGTTAGAAGTCCTCTATAGTTAGAGAGGAGTTGTCTCTTTGTATAGTTCTTTTGTTTTGTCTACGTGGTTCGTCATGTCCCACCAATTGAGACTTGCTCTTCATTATCATTAATGAATAGACACCATAGTGGGTGTCATGGTAGTCCTCAATGGTTTAGAGAGGAGTTCCCCTTATAGAATTTTCTTTGTTTTCATAATTCGTAGTAGTTCATCTCAAGTTCCATAAACGAGAAAGGGACTAAACTACTGTGTGCGCGCAAGTAAAATGCCACAAGGATATACATAACCAGCATATAAGCGAGCCACAAGAAGCAATCCAATTTCATGCTTTCGTCTTGTAGTCATTGTCAAACAAAGCACACAGCACACAAGCCGTGTAACACGGCAACATACGAACCACACATGTCCATACCTTATTCAGAGGCAAATGTCGTCTCATACACGGGTTCCTGGTGGGCGTTCGTTACGACTCTAACGCTGATTAAAAAAAACAATGTGTCAGTCCATGATTTCATGTGACGACATTTTATTCTAGTTTATCTTATTTATACCGGGGGTCATTCCCTAGGTGGGTTGTTGACTGTACAGTTTATTCTAACCCTTAGAATTACCCAAGTACTCACCTTAGATGTTTATTCAGTTCCTAAGACGTTTACATCATCGCTTTGCAAGTTAACTAAGTATTTCCCTCTAGCTGATGCCTTAGAGTATTATGAGCATCAACATGTAACGAGTTTAACTCAGGTGGATTTTAACTCCCCTAAGATCCCCCCTTAGTTAACTAAGTTAGCAATGTTTTAACCTTATTATCGTGACAACACAATCTTAAAGACACCTCAAAACCCACTTATACAGGAACCCCAAAGGTTATAAAACCGCAACATAGTTGCGGTGTCTTCTCTCACTTAACCTCTCCCTTGATGTATCGACCGAGGCTTCCCTTTTTCCCACAATGTTTCATTAGCTAGTTAGAGGTATAAGTACTGTTTTGGGTTCCTCATTAAACTAATATCTCCCCCTTAATACCCCTGTATACCAGTTACACAGGGCCACTTATTATTGAAAATCTGAAACCACAATCTACATGTTTCTTCTTGTTTCTTGTTCCTCTTTAGTTCAACTGATGTTTAATCTTCTCTGAACAGTTCCCTAACCTAGCTGCAGTTAGTAGCTATGGTTTGAGTTTATTTTTAAACCATCATCACCCTCTTATCCACTTAGGAGGTTAAGCTTACTGAAAAAACAAAACAGAGAAGACTGAAACATAAACCCCACATATTCCATCTCCACGGTTCTTCTAGCTTGTTGGTTTGTCTCAATTTCCTCTCAGAGTTCTTCACAGACTTACCTAGGTGTATTAACTGGGTTTATTAACACGCTAACACAACATTTTAATGCTACTAGCAGTACAGTTATACAGACCCTTAAGTTTCAGTAAAATTATGGACAGAGATATCACCACGTGCTAACCTCTCTTCCTTTCCTTTCTGTTTATCGTTAATCCGTCTGTTGATCCACTCCGAAGTACTCACCCACTAAATCAAGTGTTCTTGCTATGTCTTAAACCCAGAACTACCTAGACAGTCCCATTGACCCACTGATGTATTCAATGTATGGAAAACAGAAGTCCGAAAACCCGAAGTCATGAAACTAAAGCATTATCTTATATCTTTTTCCCTTTGTCACTAATCTGACTTAGTACCTCCCCCAAACTGTTTAGCTCCTTAGATAAGGGTCTCAATATGATTTTACCCCTAACTTAAGACTACACAATATAGTTAATGCCACTGAAAACTCATTGTACAGAAACTGCATCGTTGCAGTAAACAGAAAATACAAACTGGTACAACTTATCCTTTCTCTTTTCTTTGTCCATGAATTTGACTTTCAATTCTCCCCCTCCACCTTCTTACTCAGTTAGTTAGGTGTTTACCCTAAGTTTTAACCCCAAAGACTTGTCAAACAACACCGTGATCATTCCCAGAACTCCATTATACAGAACCAAAGTAAATCAACAAAAACTGAAAACAAAAAACAAGGCTGATATCTGATGCACGTTTCTTTGCTGTTACTTTCTTTCTGTTCTCTTAATGTTATTTCTAGTTGCTCATGTTACTGTCTCCTTAAGTTAAGTGGCTCTCCACGATTTCATTTTAAGGACAGACCTAAGCAACATGGTCTATAATTCTTACGCTCCTTTACTCACAATCTGCAAAACAGGGAAAAAGAAACTAGAACACGTGAATTGCTACATCTTTTTTTTTATTTCCTGTCTGTTCACGAGTTGGAATTCTGGCTTTTCTTCCCCAGGTGTTCAAAACTGATTCAGATGAAATAGCAGGGCTTTAAATTCTTAAACTACTCGTTAACACCCCCTTATACCACTTTGTATTAGAGTTATACAGAAGAGCACTAGTTTCAGGAAAACTAGAACTGAAACATCCAAACCTGATAATTACTTCTCTTGATTTCCTTCTGTTTTTTTTTGTTTTTCTTCACGAATTGAGTTCTCAACTTTCCTCAACTGTTTAACTGCTTGGTTAAGATCTTAATACAATTTTTTTACTCTAGAACAGACCCAAGACTACAAGGACTACTACTGTCACGTTTCTCTAACAGAACTGATAGAATGCAAGACTGAAAAACAGAAACTGATATGGTTTTCTTCTCCTTCTATTATTGCTTCTTCTGTCATTTTAATTTGATTCTTAGTTTCCCACGGTTTTTTCCTCACTCAATTAGATGGTTAATCACAATCTTACTTCAAGGATAAAACTTAACACACATGGTCAAACTCATTGAAACTACAACAGAACCTGAGATGTACAAGTATGGACTGTTACACTGTTTAATTATTCTTGTAAGATGTTATTTGTTTTTGTTCCTTTTTCTTCAAAGCTCTTTAATTACTTAGCTAATTAGTTAGTGTGGTTTTATTTTCGAAACAATCCCACCTCAATACTGTCTGTACTCTGAGAAAGTAATCTACAGAAACCACTACATTCCAGAAACTGAAACCAACTGTTACCACTCCTGCTATTCCTCTTTCTATTACCGATCTGGTTTTTTTTTCATTTTCTTCTGTTTCAACCTAGTTTAGTTACTGATTAAATAGGGGTGTTGGCTACTAGGTAAGTACTACTCTTACCCTCCCTCTATAAGCTAATGTACAAGGTATTGAAGTTACAGCATTCAAATTACTGATCTCTGAACTTGACAGTTTGATGTCAACATTCCTTTTTATCGTAGGATCAGTTCAGTATGGCTTACCAGTGATAGCCTAGTGGTTTTCTTTTGTTTTCTCGTTGGTCCAGGCACTCTAGCAGGCTCCTTGCACCTCGGTTATTAACACAGCTAAGGAAAAGATCTCCTAGAGGTCAAGCTTGATAAATCAGAGAGATGTATAACAGAAGCAAGAGTGGAATTGTTTCAGAACTTCACCTTGAGTCAAATTTCCAGGAAAGGTTTTGCGGTTCTCCTCAGGGATCTTTTGAACAAAGCTTATAGGAATTGCATGGGGGAGTCAAGCGTGGAAAAAGACACAAGAATGTTAGGTGAGTTGTTCCTAATATTTCGGTTATCAGGAAAGTAACGGGGAGTTTCAAGTGGCGTTTGCTATTTGATCTTACCTTAGGCTGATCACTATACTAGTGTGGTTCTGGCCCTTATCCTTCCTGTCTTCAAATGATGATGCAGTGGATTGCATCAGGGCTTTAGCTATACTGAAGAAGTAGAGACGATTATATTTGTGATCAGGAAAGAAAAGATCAAGGAAAACAGAAAAGAAAATAGTTTCACCAGCTGGGGCTCACCTACACGCATGAGTGAAACAACAGAGGCTCTGGGCTTGGAGTTGCTGTGAGCAAGCAAGTCAAGGAAAAGAAAAATGACTGCGGTGAGGGTATTAATCGGATCATGGCATCAAGGGGAAAAAACTGCATGCAGGGAGCAACTCTCTGCTAGTGGGGTGGAACTTCAAAAAAAGTTCGTGGAAGTTTGAACAACAACCAAGAGGATCACTCAGGTGTGTGAGCGTTTGAAGTTGAAACAAATTGTTATGGGCATGAAAGGGTAGTTTAGTTTGACAATTCAGTAGGCAGGGAAGTCAGCAGCAGTGTAGCATGGCCTGGGTCTTACCGATTGTTTCGTTTGATAAATTCTCTATGTGTGAGGATGTGTTGGGACTGGGAAACTGAAACTCACAACAGATCTTACGTGTCTGTTTTTTTTTCTTTTGTTTTTGTCGGAGTTCACCCAGGTGCGGATCTTGTGTGTCCATTTTGTTCTGAGATTTCTCTTTTTTTCTTTTTGATTCGGGTGATAGCACTGCAGCATTATGAGGGCGACAGATCCACGAGGAAAACAGGGTGCTCAAATTACAAGGCAAGTTATGAGCGTTGAATAAACAACCGTTCTGTCGCCTAGGAGTTTGAATTCTCTATCTTCTGTTTTTACTTGCTTCGATCTGGTTCTTGATCGAGGAAGAAGAAGGAGGGACTCGACACTGCTACAACGAGTGGGTGATTGATTCACTTCTTTGTAATCATCATAGTTGGCATAATACTAGTTTTAGGTTGTCGGTTTTGTTATCGAATTCGAGCCTAGCTCAACCGATTAAAGCCTTTATAAGGTATACGAGAGGTACGGGGTTCGAACCTCGGCGGGAGCATCTTTGCTCCTTTTCCTTTCCCTCTTTTTTTTTGTATAGGTTATACATAAACATTTATATATGTACGACTATATATTATATCATGTTATTATATTTTTTTGTAACGAAGTTATGCGACGTTATTGTCACTTATTTACAACGTTACAATATAGTAACGTTACGTACGTGTGTTTTCGTATTCGTACATATATATATATATATGCTAGATTTAATTGTTCGTACGTTGTTTTATGTACGAATTATAAAACGCGTTATAATTTTATGCGTTTAAATGTTCAAGGGTATTTCAGCTTACCCCCCTTAAAAGACACTTCGTCCCGAAGTCTTACTTCCTTAACTTATGTTTTCCACTCCTGGTAATCTTAGGGATCAAGTCCCGCATTCATTCACGATACCCAAAGGATTAAGTTCATAATTAAAATTCTCAGTGCTTCTAAGCACTATGCCACATCATTGGCTTCGCACGAGTTCTCAAGGTAAACCAAGATGCTAGCAATGTATATAACATGCTAAAGTGCAAGCCAAGGCACACAACATTCATTCATACATAGCGTACATAACATTTTCACACACAAACCTACCAACCAACCACGAGTGGTTGTAGGAATACATCATAATAAATCAATACACATCCAAAACAAAACGCGCTTACCCCCCTTAAAAGAGGGTACGCCCCCGTACCCTACACTAAGCCGAAACATCGATGAAAAGATAGGGGTACCTAGTTTTCCTTTTATCCTCTAATTCTCGTGTGGCTTCTAGGACTAGCCTCTCGCACCATAGTCGGGCCTGTAACTCTTGCTCTCGGGGTTCGCGAAGCACTCAAAGGCCCTATGCCCGGTCTTCTTGCAGTAAAAGCACTCTACTGGTTCGCCCTGGAAATCAACGCCGGGGTGGTTCTTCGAGCATCGTCTACATTTAAATCGGCGCTCGGGCCTTTTGCTCGGGCCGGCTTCAGACCCTGAATATGTGATTTGGTTAGTCAACAACTGGTCAGGTCATGACAACTGTAACGGTACTTAAGCATTAGAGTTGGGTTCAGTTTACCCTTAGGTGGGTAGGAACGTAGCGGCTTAGCCGAATTCGCCGGGTGGCTCAGCTGAAGTGTCTTCGTAGGCTTGTTCCCATGGTATCTCCCCCGTTTCCTGTTCGGGTAGCGCTTATTCTTGTCCGCACTATTCTGTTTACGGTCCTCCGAGTCATCAACCTGCGCCTTCTTTTTCTTAGCGAATTCCTCATCACGCATCTGAACGGTGATATCGACCTGGGATGCTGCATGATAGCAGTCCTGTGCATACTAGGGTTTAGTGAGCTCTTCGCAATATAACATTTAATACAATTTCATAGTTCAAGTTCGACCTGGATCGTGGCGTAACGACTGGGCCCCATGCCATATCTGATGTGGTGATTCAGTCCACCATAAAAACGCTCCACTAAGATCTCATCTGAATATCCCAAGCCAGGAAGTACACGAAGTAGAGCAGTGAACGTCGAGTAGTATTTGTCTACGGTCATCCCCTCGGTCTGTCTCAGGGTGTCTAGCTGAAATACCCTGAACTTAAATATGGTGATTAGAATATTTTAATATGGTATTTAAAGGCCTAATAGTGCCTAAGTAATTTTTGGTAAGGAAAATAAATCCAAAAGAAATGAGGAAACGCTTAGAAAGCGGAAAACGCTAAAAGGAGCGTTAAATAACCAAAGGAGGTACGAGACCTCGGTTAGAGTATTATGAGGATTCCTAAGGCTTATTCATGCCTAATTAGTATACGGGAACGATTCCCGAAGAAAACGGATCCAAGAAATGTATTAAAACACTAATAGAGCTTTAGCGCACGTTTTTCGAGGAAACCCGAAAACATGATTTTAAGTGGTCAAACAAACCCATAAAAATTATAAATCATTAAATAATAATTATTAAGCATTTATGGAAGCTTAATAACCAATAAAAATAAAGAAACGAGGAAATTCCGGAAAACGGGCCCGGTTAGTGAATAGTATCAAAACCGGGTAAAATAACGAGCGTTTTCTGTAAAAGACGAAAAACGCTCCAGCTAGTATTACAGAGGGGGGCCGGTTTTTACTGGTGTAAACAGCTCTCCCTCACACACACACACACATGTAACTAGCTAATAAGTAAAGGGGACCAAAAAGCAAATAGAAAAGTAGAAAAGGTACTTTCCTTTTCTCTCTCCCCTCATTTCTCTCTTCTCTCTCTCCCTTCCTTCCCTTCCCCACCGAGCTGCTCTCCCTCTCTCTGCTGGGTGGCGATTTTGAAGCCCCCAAAGGAAGCAACAATGGCTTCTTCCTCTTCTTCTTCATGATCTACCTCCATGTGAGCTCCAAATGTAAAAATAATTACATATTTGTAATCCCCTCATCCTCCTCTACATTTCTATCCTTTCAAAATCCAAAAATGAGCAACATCATCTCCATGGGTTTTCCCCATTAGAAGAGAAAAGAACACCATTGTGGAGCTTGGAGTCTCCTCTTCCTCCTAAGGTAAAAAGTTTCAAGAAAAATCCATTTTTCCTCCATTCTCTATGGTGGCCGATTTTGCCCCTTCTTGTAATGCGTTGTTTCTTCTTTGTTTGAGCTTGGTTCAACTCTCCAATGGTGGAGGAACCCTCCTTTGCATTCAAGGCTTGAAAACCTCTCTTAAAAGCTCCAAGGTAAAAACCCTAACTAATGGTAATTTAAACCCTTCATTTAATTAGTGAAGTTTTACGGGATTAGAATTCTAATTATATTCTCCTTATGTAATTTGGGTGTTGGGATGGAGTTTGGAAACTCCATCCCCCACATGGCCGATTTTGCAAGAAAAAGAGAAGGAGAAGAAGTGGAAAGGAAATGAAGGAAATTTAAGCTCAAGGTAAGAGCTCTTCCTTAATGCGAAATTTTAATGCATTAGGATAATGGGAATGGGTAAACCAATTTAAAGAAACCAAAATAATGTAGTAGAATTGTAATTGTGAAAGTTTGGGTATTTGTGAACAAGTGTGTGGATTGTAGGCTTTAGAGCCAAGGAATTGTGTATGTGTATTAATATTGTGTTTTGAGGAATTAAAGATGTATTAAGATTGCTTGGTATTGCTGGTAGGACCCTTGTATGGGTGTGGCTAGAATAGGAATGATTTTGGTGATGATGGGTATGTGTGGATAAGTAAGAATTATAGGTGAGCTATGGCAAAATTTTGGTAGGAATTGTGCATTAAAGAATGACTTGGTGAATGGGAGAACCAAGGTATGTATTGGGGTTAGTAGAGATGTTTAATGACCATGGATTGGTAATTGGAGGATGAGGATAAAGTATATAAAAATCTGTAGCAAGAAGTGATAAAAATGTATTGGAGGAGCTAGGAGAAATTAGAGTGCAAGATGTAGTGAAATGGATGTTGGACTTGGGTATAGACATGGTAACTGCTTGGAATTGTATTTGGGATGCTAGTAATGATATTGGTGGGAGAAGTATTGGATGTGAGGATTGAGTTATAAAATTTGTAGCATAAGTGTAACAAAAACTGTTACAAGTGTTGAGGGAAGTGAGGAAAAATTGTGTATATGGATTTAGAAGTGAGTAAGGTATTTGGGGGATGAACCAAGGCAATTTTGAGGGCCTAAGTAGTGTTAAAATATGTGGGATTAATTGTAGGAACAATGGGGAAGTAATGGGTAAAGGAGAGGACTGAAAACAGAAATGAAAACTGAAGTACTGGGCCGGACCGACCTTGGGACCGAACTTGCAAGGTCGGTCGAGCCCAGATTTACAAAGGGCGGAAACCTTCTGGAATGGACCGACCTTGGGACCGGACATGCAAGGTCGGTCGGCCAGAAGAATTTCCCGTAATACGACCTACTGGAATGGACCGACCTTGCGACCGGACTTGCAAGGTCGGTCGACTCAAAAATTTTTCATCTTGTAAGCTACTGGAATGGACCGACCTTGCGACCGGACTTGCAAGGTCGGTCGGGCTAAAATTTTCCGTTAAGTAACTCACTAGAATGGACCGACCTTGGGACCGGACTTGCAAGGTCGGTTGGCCCTGTAATTTTCCAACGTAATTCCTTACTGACTTCGACCGACCTTGGGACCGACCCTGGGTAAGGTCGGTCGAGTCAAAACAAAAAAAAATATATATATAGTATATGATTAGAGTTATCATATGTATATAAGTATATGCCTATACACATAGGTATATGTAAATGTAGTAACGCAACATTAATGGAAAGAGAGGATGAGGAAATGCACATGTGAGTAAGGAAACAAGTTAAGGAAGTTGTAAGTATAAGAACATTAAGTGTACCGGGATAACGGGGTAAGTAAGGGAGTAGTAATTACTTGTATATCGTATGAGCATAGTATTAATAACAATGTTGAAAACATTATCAGTGGAACAAGTGTGAACCAAGGAACAAGGGAACACATGGTAAAGCTAACTCCGGTGAAAGGTATGATTTCCTCATGCCCCGTATGCTAACCGAGTTACGTTGATTTGTGTGTTGTATGCCGGCTAATCAAGACTAAAGCATGAAAACGGTTTATTGCCTTTCATTATATGTCTTGCTGTATGTTGTGTGAGCTAACCCTTCTTGATTGACTGTGTGGCTTCATTTGGTGCGTATTATGACTCCTAGATGAGTCTTGTTATGTGGTGGCTCGTAGTAAGAGTCATGTTGTGAATTAATGGAACCATAGCAACGCGCTAAACTAATGAATCAACAAACGATAATGCAACCCAACGAAACTCACAAGAATGTGAGAGAGTGTACGGGAGTAATACCCTCCCGATAACGGTTGGAGAATTGAAATGAATAATCCACAAATAATAAGTAGTGGAAGTATATCAGTAACCTCTATTAGAGGAATTAATCTTGGTGCAAGACATGAACCATGAGAGTAGTAAAGAATGATGAGGGATCTCCAAACCCCTTAGCAATTAGTCGACCCATTATGAGAGGACCCGACTGATGTAAGTATGTCCTGAACATGAGAGTATTCGATATGTTGGGGAAACCCTTAAATCTGAGGATACTAGTCGGTTGTAATTCCCTAAGCTGGTGGAGGTTATCAAGAGATATACTTCTAGGCTAATCCATGAGATTGTATTGTGCTCTGAGAGAAGAGTGTTGGGAATTTGAGTAGTCCGGTAAGAACGGACATTGAGTATTTGAGGAGCTAAGCGTATAGCCCTCGTATTGTAGGTCCGGTGGCGAGTCTTATGTATGACTCCGCCCAGAGGCCAAGTAATGAGTATTGAGTAAGAAGCGAGTATGAGTATGTAACGAGTACCAAGTATCGAGTATGTATAAGAAAGCAGTGAGTACTGAGTACGTATGAGTAAGTATGGAGAAGTGAGTGGTGAGTATGCACAAGTATGGTAACGAGTATAGAGTAAGGATCATGTATGAATAAGGTATTGAACATGGAATGAAGAGTATGCCAGAGTAAGGAGTAGGTATGAGTAGAGTAGGGAATATCGAACACAGTACGAGGAGTAATGAATCAATAACAAATACGATTGGTCGACTATCGATTGTCTTCCTTAGTAATTATTGAACTTGTATGTGTATGTAGGTATTGTTGAGTGTATTGTCGAAGCATGAGTATGTATGTATGCATGTAAAATGAACTCCATGTATATCCGACCCAAAGTAGTCGGTGTACCGCGGTTAGCACGCGGTATATGCGGATTTCATATGCAACGTAAGCTGACCCCCTAGGGGGACCGTTTTTAGTGTGCAGGTACTCGAAGCTGACCACCGTTCGAGAGAGTAGGACGGGGACTGCTACGTAAGCATGGGTAGTTGTATAGTAGGGATTGGTACTTGTATTGTAATGCAAACATGGAAGCTTAGACTGTACCGGTAAGTAAGGATTGTAGCATACTCGGTATAGTAAAGTATTGACGTTGTAATTGAATTATGGGTAAGTAACAATGGGAAGTATTGTATTGTATAGAGTACTCGGTATGTTCATATTCATCAGACCGATAGTATGTAGAATTGTAACTCGCCTTGTTAGTCACGTGGGTGACTAACGACATTGTACACCCGCCGTTGAGTAAGTAATATCCGCTGCGATATGGTACGGTAATAACGGTATTAGCGGTAGGGGTGTTACAAAAAGTGGTATCAGAGCGAAGTATCGCTCTGATGGATGAAATACCGAGTTTAGGAAAATACCGAGTTAGGAATTAGAGACTTAGGGCTAAGGGTTGAGTGTTAGCGTGTGAGGTACGCTAGTTAGGAACTTCCGCGTGAACCGGAAACCTACAACAACCATACCCCGCCCTCCGCAACCCACGGTATTAAGTTGGGAGAAGAACGCCAGAGAGATGGAAAGACCTCTCACACTCGGGTAAAACCCGATCTGGCAGTTGCAAAGACAAACCTTATTAGAAAAGAACTTGTCATACGGTAGAGTCCAAGAACTGGAAGTCCCGAAGACGGTTCCCGTTGAATGACAAGGACCGCACTTAATGGCGGAGGAATGAAGATCCTAAACACGAGGATAATGGAATTTATGGCACCATGGGGCGACATGCTTCGCAGTCACGAGAACCATGTGTAGCCAGCGAGAAGAGAAGCACAATCGTGCAATGAAGCAAGGAAGATAGAGTAACGAACCTGGGACAAAAGAGTCTACGGACTGTAATCTTTGATGATACCAATAACGGTATACAAACCGACTAAGGAACTAGTCGAGGTTGGATTAATACCAAACCTACAAGCCAAGAGGCAATAATAACCGAACAAACATGGTCTGGATAGCTATGAAAGTATTCATAGAACTTACACCTATAGGGTCACAAAATGGTTCCTAAGGATAAGTCAAGTCTCGTTAACCACAGTGAAGGTGTGAGACACCCGGACTGACGACAACCATGTCAAGTATACTGAGAAGCGACTCCGGAGATCGATCACCAAGATCAAAAGATCAAATGAAGACCTAATAAAACCACCAATTATGGATGGAAATGATACCGTAGCCGGTATACGTTAACCGAAAAACAACCTACCTGCGCACTTGCCCAGGGCAAGTGCAGCAACTACAAGATGGTTGGAAGACTTTTAACAACCCGCAAATACTTGCTAAGTACCGCTATGACGAATGGAGCAAATACAGGATCACCAATCCTAAGGATGTTAAATAACGAACCCTCGGGAAGGCCTAACGGCCCGACCATTGTATTAAGGACATACCAATCAGCAAGAAGCTGAACTTGGTCAAGACCGCAAACATGGCAACGCCATGAAGAATTTCTTTAACACCGAACTGTTATTTCAAAAACCAGAATTTTTCTTTCAAAACCACAAACCCTTCTTTTAAACCTTGGATTTTTAAAACCAAACAGACGGAATTACGGTGAGTATCATAGAATGATACAAGAGGAGTTGACAATAGAATACTTCGCCTAGGCGTGTGACGAACACTACGAGTGTACCCAAATACGGGATGTGGGACAGCCGCACTCCGAAGGAGCTTGCGGGCCTGACATGTAGTTAGGTAAGTGGTAACGTGCCACGACGGTACCCCACGTATGTATACATGTAGTGTACGAAACACGGGAAGTAGTCAACTCCGTTCTACGGACCATAAGCAAATTCAAAACCGAACAATTGGATACCTCAAACGAGCAAAGGGAACTCAGATAAGCTTACAAGCTAAGGAGTCAAGAACCTACTACAGGAAGATGATTAAGAGTTAAAGGTGCGAGAAGCACCAACAACTGAATAAAGACATTGGACATGTCTTGAATATATTAAAGTAAAACATGATGACTGGAAGGAATACCCAGTCTAAAAACAGTAAGGCAAATGCCTAACATTAACACATCAGTGTCCAATGAACGGGATGAGATCCCCAGAACAACTACCACAAACACACAGGGTGATGTGGCAAGGTACCGGAAATACCATTCATCACTGAAGGGAATACCAAACCCGTTATAACATAAGGAAAAACACCAATGGTCTACCCTAAGAGCGGGGGACGTTATAACCCTCAACGGATGACTTAGATCCAGAACCGCAAGGTAGGATAACAAACTGGACATCCTTATAAATGTCCGCCAGACGTAATAACATAAACAATAATACCCAGGAGCAATCCATAAAGGGTATCAAGTCAACACGGTTGAATAAAATATCGTGGTAAGAACACCACAATTGGAACGAACATACGGTTAGAACACCAAAGGGATCCCACTTGATAGGGGATACCCCAAAGCAATAAATGGTATCGATCAATACCAAGATACAAAAGGGTCTCCAACAAACGGAAGCGTGATGCGACGATCTTATCATGGAGCCCAGTATCACCTCCAAACCCAGTAATGTCTTATGGAGGAGTAACCACTAGTGAACGACCTATGATGAGCAGAGCTCTAGGCAACATGGCTAGTAAGCCATGAAACTATTACCACACAACCCAATGGTTGCAAAACCATTGTGAACCATATGGAAAGCTGTCAAGGACGGCACCGATGAAAGAGTAACAATCGATGAATGAGGACGCCCCTCATAATGTGAGACCACAAAAGTGGAACACATGGATCCCAAGAAGGGGATACCACCAGTAACTGTCGGGAAATATATTCCTTTCAGAACTACTAGTGTAGTCAAGCTTGAGCATACAACTATTGTCAAGCAATGTGAAATAAGCTTCAACAGCAATTGTTGACAACCAAGGAATAACCGGTTATAAAACCAATGATGCTTGGAGAGCTCAGAAAAATAAAGTAATACCATATTCTGTATTTGCCAAATACATGGGGAACCATCGTATAAATGATAGAGATGCATGAGCTGAAGCTAATGACAGTGGATGCCATGTAAACCAATACTGTGGAATCAGTAGGAACATGGTGCGCAGCAGGCGACCAACGTATGCGAATAATCACCCAATACCATGGGGTTGTTAATACGACATAGTAGACAGACCGGGCAACAAGCTAGAAGTCTGCACAAAATGATGAAGCACCACCTGAAAGAGTAACGATCAGTCCTATTGCGATCTCATAAGAGAGTTACTGCCAAGAGTTTACACCTCTGCACTCTGTAGGACTGAGTGTTTTGGTATTGCACTTGTGCAGTTAATGATCGAGTGGGATAGCTAGGAATATGAGGAAATGTAAATCGTGGTAAATTCTTCCTTTCACCAGTGATCATGGCATAAGCCAGCTAAGCAAAAGCTTAGGAACAAACCGTGCGACCTAAGGCCAAAGAAGCACGAGGAGTGTGAAACACACCAACAATCACAAGATGTGAATTCCATTGGAATAAAAGTGAAAGGAGACTTAAGAAAGTCACAAGGACCGACGCATTGAAAATGCAAGGTCATACAAGTGAAGAACACTTGTAATGAACCAGAGAAACTGGTATAATTCAGAAGCCACTAACAGTAGAGGAAGCACTACAACTAAGTAGTGACTTAACCTCAACCGACAATAAGTCGGAGGAACCAAGTGAATGATCACTACAAAACACAACAATATGTATATAGATTGCCAAAGAGCTCGTTGTGAATCTAGAACCCATCGAGTTCGAGCACGGTAAGAGAACACCACACTTGGTCAATAAACCTTATTCCCACAATAAGAGGGATAAAAAGGTGTGGTATAGCACATTTAAGATAACAAAAAGGGCGAATAACCCAAGCCATCAGGGTCGCGCAGCAGAAGCTAGTCGGCCCAGAATTCCAAGTGAATAAAAGGTTAGTCATCAACGCCTTGAAGCCATTTAGGCTAGAACCGAACCCGGTCCAGAGGTAAATAAACTCCGATGGAATTTCTTGTTGAAGGGACTAACCGATAATACGGTTGAGACCCATGGATCAAGGAACATTGTATAATAGACCGCATGGAAGCTGAACCACTCCATGACGGCTGAATGCCTTCGACCAACGTCCAATGATGACACATGGTAGATTACGTGGGCGTAATCCCTTTTAAGGGGGGTAGAGCGAAAACCGCGAAATGTATGTTTTACGTGATAGGTGCGTAAACTATAATGCGCATAGCGCAAGAGAATTCGTTTTGATGGTTGATACTTATGTTACATAAACATTTGTATTCACTCATCGTGTAATTGTGGTAATTTGAGAAGCAAGTATAGGAAAAGGAGTAGTGAAACTCCAGGGGAATAAGAACCCCGATTGGTAAAAGTATGAGGAATGAGTATGTATGGGAGACTTGAGAAGTATAAATCGGTATGGAACCAATGTATGTAATGAGTATAAATCGGCACGAAACCGATGTATCTTATGAGTATGAATTTGGTATAGCAGATTAATGGGATATTATACCCATGAACTTCTTAAGTATAGTAGTTGGAGAAGATGCAGTAATAATTGATGAGATGATTAGTAAGTAAGTAAGTGAATCATATAAATTGGAAAATGTATGTGTATGATTATGAGTAGCAAGATTAAAAAGATAGAAAATGGAATGATGTTTGACGAGCTGTCTGTTTGTATTGAGGTGGGAAGTGGAACTTGATTTGCTAGCGATCAAGGGAAGCTGAACATAAATTGGGGTGGAAGGATAATTCAACACCAATGCTGATCACATTGGGGTTGAAGGACTCTGGAAGCTCCCTTAAGTGGCCACAATAATAACACTAGTAATAGGAATAATCATCATAAATTGAAACTGGGAGATGTATGCAAGTTTTCAAAATGAATTTCCAAAACTAATTTGGTACAACGTTTTCTTCAAACTTGAGAATGAGGATCGGTTTTAAAACCGCTCCCACGGGCGCTAGTGGATCTTCCATGCCTAGGCACGGGTATCCGGTCGAAACCATAGGAGGTGAAGCTAGTTTTGAGTCTGTGGAAGTGTAGAGTAGTTGAAACCACTACACCGGTTGTACGGTAACAGTGTGTGTTTGTTTTTCCAAGGGCACTGGGGCAGCGTAGTCCCGAGTAAGTATGCGTAAGTATGAGTAAGTATGAGTAAAGTAAGTATGAGTAAGTGCCTGAGGATCTCTATATGTGCAAATGAATTTGATCAGAACCAAAGGACCGTAGAGCCAGAAAGTGTAAGTGCTCGAGTCATGACGGCCGTGAACCAGAAAGCGTAAGTGTTCAAACGTGACCGGTACCTAAGGGATCACTCGCCATTGGGGGAGGATTGTACCTAATTGTCTGCGGATGGACCCCCTTGGAGAGGAGTAAAACGGATATTTTTGATTGCTATGCATGCAGTGACATGCTGTTTGGATGCGTAGTATGCATCATGTCAGACATGTGGAGTTTGACAAGTTATATGTAGAGGTCATAACCTTAGCATAGAGTATATGTACGAGTAATAGTATTAGATTCACCAACTTTGAGGGCAAAGTTCTTTAAGGGGGGTAGATTGAAATACCCCGAACTTAAATATGGTGATTAGAATATTTTAATATGGTATTTAAAGGCCTAATAGTGCCTAAGTAATTTTTGGTAAGGAAAATAAATCCAAAAGAAATGAGGAAACGCTTAGAAAACGGAAAACGCTAAAAGGAGCGTTAAATAACCAAAGGAGGTACGAGACCTTGGTTAGAGTATTATGAGGATTCCTAAGGCTTATTCATGCCTAATTAGTATACGGGAACGATTCCCGAAGAAAACGGATCCAAGAAATGTATTAAAACGCTAATAGAGCTTTAGCGCACGTTTTTCAAGGAAACCCGAAAACGTGATTTTAAGTGGTCAAACAAACCCGTAAAAATTATAAATCATTAAATAATAATTATTAAGCATTTATGGAAGCTTAATAACCAATAAAAATAAAGAAACGAGGAAATTCCGGAAAACGGGCCCGGTTAGTGAATAGTATCAAAACCGGGTAAAATAACGAGCGTTTTCTGTAAAAGACGAAAAACGCTCCAGCTAGTATTACAGAGGGGGCCGGTTTTTACTGGTGTAAACAGCTATCCCTCACACACACACACATGTAACTAGCTAATAAGTAAAGGGGACCAAAAAGCAAATAGAAAAGTAGAAAAGGTACTTTCCTTTTCTCTCTCCCCTCATTTCTCTCTTCTCTCTCTCCCTTCCTTCCCTTCCCCACCGAGCTTCTCTCCCTCTCTCTGCTGGGTGGCGATTTTGAAGCCCCCAAAGGAAGCAACAATGGCTTCTTCCTCTTCTTCTTCATGCTCTACCTCCATGTGAGCTCCAAATGTAAAAATAATTACATATTTGAAATCCCCTCATCCTCCTCTACATTTCTATCTTTTCAAAATCCGAAAATGAGCAACTTCATCTCCATGGGTTTTCCCCATTAGAAGAGAAAAGCACACCATTGTGGAGCTTGGAGTCTCCTCTTCCTCCTAAGGTAAAAAGTTTCAAGAAAAATCCATTTTTCCTCCATTCTCTATGGTGGCCGATTTTGCCCCTTCTTGTAATGCGTTGTTTCTTCTTTGTTTGAGCTAGGTTCAACTCTCCAATGGTGGAGGAACCCTCCTTTGCATTCAAGGCTTGAAAACCTCTCTTAAAAGCTCCAAGGTAAAAACCCTAACTAATGGTAATTTAAACCCTTCATTTAATTAGTGAAGTTTTAAGGGATTAGAATTCTAATTATATTCTCCTTATGTAATTTGGGTGTTGGGATGGAGTTTGGAAACTCCATCCCCCACATGGCCGATTTTGCAAGAAAAAGAGAAGGAGAAGAAGTGGAAAGGAAATGAAGGAAATTTAAGCTCAAGGTAAGAGCTCTTCCTTAATGCGAAATTTTAATGCATTAGGATAATGGGAATGGGTAAACCAATTTAAAGAAACCAAAATAATGTAGTAGAATTGTAATTGTGAAAGTTTGGGTATTTGTGAACAAGTATGTGGATTGTAGGCTTTAGAGCCAAGGAATTGTGTATGTGTATTGATATTGTGTTTTGAGGAATTAAAGATGTATTAAGATTGCTTGGTATTGCTGGTAGGACCCTTGTATGGGTGTGGCTAGAATAGGAATAATTTTGGTGATGATGGGTATGTGTGGATAAGTAAGAATTATAGGTGAGCTATGGCAAAATTTTGGTAGGAATTGTGCATTAAAGAATGACTTGGTGAATGGGAGAACCAAGGTATGTATTGGGGTTAGTAGAGATGTTTAATGACCATGGATTGGTAATTGGAGGATGAGGATAAAGTATATAAAAATCTGTAGCAAGAAGTGATAAAAATGTATTGGAGGAGCTAGGAAAAATTAGAGTGCAAGATGTAGTGAAATGGATGTTGGACTTGGGTATAGACATGGTAACTGCTTGGAATTGTATTTGGGATGCTAGTAATGATATTGGTGGGAGAAGTATTGGATGTGAGGATTGAGTTATAAAATCTGTAGCATAAGTGTAACAAAAACTGTTACAAGTGTTGAGGGAAGTGAGGAAAAATTGTGTATATGGATTTAGAAGTGAGTAAGGTATTTGGGGGATGAACCAAGGCAATTTTGAGGGCCTAAGTAGTGTTTAAAATATGTGGGATTAAGTGTAGGAACAATGGGGAAGTAATGGGTAAAGGAGAGGACTGAAAACAGAAATGAAAACTGAAGTACTGGGCCGGACCGACCTTGGGACCGAACTTGCAAGGTCGGTCGAGCCCAGATTTACAAAGGGCGGAAACCTTCTGGAATGGACCGACCTTGGGACCGGACATGCAAGGTCGGTCGGCCAGAAGAATTTCCCGTAATACGACCTACTGGAATGGACCGACCTTGCGACCGGACTTGCAAGGTCGGTCGACTCAAAAATTTTCCGTCTTGTAAGCTACTGGAATGGACCGACCTTGCGACCGGACTTGCAAGGTCGGTCGGGCTAAAATTTTCCGTTAAGTAACTCACTGGAATGGACCGACCTTGGGACCGGACTTGCAAGGTCGGTCGGCCCTGTAATTTTCCAGCGTAATTCCTTACTGACTTCGACCGACCTTGGGACCGACCCTGGGTAAGGTCGATCGAGTCAAAATATATATATATAGTATATGATTAGAGTTATCATATGTATATAAGTATATGCCTATACACATAGGTATATGTAAATGTAGTAACGCAACATTAATGGAAAGAAAGGATGAGGAAATGCACATGTGAGTAAGGAAACAAGTTAAGGAAGTTGTAAGTATAAGAACATTAAGTGTACCGGGATAACGGGGTAAGTAAGGGAGTAGTAATTACTTGTATATCGTATGAGCATAGTATTAATAACAATGTTGAAAACATTATCAGTGGAACAAGTGTGAACCAAGGAACAAGGGAACACATGGTAAAGCTAACTCCGGTGAAAGGTATGATTTCCTCATGCCCCGTATGCTAACCGAGTTACGTTGATTTGTGTGCTGTATGCCGGCTAATCAAGACTAAAGCATGAAAACAGTTTATTGCCTTTCATTATATGTCTTGCTGTATGTTGTGTGAGCTAACCCTTCTTGATTGATTGTGTGGCTTCATTTGGTGCGTAGTACGACTCCTAGATGAGTCTTGTTGTGTGGTGGCTCGTAGTAAGAGTCATGTTGTGAATTAATGGAACCATAGCAACGCGCTAAACTAATGAATCAACAAACGATAACGCAACCCAACGAAACTCACAAGAATGTGAGAGAGTGTACGGGAGTAATACCCTCCCGATAACGGTTGGAGAATTGAAATGAATAATCCACAAATAATAAGTAGTGGAAGTATATCAGTAACCTCTATTAGAGGAATTAAACTTGGTGCAAGACATGAACCATGAGAGTAGTAAAGAATGATGAGGGATCTCCAAACCCCTTAGCAATTAGTCGACCCATTATGAGAGGACCCGACTGATGTAAGTATGTCCCGAACATGAGAGTATTCGATATGTTGGGGAAACCCTTAAATCTGAGGATACTAGTCGGTTGTAATTCCCTAAGTTGGTGGAGGTTATCAAGAGAGATACTTCTAGGCTAATCCATGAGATTGTATTGTGCTCTGAGAGAAGAGTGTTGGGAATTTGAGTAGTCCGGTAAGAACGGACATTGAGTATTTGAGGAGCTAAGCGTATAGCCCTCGTATTGTAGGTCCGGTGGCGAGTCTTGTGTATGACTCCACCCAGAGGCCAAGTAATGAGTATTGAGTAAGAAGCGAGTATGATTATGTAACGTGTACCAAGTATCGAGTATGTATAAGAAAGCAGTGAGTACTGAGTACGTATGAGTATGTATAGAGAAGTGAGTGGTGAGTATGCACAAGTATGGTAACGAGTATAGAGTAAGGATCATGTACGAATAAGGTATTGAACATGGAATGAAGAGTATGCCAGAGTAAGGAGTAGGTATGAGTAGAGTAGCGAATATCGAACGCAGTACGAGGAGTAATGAATGAATAACAAATACGATTGGTCGACTATCGATTGTCTTCCTTAGTAATTATTGAACTTGTATGTGTATGTAGGTATTGTTGAGTGTATTATCGAAGCATGAGTATGTATGTATGCATGTAAAATGAACTCCATGTATATCCGACCCAAAGTAGTCGGCATACCGCGGTTAGCACGCGGTATATGCGGATTTCATATGTAGCGTAAGCTGACCCCCTAGGGGGACCGTTTTTAGTGTGCAGGTACTCGAAGCTGACCACCGTTCGAGAGAGTAGGACGGGGACTGCTATGTAAGCATGGGTAGTTGTATAGTAGGGATTGGTACTTGTATTGTAATGCAAACATGGAAGCTTAGACTGTACCGGTAAGTAAGGATTGTAGCATACTCGGTATAGTAAAGTATTGACGTTGTAATTGAATTATGGGTAAGTAAACAATGGGAAGTATTGTATTGTGTAGAGTACTTGGTATGTTCATATTCATCAGACCGATAGTATGTAGAATTGTAACTCGCCTTGTTAGTCACGTGGGTGACTAACGGCATTGTACACCCGCCGTTGAGTAATTAATATCCGCTGTGAAGGTAAGTATGGTACGGTAATAACGGTATTAGCGGTAGGGGTGTTACACTAGCTCAACTCGCTTCTTGGTCCGGAGGTGGGCGGGGTAGTACTTAGCCCTCAGCAACGCAGTGTAAGCATCCCATCCAAAAGTGGGGTCGGCTAGGTGAGCATCCTTCACCAGCTTCCACCAATCGCTCGCTGACTCTCGTAGGTAATAGGCTGAGTCTGACCTTAGCCTCTGCTAGAACATTCAAAGTCTCGAAGGCGGTCTCTAGGAGGTTGATGTAGTTCTCTAGGTGAGTGGGGTCCGTCTCTCCTCGGAACTCAGCTGGTCGAAGGTCTGCTAAGCTCTTCACCCAGTTTGTCTCCCTGGGTGGGTGAGGCTGTGGTGGCGGTGGTGCCTGCTGGGCTCCTGGCTGGAAACCCATGTGACCTAGGGCTGCTGCTACTATCTCAGCTATGGTCTGCCCTGCAGCTACACTATCTTGCTCTATTTGGCCACGGCCTCGTCCTCGACCTCGTCGCCCGGACATCTGAAAATGTTATTTATTAGTCTAAAACAATCACAAGAACTTACTACAAGTTATTATCGCCCTTGCAAGCGGTTTAGATCAGTAAAGTCGTGCCTCACATTACTAACCCTTAACCCGGTTTCCCAAATTTAGATTTTCCTATTCTCGGTACTCCTTTGTTCCAGTCATCAGAGCGCAACTACGCTCTGATACCACTTTCTGCAACACCCCCAAATAACAATCAACAATTGACGATGCGCCTAAGGGTAACACAAGATGTCTACGCAGCGGTATAAACTCCATCCGGGTGTCACAGACGCCAACCACCCACGTGGTTGACACAACATCACTATCAATACTATGCTGCGGTCTGAATGACTGGAATTAAACCATGACCAAATCCAAGTCCAACACAAAAGATACAAACCGAGTACCGAGAGTCTACAACATAAGTTCTTAATCCAACAACATAAACTGAAGGTACAACTAGGGTTTAGTATTACAAAGTCACAACCCATACATTAAAAACATACTACTAAAAGTCCTGCCCATATAGACTACCCCCATGGTAGTCGCCTTGCCTACTCTCCGCCTGCTTCCCGCTTCATACCTGTAAAAATAAAGGACTCGGCAAACTATGCTGAGTATGAACGTGTGTAGCCCGCATGTTGCCGGGCCACACGACTACTTGGTCGAATATTATTAAGTCAATTTACATGCTCTAATAAAGTAGTAAAGCACACCACAATACATCATAGTTTCATACACACTTAAAGGTAGCAAAGCATTAGCAACAAGCAACCAAGCATAACATGCTGGCAACATAGCAATATCAAACACGCAACCGAGCACAACAAGCTGCTAATATAGCAACAGCAATCATGTAAGTCATCAGACGTGTGCATAGGTATGTTTACCAATGATCCTCACTATGGGATCGTTCGAGCGTTGTGTGTTTTCATTTCTTTTCTCTTGTTCCCACGATGTGTATTTTCTTTCTCTTTCCTTGCACCAGGTCTGGGGCTATAGTTTAGATCCCATGACCATAGCATATAGGTGCCAATCTTTCCTTGTTTCTTAAAGAATCAGATTTGTGAATTTTCTTATTTGCTTGGTCTCATTACACATGTTTTCCTCTATTCTCTGGCACCGAGTCAGGGGATATAGATTAGATCCCGAGACTTTATTATGTAGGTGCTAATCATTCCTTGTTTCTTTAAGGGTTATTTGTGAATTCTTTTATCACCGCACGTTGGAGGACGTCTCCTCCATAGCTAGTCCCCCATTCCCGACACCCAGGGTCGAGAAAGCGGAGTCACCTCTAGACTCCAGGATAAGCTCCACCAATTTGTCACTCCCCCGTTCCCGACACCCAGGGTCGAGAAAGCGGAGTCACCTCTAGACTCCAGGATGTGCTTCACCAATTGCCAATCCCCCATTCCCGACACCCAGGGTCGAGAAAGCGGAGTCACCTCTAGACTCCAGGACAAGCTCCTCAATAGACGGTCGAAAGATCTGATGCAGACACCTCCTCCCGAGTGTCCAAACCGCGCGGCCCGAGATGTTGTCTTCCCGAGTTATTCTCATATTCCGCCAGTTGGTATTCAATGTTCATTATCATTAATAGCTTGACACCATAGTGGGCGTCGTTAGAAGTCCTCTATAGTTAGAGAGGAGTTGTCTCTTTGTATAGTTCTTTTGTTTTGTCTACGTGGTTCATCATGTCCTACCAATTGAGACTTGCTCTTCATTATCATTAATGAATAGACACCATAGTGGGTGTCATGGTAGTCCTCAATGGTTTAGAGAGGAGTTCCCCTTATAGAATTTTCTTTGTTTTCATAATTCGTAGTAGTTTATCTCAAGTTCCATAAACGAGAAAGGGACTAAACTACTGTGTGCGCGCAAGTAAAATGCCACAAGGATATACATAACCAGCATATAAGCGAGCCACAAGAAGCAATCCAATTTCATGCTTTCGTCTTGCAGTCATTGTCAAACAAAGCACACAACACACAAGCCGTGTAACACGGCAACATACGAACCACACATGTCCATACCTCATTCAGAGGCAAATGTCGTCTCACACACGGGTTCCTGGTCGGCGTTCGTTACGACCCTAACGCTGATTAAAAAAAACAATGTGTCAGTCCATGATTTCATGTGACGACATTTTATTCTAGTTTATCTTATTTATACCGGGGGTCATTCCCTGGGTGGGTTGTTGACTGTACAGTTTATTCTAACCCTTAGAATTACCCAAGTACTCACCTTAGATGTTTATTCAATTCCTAAGATGTTTACATCGTCGCTTTGCAAGTTAACTAGGTATTTCCCTCTAGCTGATGCCTTAGAGTATTATGAGCATCAACATGTAACGAGTTTAACTCAGGTGGATTTTAACTCCCCTAAGATCCCCCCTTAGTGAACTAAGTTAGCAATGTTTTAACCTTATTATCATGACAACACAATCTTAAAGACACCTCAAAACCCACTTATACAGGAACCCCAAAGGTTATAAAACTGCAACATAGTTGTGGTGTCTTCTCTCACTTAACCTCTCCCTTGATGTATCGACCGAGGCTTCCCTTTTTCCCACAATGTTTCATTAGCTAGTTAGAGGTATTAGTACTGTTTTGGGTTCCTCATTAAACTAATATCTCCCCCTTAATACCCCTGTATACCAGTTACACAGGGCCACTTATTATTGAAAATCTGAAACCACAATCTACATGTTTCTTCTTGTTTCTTGTTCCTCTTTAGTTCAACTGATGTTTAATCTTCTCTGAACAGTTCCCTAACCTAGCTGCAGTTAGTAGCTATGGTTTGAGTTTATTTTTAAACCATCATCACCCTCTTAGCCACTTAGGAGGTTAAGGTTACTGAAAAAACAAAACAGAGAAGACTGAAACATAAACCCCATATATTCCATCTCCACGGTTCTTCTAGCTTGTTGGTTTGTCTCAATTTCCTCTCAGAGTTCTTCACAGACTTACCTAGGTGTATTAACTGGGTTTTGGGTTTATTAACACGCTAACACAACATTTTAATGCTACTAGCAGTACAATTATACAAACCCTTAAGTTTCAGTAAAATTATGGACAGAGATATCACCACCTGCTAACCTCTCTTCCTTTCCTTTCTGTTTGTTGATAATCCGTCTATTGATCCACTCCGAAGTAATCACCCACTAAATCAAGTGTTCTTGCTTTGTCTTAAACCCAGAACTACCTAGACAGTCCCATTGACCCACTGACATATTCAATTTATGGAAAACAGAAGTCCGAAAACCCGAAGTCACGAAACTGAAGCATTATCTTATATCTCTTTCCCTTTGTCACTAATCTGACTTAGTACCTCCCCCAAACTGTTTAGCTCCTTAGATAAGGGTCTCAATATGATTTTACCCCTAACTTAAGACTACACAATATAGTTAATGCCACTGAAAACTCATTGTACAAAAACTACATCGTTACAGTAAATAGAAAATACAAACTGGTACAACTTATCCTTTCTCTTTTCTTTGTCCATGAATTTGACTTTCAATTCTCCCCCTCCACCTTCTTACTCAGTTAGTTAAGTGTTTACCCTAAGTTTTAACCCCAAAGACTAGTCAAACAACACCGTGATCATTCCTAGAACTCCATTATACAGAACCAAAGTAAATCAACAAAAACTGAAAACAAAAAACAAGGCTGATATCTGATGCACGTTTCTTTGCTGTTACTTTCTTTCTGTTCTCTTAATGTTATTTCTAGTTGCTCATGTTACTGTCTCCTTAAGTTAAGTGGTTCTCCATGATTTCATTTTAAGGACAGACCTAAGCAACATGGTCTATAATTCTTAAGCTCCTTTTCTCACAATCTGCAAAACTGGGAAAAAGAAACTAGAACACGTGAACTGCTGCATCTTTTTTTTATTTCATGTCTGTTCACGAGTTGGAATTCTGGCTTTTCTTCCCCAGGTGTTCAAAACTGATTCAGATGAAATAGCAGGGCTTTAAATTCTTAAACTACTCGTTAACACCCCCTAATACCACTTTGTATTAGAGTTACACAGAAGAGCACTAGTTTCAGGAAAACTAGAACTGAAACATCCAAACCTGATAATTACTTCTCTTGATTTCCTTCTGTTTTTTTTTATTTTTCTTCACGAATTGAGTTCTCAACTTTCCTCAACTGTTTAACTGCTTGGTTAAGATCTTAATACAATTTTTTTACTCTAAAACAGACCCAAGACTACAAGGACTACTATTGTCACGTTTCTCTAACAGAACTGATAGAATGCAAGACTGAAAAACAGAAACTGATATGGTTTTCTTCTCCTTCTGTTATTGCTTCTTCTGTCATTTTAATTTGATTCTTAGTTTCCCACGGTTTTTTCCTCACTCAATTAGATGGTTAATCACAATCTTACTTCAAGGATAAAACTTAACACACATGGTCAAACTCATTGAAACTACAACAGAACCTGAGATGTACAAGTATGGACTGTTACACTGTTTAATTATTCTTGTAAGATGTTATCTGTTTTTGTTCCTTTTTCTTCAAAGCTCTTTAATTACTTAGCTAATTAGTTGGTGTGGTTTTATTCTCGAAACAATCCCACCTCAATACTGTCTGTACTCTAAGAAAGTAATCTATAGAAACCACTACATTCCAGAAACTGAAACCAACTATTACCACATCTGCTGTTCCTCTTTCTATTACTGATCTGTTTTTTTTTTCATTTTCTTCTGTTTCAACCTAGTTTAGTTACTGATTAAATAGGGGTGTTGGATACTAGGTAAGTACTACTCTTACCCTCCCTCTATAAGCTAATGTACAAGGTATTGAAGTTACAACATTCAAATTACTGAGCTCTGAACTTGACAGTCTGATGTCAACATTCCTTTTTATCGTAGGATCGGTTCAGTATGGCTTATCAGTGATAGCCTAGTGGTTTTCTTTTGTTTTCTCGTTGGTCCAAGCACTCTAGCAGACTCCTTGCACCTCGGTTATTAACACAGCTGAGGAAAAGATCTCCTAGAGGTCAAGCTTGATAAATCAGAGAGAGGTATAACAGAAGCAAGAGTGGAATTGTTTCAGAACTTCACCTTGAGTCAAATTTCCCGGAAAGGTTTTGCGGTTCTCCTCTGGGATCTTTTGAATGAAGCTTATAGGAACTGCATGGGGGAGTCAAGCGTGGAAAAAGACACAAGAATGTTAGGTGAGTTGTTCCTAATATTTCGGTTATCAGGAAAGTAACTGGGAGTTTCAAGTGGCGTTTGCTATTTGATCTTACCTTAGGCTGATCACTATACTAGTGTGGTTCTGGCCCTTATCCTTCCTATCTTCAAATGATGATGCAGTGGATTGCAACTGGGCTTTAGCTATACTGAAGAAGTAGAGACGATTATATTTGTGATCAGGAAAGAAAAGATCAGGGAAAACAGAAAAGAAAACATTTTCACCAGCTGGGGCTCACCTACACGCATGAGTGAAACAACGGAGGCTCTAGGCTTGGAGTTGCTGTGAGCAAGCAAGTCAGGGAAAAGAAAAATGACTGCGGTGAGGGTATTAATCGGATCATGGCATCAAGGGGAAAAGACTGCATGCAGGGAGCAACTCTCTGCTAGTGTGGTGGAACTTCAAAAAAAGTTCGTGAAAGTTTGAACAACAACAAGGAGGATCACTCAGGTGTGTGAGCGTTTGAAGTTGAAACAAATTGTTATGGGCATGAAAGGGTAGTTTAGTTCGACAATTCAGTAGACAGGGAAGTCAACAACAGTGTAGCACGGCCTGGGTCTTACCGATTGTTTCGTTTAATAAATTCTCTGTGTGTGAGGATGTGTTGGGACTGGGAAACTGAAACTCACAACAGATCTTACGTGTCTGTTTTTTTTTCTTTTGTTTCTGTCGGAGTTCACCCAGGTGTGGATCTTGTGTGTCAATTTTGTTCTGAGATTTCTTTTTTTTTCTTTTTGATTCAGGCAATAGCACTGCAGCATTATGAGGGCGACAGATCCACGAGGAAAACAGGGTGCTCAAATTACAAAGCAAGTTATGGGCGTTGAATAAACAACCGTTCTGTCGCCTGGGAGTTTGAATTCTCTGTCTTCTGTTTTTACTTGGTTCGATCTGGTTCTTGATCGAGGAAGAAGAAGGAGGGACTCGACACTGCTACAACGAGTGGGTGATTGATTCACTTCTTTGTAATCATCATAGTTGGCATAATACTAGTTTTAGGTTGTCGGTTTTGTTATTGAATTTGAGCCTAGCTCAACCGGTTAAAGCCTTTATAAGGTATACGAGAGGTACGGGGTTCGAACCTCGGCGGGAGCGTCTTTGCTCCCTTTTCCTTTCCCTCTTTTTTTGTATAGGTTATACATAATTATTTATATATGTACGACTATATATTATATCATGTTATTATATTTTTTTTGTAACGAAGTTATGCGACATTATTGTCAGTTATTTACAACGTTACAATACAGTAACATTACATACGTGTGTTTTCGTATTCGTACATATATATATATATATGCTAGATTTAATTGTTCGTACGTTGTTTTATGTACGAATTATAAAACGTGTTATAATTTTATGCGTTTAAATGTTCAGGGGTATTTCAGATTTAATGTTCTATTTTGAGTTTATAATAATTCTAAGTCATTAGCATAATTTTTAGAAGTGTTATATGGCTTATTTACATTTATATGAATTTATTATAAAGTTTAAATCAAGTTTTAAAACCTTATGGTAAAACAAATTGAAGCCAAGAGCAATATGTGAGATTTGGTGAGTTTTAACATATATATAAGTGTATTAACTTATATTATAAATTTTGGGAATATTAAAAATAGCTACAAGTATTTAAATAGCTATTTTAACAAGTTATGTGGCTAAAATGCAATTTTTGAAAGGTTTAGTGTATAAATTATAATTGCCGAAAACATAAGGGGTTATTTGGCATAATTATGATATAATATAAGGTAGGAATTAATATTATGAATTTTGGTGAATTTAAATAAGTGTCTAAGTGTTTAAATAACATTTTATAAAGTTTTGGGGCTATTTTGTAATTATTAGAAAGTTTAGAGCGTAACCGAGAATACATATGATTTTATGGGTATATTAAAGTATTAAGTGTGAAATTAAGTCTTGGTCAAAGTGTTGGCCAAAAACTTTGGGTTAAATGGATTTATGACATAAAATATTAAGTTATAAAAGTTTTAGGGTGAATATGTAATTTATAAAAGTATATATGTAAAAACGGATTTGAAAAGGGGCGGAAATATAATTTGCAAGAATATATGGGTCTTTTCGGTAATTAAGATAATTAAATGTTAAAACTATAGTTTATAAGTTAATATGTAACATATATAAAGTTTTAAGGGTTAAAATGTAATTATATGAAAGTTAATATTAAAACCGAAAAGTACTTGTGGTCAATTGGTAATTTGTAAAGATTAGAATATTTATTTTAGAAATTTCCGAAATGTTAAAGTGGTTAATTAATAAATTATAAAATTTATATGACTACTTGGTAATTTATAAAAGTTATTTGGTATAAAATATAAATACCGAATTAATAAGAATGGTGTTGTAATTTAATAAAGAAAGTGAGTAAAACTATGAATTATGGCATATTGTGGAGTATAATATAAAGTTTGTAAAATAAAGGTGTTTATAATATTAATAACCAAATAATATGATATAAGGAATAAGTGGAAATAATTATGGGTATATAAATAATGAGATAAGGATATACCGTATAATGGAAATTCATTATCACATGTGAACTTCACATAAAATAATGAACTGTTAGGTTATCTAGAACCACTGCTAATTAACAGGGGGAAAGAAAGTACATACGGAGTTAGTATACTACGAATATAAACTCTACAATGACTGTACTGTAACATTTAGTAGACAGTCATATTAATAATACACGTTATTGCATGTATAAACAACAGCATACGGGAAAGAATTACTAGAGCAAGAATTGTCAACTAGATGTTATCCCGGTGAACGGTATGTTAATTGTGTGGTCTGAATGTCCGAAGGATTTTCCTAAGGTCCAGACGTGATGTGTTTGATTGTTTAAGAGTGATATCTATGATTTTATATATATTGTTTTGTATAATATGTTGTTCAACACTGTTACGTTTATTTATACGAGAACGACTTATGACTGAAAGTTTATACATCTAAACTGGGAAAATGACTAACTGACCTTTAGGTATTATTGAACCTAACAAAGGTCAACTGTTAAGGTCTTGATTCAAACATTGGTTATTGTGCCACTGACAAAAGGGCTAACTTGTAAAGAGAGGAATCCGGATTGTTTCGACTTTCTGGCTGTGCATTGTGATCACAACGAGAGACTTCAATGGGGAGTCACTCAAAGGAAATCCATCAGCCACATTCGGGGATGGCAGAGGGCACTGCCGTTGGTGCACAGGTTCGACCGGATCGGTCAAAATTTTATCCAGGGCCATAAGGTCAGCTGGTAACGGTTCCTTTGGAACCCAGGGGACACAATGTCAATTTCTGAGTTATTAAAAGGTTGTCTTGACATAACGCCTGAGGTGGAATTAATTGGAAAAGTTAAGTGGTTGGTTTAAAAGGGTTAAGGGTCATGTGACCTACTAACAAGTTCAGTTAATTAATACTTGTGACTTGTTGTTATGGTTTGGAATCGTTGGTGTTGATTATCTGGTTGCTGTTTATGTACTGATGTTGCAGGTGAGCTATTATGTGATCGTTTAATGTTTACAGTTATTACTGTTGCTTTTGTAAACCGGTATCTTATGTAACGAATCTAATATCAAGATGGTTAAAATGACTTAAGAAATCTAGATGGCTTAGGACTACATTTAGCATACCAGCATTTCGATTGCTGAGCCCTTCAATAGGCAAAACATTTCAGGTTGCTAAAGAAGACACAAGCCGGAGTGCGGGGAACAGGGTAGCTGCAGTGTTTTTAATAAACGCTTTTAAATTGTATTTGGTGTTGTAATAAAGAGTTGTATTCAATTAGCTGCTCATTTAGTTAGATTTGGTCTGTAATAATTAGAGTGCTTGGTATCTGTTCATCACAGCGCTAAGTAGTTAAAGTGGATGCCTTGTTACTCGCAAGGGTGAGTAATGGCGTGTAACACCAAGGTTAGGTAGTTTTATTTCCGCTGCGATGTTATTTATTTTGCTACGACTTACGACGTTAATTCAGGATTAGGATTAGGGGTGTTACAAAAAGTGGTATCAGAGCGGAGTACCACTCTGATGAAGGATACTGAGTCAAAAACAATGAGCATAGAAATATTGGGATAAACGGGAAACGTCTGTGAGGATTCGTGACTTAGAAAGAAAACCCTAGGGATATATTTTGTTACCAGTAGTTAGCTTTATAACATGTATATGATTGTGTGTGTATTACGGTGTAGCACCGAGTAGTAATAATAGTGTACTATACCATAGATGTCTAGAGTTGGAAGACCACGTGGAGGCGGCCGAGGAGGACGAGGTGGAGCCGCACCAGCAGATGTCCCAGAAATACTAGGCCTAGCAGAGGCCATGGCCGTCTTTGCCACACAACTAGGAGCTCAAGTTGCTGAAGCCATACCCCCCCCCCCCCCCCCGCTGCAGCCCAGGGAGACCAATTGGTTGAAGAGCGTTGCTGACGCAAGAGTACCGACCTACTCAGGGGAACCGTACCCCACCGCACTGGAGAAGTTCATCGTGGAACACCAGAAAGCTTTCAGGGCCGTCAGAGTTCCCGAGGATCAGAAGGTCGACATCGCCGCATACAACCTGAAGGATGCAGCTGATACTTGGTGGCGGTCTGTGGAGGGCCCCATAGAGCTTACACCGGATTTCGGATGGACAGCATTTGTGGTGGTATTACGAGGGAAATACTACCCCGAGCATTTGAAGCAAAGAAAAAGACAAGAGTTTGAGACCTTAATCCAGGGGAGCCAAATAGTCGACCAGTACTACGCACGATTTATCAGCCTGTTGGATTACATTCCAGGGGTCGACTACTCCGACGTTGTAAAGATTCAGAAATTCAGGGGAGGGTTGCAATTTCGCATCCAGAGTGCCATGCGAGCAATTCGTTTCACCACCATTCAAGAGTGTTATGACGCAGCATCAGCAACTGAATTAATTCTACAATCCAGGGAGGAAGCCCAAGGAAAGAAGAGGAAGAACACGGAGGGGGAAGATGAGGGAGCCACATCTGGCAGATTCTACAAGAAGGGGAAGTAAGAAACCTTTACTTAAGAAGTACCTATATATTGCCTATACTTAGTTTGGTCACTAACCTAAACCTGCAACAGGAGATTCTTTGACAAGAAAAAGGGGCGGAAGGACTTCCATGGTCAGAAGACGAAGGAGCAGGTCCCTCGTCTGACCGGCCCAGCCATTGATGCTCAGCCGCTTAGTTCAGCACCACCTAGGGGTAAGGATACCCACCCCTCACTTAACCAAACATTTATTAACTATACCTTTACTAAACCATGTTGTATAAACAATAGGCAATAAGCCAACCCAGTGCCACTACTATTGTAAGCGTTGTGGAGGTGATCATCCAGGAGTAGACTGCGCAGGAAGGAAGGTGGAGTGTCGGTATTGCAAGAAAGAAGGCCATAGGGAGTTCGAGTGTTTTTCTAACCCAGCAAGTAGAATGTAGAAGGGGTCGAGAGGTCCACAGAGGACACCAGCTACAGAGACTGGAGGACCCAGGGGAGGCCAAGCGCCACAGACTAATACCTACACTAGGGGACCGGGAGGACAGCCATCCTCATCCGGGAGTCAGAAGGGGAAGGAGATAGTTCCGAGTAGAAACACCCTGTATACAGTGGGAACTTCAGGCGCTGAGGCTAGTGCTCAGCGCGAGACCGGTAAGCCTAGAACTTAGACCAAGAGCATGATGCTATGTATGTGTGTTAACTGTTATTCAGTCGTTAAGACTTGTATGTGTTTTTGTGTGAAATAAAATTTAGAGAGACCTAATTTAGGAAATCTCTCACCTAATAGGTTGTTTCGACATTTGTTATCCCTTACCTATGAGACCGAGATCACCTGAGCCTATGAGCGAAGGTCGGGAATACCCAGAGAAAGAATGCTAAGTACTTCGACCCGGCATGATCCTATTCAAGCAATACTTAAATTTAGATGAACAAATAGCCATTGTAAATGAATGTAGAACCTTGGGAATAGGCCTTGGGGGATTTTATAATCCAGGATACGGTAGTGGAGCAAAACTTAAATTGTATATGATGTGTATGGGTAAGAATTGGGATCCACAAACTAGGTTGTATAGTGAGGTTAGAAAAATAGATGGGGCACGAATTCCTAAGATACCCGATAGTTTTCAAACTTTGGTAACAGAAGCAGTCAGGATTGCACAACAATTAGAAACCAACCCTATACCGGATATGAAAGCCGACATTTGTATAGTAAACTTCTATGAAAAAGGGGGAAAACTGGGATTACACCAGGACCGGGATGAGACATCAGAGTCAGTTACCAAAGGGATACCAGTTATATCAGTTTCTATTGGAGACGATGCTGAGTTTTTATATGGTGACCAGAAAAGGATGGACAAGGCGAAAAAGATCATTTTGAAGTCAGGAGATGTATTGATATTTGGTGGAGAATCAAGGCTAGTATATCATGGGATTAAGAGTATTAGGTTGAACACAGCCCCGTCAACCTTAGTAAACACTACCCATTTAAAACCTGGACAGTTAAATTTTACATTTAGGCAGTATTGATGTAATTATGAAGCTTGTATATGAGAATCACTGGATTAATGAATGGCATTTTACTATTTTGAGACATGCACTATCTTACGAATTGTTAACCCCAGGCCTCGAGTCTAATGGAGGAGCCGTGCTGAATGTGTTGGACAAGACCGGGGCCAAGGATAAGGGGAATGTTATCATGGGAACCTTTACAGTAAATGGCGTTAGTGCATCGATACTGTTCGATTCAGGAGCGTCTCACTCCTTTATATCCTCTACATCAGCAAGGAAGTTAGAGACTACCCCTGAACCTCTCTCAGATTTCCTAGTCACATTACCGACAAAGGAGAGAGTGAGGTGCACGAAACTACACAAGGGAGTTCGGATTAACATCATGGGTGAAGAGTTTCACGCGGACTTAATTGAGCTGGATAATTTGGGATTTGACATCATCATTGGCATGGATTGGCTGCAGAAGTACAAGGGATGACTACATTGCGCAGAGCATAGATTATTACTGAGGAGCCCAAAGGGCAAGACAGTTTCATATCGCAGTACTCCTAGAGAGCCAACATTCAAGCTAGTATCTGCCATTACATTGATGAAGAAAATGAAGAAGGGACAGCCAGTCTATCTGTGCTATGTACAGGACTCGAGGCAGGAGGAGAAGACACAGTCAAGTATACCTGTCGTTTCAGATTTTCCAGACTTGTTCCCAGAAGAATTACCAGGGATGCCACCCAAGAGAGATGTGGAGTTCTCCATCGACTTATTACTAGGCACAGGACCCATTGCTAAAGCACCTTACAGGATGGCACCAGCGGAGATGAAAGAGTTGAAGATTTAGTTAGAAGATCTACTTGATAAAGGTTATATCAGACTGAGTGCATCACCATGGGGAGCACCAGTATTGTTCGTGAAAAAGAAGGATGGCAGCATGCGACTATGCATCGACTACAGGGAGCTTAACGCAGTCACGGTGAAGAACAAGTAACCACTACCACAGATTGACGATCTATTTGACCAGTTAAGAGGCGCTACAGTTTTCTCGAAGATTGATCTGAGATCAGGATACCACCAGATACGGATAGCTGACGAAGACATTGAGAAGACAGCTTTTCGAACACGCTACGGACACTACGAGTTCACAGTTATGCCATTTGGATTGTCAAACGCCCCAGCTATATTCATGGATCTTATGAACCGGTTGTTCAGGGAGCAGTTAGACTCATCAGTAGTTGTATTCATCGACGACATTCTAGTTTATTCTAAGACTAAGGATGAGCACGAGGTGCATCTGAGGCAAGTTTTGCAGACCATAGGGAGAATCAATTGTATGCCAAGCTTTCAAAATGTGATTTCTGGTTAGATAGTGTATCCTTTCTAGGGCATGTAATATCAGCCAGTGGAATATCTGTAGACCCTGCGAAGATTGAGGCAGTTAAGACTTGGCCGAGACCGAAGACAGTGACGGATATCCGTAGTTTCTTGGGATTAGCTGGTTACTACAGAAGATTTGTACAGGATTTCTCCAAATTAGCGAAACCGATGACGAGCCTAATGAAGAAAGATTCTCCATTTGTATGGACAGCAGATTGTGAGCGTTCCTTTCAGACACTGAAGGACCTACTGACGTCGGCACCAATACTCACCATTTCAGACGGGACCGACGGATTTGAAGTATATTGCGATGCCTCAGGCACATGAATAGGTTGTGTACTTATGCAGAATGGGAAGGTTGTTGCTTATGCATCACGACAGTTGAAGAAACATTAAGAGAACTACCCGACTCACGATTTGGAATTGGGAGCAGTTGTTTTTGCACTAAAGATCTGGCGACACTACTTATATGGAGTGACAGTGACAGTTTATTCAGATCATAAGAGCCTTCAACATTTATTTACATAGAAGGAGCTGAACATGAGACAGAGGCGATGGGTCGAGTTTCTGAAGGACTACGACATCGACCTCAGGTACAAGGAGGGTAAGGCAAACGTAGTTGATGACGCCCTGAGCCGTAGAGCTCATTCCTTATTTGCCATGACAGGAGATAATGACCTCATCGAGGAGGTACGTTGTGCTCAGGCTAATGACCAGTACATGAAGACTATCAGCAGCAGTTGACTAACGGTATCTTTGAGAGGCAGAAATATGACTTTGTACTTAGTGAAGACGGGTTAATCAGACTGAATGGCCGATTGTGCATTCCAGAGTCCAGCCCCGGCTTAAAGGAAAAGATACTACAGGAAGCTCATTGCTCATCATTATCAGTACACCGAGGGTCATCGAAGATGTACAAGGATTTGAAACTACATTTCTGGTGGAGTGGTATGAAGAAAGATGTGGCAGAGTTTGTGGCCAGATGAATGACGTGTCAGAAAGTGAAGTTTGAGCACCGGAGACTGGGCGGTTTGGTACAGCCGATGCCCATTCCATATTGGAAGTTCGAGGATATATCCATAGATTTCGTAGTAGGCCTTCCACCGACTAGAGGAGGTGCTAACATGATATGGGTCATCGTTGACAGACTGACAAAGGTAGCTAAGTTCATTCCGATCAAGGACACATGGAAAGTTCCCAAGCTGGCAGATATTTTCCCGAGAGAGATCATTAGACACCACGGCGTACCGAAGTCTATTGTGTCAGATAGAGATTCCAGATTTGTTTCCAGATTCTGGCAGCAGGTTCAGGAGGCATTGGGTATGAAGCTGAAGCTAAGTACAGCCTTTCATCCACAGACAGATGGACAGAGTGAAAGAACAATTCAAACGTTAGAGGACATGCTTAGAGCTTGTACCTTAGATTTTCAGGAAAGATGGATAGATCGACTACACCTGATCGAATTTGCGTACAACAATAGTTATCATGCATCCATTCAGATGCCACCATTTCAGGCTTTGTACGGCAGACCATGCAGGACACCACTATGTTGGGACGAGCCCAGTGAGAACATCATCTTAGGGCCAGAGTACCTAGACCAGATGAAAGAAGACATTGTACAGATACGCAAAAACATGAAGATAGCCCAGGACAGACAGAAGTCATACGCTGATGTCCGTAGCAGAGACCTGGAGTTCGCAGTAGGCGATCGAGTCTTCCTTAGAGTTTCGCCCATGAAGGGAGTTTTTAGGTTTGGGCAGAAGGGCAAGCTGTACCCGAAATATGTAGGACCGTATCTCATTACGGAGCGAGTGGGCCCATTAGCTTACAGGTTAGATTTACCTATTGAGCTTGGGAGAGTGCACAATGTATTTCACATTTCACAGCTTAAGCAGTATGTACCTCACCCATCGCATATCTTAGAGCCCAAGACACTCGAGCTAGATCCTACACTTAGATATGAGGAGACCCCAATACACATTTTAGACTCCAAGACTAGGGAGACCAGGAACAAGACCATTAGAATGGTTAAGGTTTTGTGGTCAAACCACAACGTTGAGGAGGCAACATGGGAGTTAGAAGACTCCATGCGAGACAAGTATCCAACACTTTTCTCTTAGGTTTGTGTATACTTGTGGGGGTATGTGGGCGTAACCCTTTTTAAGGGGGGTAGAGCACCACATGCGACTTGCATATCTGCAGTCTATCTTGGTTGTGTTTGGTTGATTGTTGCGCATGTGTGCAATTGATTGGATGGTTACTATTAAGTAAATGGTTATTGAAGTGTTCTATGTAACACTTGGTTATTGGTGTTCTATGTAACACTTGGATGAATAATAAAATAGTACACTTATTTGCTTTACAATATTTATCAAGTTATTATGCTCTGATTACATTGATTATCATGAGTAAGAATATGTTTGTATGAAATGCATACACTTATAATACATATGGAACATAGAATTGTCAATATAGTATTGACACCCAAGAATGAGGAGTATCAGGAATAGATATGAGGAACTGATTTCATGAGGAACAAGTATAAGTTATGACTTCGGGACGAATTCCTTTTAAGGGGGTAGACTGAAATACCCCCAATCTTTAAATAATTAAATAATGATAGACAAGTATTATTTAGGGATTATTAAACCTAATAAAAGCATATAAACATTGGGGTTAAAAACACCTAAATCCTTAAGGTCAAAACGAGCGTTAAAGCCGACCTTAAGTTAACCAAGTATATAAGCTATAAAACTCATATAAAGTTAACCAAGGGTCATTATATGACCTTTAAAACACAAGTCCTCAGTTGGAACTGAGTAAAAATACAAAATGCCGGGAGTTCCCTTAAGGCCCCTTAAGGCCCGAAAGTCCCGGAAATACCTTATTAAATAAAGTAGAGCATTACACTTCATTCTAAATACACAATAACACTTTATTAACATTTAAGATGAAGTCCTCAAGATAGATTCTCAGTTAGAGACAAAGTTTCGGAGGTTCCCGATGAGGGCCCCATAAACCCACGGGAGTGCCTCGGAGAGGTACCGAAGTGGCACGAACTCCAATATAAATCATTCTAAGAGTTCCTATCATCTATATTCATTATTCCAAAGAGGGTTCTCGAGCTACTTTCACAAAAATTAACAAAGTGCTCGGATGAATTTCTTAACGCTCCTTTTTGCCCCGGGAGTGTCCCGTTAGCCCGAAAATTGAGTTACAAGTTTATATAACCCCATATAACTCAATGTAACACCTTAACATATTATTATTAACTATAAAAAATGTCAATAGACACTTGGAACCAATAGCGACGAATTATTTTCCATAAAATTCTTAAAGCACAAAAACGCACCTTCGGGTGTCACAAAAACGCGTTCTACGCAATTGCCTTGAAATTTTGAGGAGCCAGTTGATAATATAAAAGGATAAATTGACATCTAAATAAATTATGGCACTAAATTCATAGTACAAGTGGGGGCGATTTTAGGATCAAAAAGATACCTAAAATCAGCATTTTTACCTTAAAACTTTCACCTTTTACCGTAATAAAAATGTACCAATTAAATGCTGGAACCTATTACACATATTAGTATGGTCTTAGTATAATATAGTGTAACAAAAATCAAGTTAAAAATCAAACCCATCTGACCTCCATTCCATGCGTTAAAATGGGTAGTTTTAGGCTAGTTTTAACAAAAAAATGTGTCTTATGATAATGTGACTCACCTAGCATATACTATATGATAATGTAGCAATAAAATTCAGTCAATTTGGGAGTGCAGCACCGATTTTTCCTGCAAGAAGACAAGGGATATTAGCCTATATTAAGATAAAGAAATTAAACATAAAACTAGTCATACTTTTGACTAGTCAATTTAACAAGGAAGAACAAGTGGCTCCATTGTCTCATGGCTGCCGATTTTGACAAGGATAAAGAGAGGTTGATTGCCTCATTTATTAGTCAACAACACCAACCTAACTAACATGATAATCTTGTCTCCAATCAAACAAAATCAACTAGCCTCCTAAGACTTGTGGTGGCCGATTTCAACATAGGAAAGGAGGAGTAAATGCCTTATTAAAGTCAAGCTAAATTACCTACATATCTAGCCATGTCTTGATATCTTCAATTAGCAAGAATCCAATGCCTAGGTTCTATCCAAGGTGCCGATTTTTACAAGAGAAGAAGACAATTATAGCTTGGTAAATAACTTAGAAATTCAAAGAACACAACTACCTACTACAACTCTTGTCTCCTAATTTCAATTAGCAAACAAGGCTCCATAATTCCCTCTTCAATCAACCGTAAATGTGTCTCAATTAAGAGACTTTTGTAATCAAAATTCTAAGTCAAATTAAATAGAAACAAAACATAAAATAATGCCTTGAATCATACCAATGATTTCCACTTTTCTACCTTACCTTTCTTATCTTAATGCCTCACGTAGACCTCATTTCCCTTGCCCTTCGCGATTTTAGTAAGCCTCCTCCCTTACTCTCTATTTTCTTCTTCCTTCCTAAGTTAATTCCTAAGAGCTACTAAGCTCCATTAATGGTGTTTTAAAGTCCTAACACCATTTTAATGTAATTTCCTAGTTAAATCTATCAAGTCTTGAAGCAAGAAATCATCCTAGCAACTCCTACAATTTTCACCAAGAATATATGTTCCAAGGAGGTTCCTAGATTCAACAACAACACAAGGAACAACATGATCAAGTTAAGGTATATTTTCATGTTGAAAATCTTGAGAAAATTCCTTAATCAAATTTCAAAAATTAAGAACTTCTAAACCTATACTCTCTTCATTATTTCATAAAGGAAACTTGGATCTACAACCACCCCAAGGTGTATCAAAAATACCTTGTTAAATTTATAAGGTAAACTCTTGTAAAATTACTTCAAATATTATTTATAAATCCTTGTTAGAAGTCTAACAAATGGATCTCCTAATTATGTATAAGGAGCCGAAAATTCTTCATCAAGATAACATTTGGAGAGCTTGGAAATCCAAGGAGAAATCAAGTACAAGAATTGTCTTGATTTAAGGGTAAGTTTATATATGGTTTATTAAGTTTAAGTTTAATTTAAGCTTCAAATTTGGTATAAAAAAAATTATGTACAACCTTTAAATAAATTGGGGCCGAAAATATTATAGGTTATATCGTCAAGAAAATAATTTATAACATATAAGGTAAGGTTATTACCTTAAGGTATATATTTGGGTCACAAAAATTAATTATGTTACATATATATTAAAACCAAATGGTCTAGGGATTTAATGTTCTATTTTGAGTTTATAATCATTCTAAGTCATTAGCATAATTTTTAGAAGTGTTATATGGCTTATATACATTTATATGAATTTATTATAAAGTTTAAATCAAGTTTTATAACCTCATGGTAAAACAAATTGAAGCCGAGAGCAATATGTGAGATTTGGTGAGTTTTAACATATATATAAGTGTATTAACTTATATTATAAATTTTGTATATTAAAAATAGCTACAAGTATTTAAATAGCTATTTTAACAAGTTATGTGGCTAAAATGCAATTTTTGAAAGGTTTAGTGTATAAATTATAATTGCCGAAAACATTAAGGGGTTATTTGGCATAATTATGATATAATATAAGGTAGGAATTAATATTATGAATTTTGGTGAGTGTTTAAATAACATTTTATAAAGTTTTGGGGCTATTTTGTAATTATTGGAAAGTTTAGAGTGTAACCGAGAATACATATGATTTTATGGGTATATTAAAGTATTAAGTATGAAATTAAGTCTTGGTCAAAGTGTTGACCAAAAACTTTGGGTTAAAATGATTTATGACATATAATATAAAGTTATAAAAGTTTTGGGGTGAATATGTAATTTATAAAAGTATATATGTAAAAATCGATTTGAATAGAGGCGGAAATATAATTTGCAAGAATATATGTGTCTTTTCGGTAATTAAGATAATTAAATGTTAAAACTATAGTTTATAAGTTAATATGTAACATATATAAAGTTTTAAGGGTTAAAATGTAATTATATGAAAGTTAATATTAAAACCGAAAAGTACTTATGGTCAATTGGTAATTTGTAAAGATTAGAATATTTATTTTAGAAATTTCCGAAATGTTAAAGTGGTTAATTAATAAATTATAAAAGTTATATGACTACTTGGTAATTTATAAAAGTTATTGGGTATAAAATATAAATACCGAATTAATAAGAATGGTGTTGTAATTTAATAAAGAAAGGGAGTAAAACTATGAATTATGGCATATTGTGGAGTATAATATAAAGTTTGTAAAATAAAGGTGGTTATAATATTAATAACCAAATAATATGATATAAGGAATAAGTGGAAATAATTATGGGTATATAAATAATGAGATAAGGATATACCGTATAATGGAAATTCATTATCACATGTGAACTTCACATAAAATAATGAACTGTTAGGTTATCTAGAACCACTGCTAATTAACAGGGGGAAAGAAAGTACATACGGAGTTAGTATACTACGAATATAAACTCTACGATGACTGTACTGTAACATTTAGTAGACAGTCATATTAATAATACACGTTATTGCATGTATAAACAACAGCATACGGGAAAGAATTACTAGAGCAAGAATTGTCAACTAGCTGTTATCCCGGTGAACGGTATGTTAATTGTGTGGTCTGAATGTCCGAAGGATTTTCCTAAGGTCCAGACGTGATGTGTTTGATTGTTTAAGAGTGATATCTGTGATTTTATATATATTGTTTTGTATACTGCGTTGTTCAACACTGTTACGTTTATTTATACGAGAACGACTTATGACTGAAAGTTTATACATCTAAACTGGGAAAATGACTAACTGACCTTTAGGTATTATTGAACCTAACAAAGGTCAACTGTTAAGGTCTTGATTCAAACATTGGTTATTGTGCCACTGACAAAAGGGCTAACTTGTAAAGAGAGGAATCTGGATTGTTTCGACTTTCTGGTTGCGCATTGTGATCACTACGAGAGACTTCAATGGGGAGTCACTTAAAGGAAATCCATCAGCCACATTCGAGGATGGCGGAGGGCACTGCCGTTGGTGCACAGGTTTGACCGGATCGGTCAAAATTTTATCCAGGGCCATAAGGTCAGCTGGTAACTGTTCCTTTGGAACCCAGGGGACACACTGTCCATTTCTGAGTTATTAAACGGTTGTCTTTACATAACGCCTGAGGTGGAATTAATTGGAAAAGTTAAGTGGTTGGTTTAAAAGGGTTAAGGGTCATGTGACCTACTAACAAGTTCAGTTAATTAATACTTGTGACTTGTTGTTATGGTTTGGAATCGTTGGTGTTGATTATCTGGTTGCTGTTTATGTACTGATGTTGCAGGTGAGCTATTATGTGATCGTTTAATGTTTACAGTTATTACTGTTGCTTTTGTAAACCGGTATCTTATGTAACGAATCTAATATCAAGATGGTTAAAATGACTTAAGAAATCTAGATGGCTTAGGACTACATTTAGCATACCAGCATTTCGATTGTTGAGCCCTTCAATGGGCAAAACATTTCAGGTTGCTAAAGAAGACACAAGCCGGAGTGCGGGGAACAGGGTAGCTGCAGTGTTTTTAATAAACACTTTTAAATTGTATTTGGTGTTGTAATAAAGAGTTGTATTCAATTAGCTGCTCATTTAGTTAGATTTGGTCTGTAATAATTAGAGTGCTCGGTATCTGTTCATCACAGCGCTAAGTAGTTAAAGTGGATGCCTTGTTACTCGCAAGGGTGAGTAACGGCGTGTAACACCAAGGTTAAGTAGTTTTATTTCCGCTGCGACGTTATTTATTTTGCTACGACTTACGACGTTAATTCAGGATTAGGATTAGGGGTGTTACATACCAAGCCTTAGACCCGAACTCTATCTTTCCTAGTTTACTTTAGGTTAAACTTAGGTGGCGACTCAATCATAGGTTCTAGTGGGCTAACCTTAGCTTTAATAATTATTGTTTCTGACATAATTGTTAAACTTAGGCTATAAGTGGACCTAGAACCTAATCATATCCTAATCAATCCAATCAACATAGGATAAGTTTTAAAAAACCCGAGGCTCACACAACCACCTGTATATTCTGAATCATTTTTTCCTTCTTGGAGCTTCGTCCATTATTATGTCACGCACCCTAATGGCCGCATATGGATTCTCTTCAACCCTTCCCTCATCTCCCTCTTCCCCCTCCATCAATCTATGCAAATGTTGATTTGTAAGGCTACCCTCTTGGGAACTTCCACCTTTATCATCTCTATCTTATATGGGACGAAGAACCTGGTGCTTAGATCACATGTTTTAAGGGAGATCGTTAATCTTATTCGCAATACTATTGGCCCTTGGTTAGTTGTTGCCGATTTCAACTACATTAACTATGCTGAAGACAAGGTTAGCACTCATATTCCTTCCCCTAGAGACTCCCATGAATTTGCGAACTATGCCATTAGGTCTTAGCTGCAGGATCGTTGCTACTATGGGGATTTTTAAAATTTGGTGGAATAACCAATAAAGCCATAGACAAGTCATGGGTAAAATTAATTGTGTTCTTGTTAACGAGGATTGATTCTTGCACTTTTCCAACTTGTTTTAGCTCCACCCTCCCCCCATCCTCGTTTCTAATTACAACTCCAGGATTATCACCTTGCCTTAACCTACCTCCCATAGAAGGAGCTTCAAATTTCTTAATTTTTGAACCAATGACCCCTCCTCCTCCACCCCCCCCCCCCCCCCCCCTTCATGAAGCTTGGAATATCCCGCCCGATGGGAGTCATCTTTATACAATTGTTTTTACTAGGCTGTGTTACTTCAAAGCTGTTATTTCTTCGCTTCATAAATCTGAATTTGGCTCCTTTTTTGTCAAAGCCCAAACCATCATAGAGGAGCTTAGTGATATCCAATGAATGATGAACTTTGATCCTTGGAACTTGACTCTTATTGCCAGTGAGAAGTCCCTAAGACATAGCCTTTTAACTATAGACCACCATGAGCTCATTTTCCTTGGCCGACTGTCTAAAACCCGCTGGCTCAAGTTTGTTGGCTCTAAAACCGCTTTCTTCCTTAGAGCCATTAAGGCGATAAGGAATAAGAACTGCATTTCTTCCATTACTAATGACCTTAGGGAGGTCTTTAGCGCCTCAACAGACATTAAGGACTGTCTTGTCGCTCGCTTTAGGCGTATTCTTAGTTCTAGAGCTACGCTTCACAACTCTTTACAAGACTTCATTCTGGATAATACTGGCAGGCCCCCCTAACTCGGCCAGTTGAGAACAAAGATATTAAAATGACCCTCTTCTCCATAGGTGATTTGCAAAGCCCCAAAGCCAGATGGTTTCATAACTAAATTCTTCTAAGCTGTTTGGGATATCATTGGTGATGATGTTTGCCTGACTATCAAAAGTTTCTTTCACAATGGTAGGCTTCTTAAATAAATCAAGTCCACTCTCATCACCCTTATACCTAAATTGGATGTCACCTTCTCTCGGGGGACTATAGGCCTGTGTCATTGAAATACCCCAAACCTTGATATGTGGTTTAAATATCAAATTATGTTATATAAAGGCTTAAAAGTGCCTTAGAAACATCAGTGAACAATTTAAACATAGTAAAGTGCAATAAAGCACTAAGACACAGTTTGAGCAAAAACATGCTCTAAGCTATGAGTGAACTTGGTTAGGACCCAAAGAGCCTACCAAGACTTGATAACATTTAATTATGATTTAATAAGGCTAAATAAGTCCTTAGGAAACTTTGGCAGACAATGAAACCAAACAAAACACAAGGTAATACCTTAAAGTCAATAAGAGCAAAAATGTGCTCTAAGCTTGGGATAAATTTGTATAAGACCTAATGGTCATACTTATATCTTATAAATATGTTAATGAACATATTAAATCAATTACCAAAGAAAACCAAGCTTGAAAACAAGTTAAAACACAAAATGTGCTTTAAGGAGTCTTAAAGCACGTTTTTGAAAAATTGTCTTGTAAATGAGTTTTGGATGGCTAAATGTCCATCATTACTCTCTAACTAACATGTGTACTATATAGTATCACATTTGGGTGGCCATATTAGTGGGAAATCAAAAATTTCACTTCTATGTGCCTTGTTATTGGTGAATAGTGATTTTTATAACTAGTTTGTAACATATAATGTTATAAGTGATTAAGTTGGTCAACAAAGACCAAAACACCCTCCTAGGCATAATGGTGGCCGGTTTTTGTAGTGAGGAGTCACCAAGTATGTTAACTTGTTAAGTAAATAAATGTGACTCATAGTTACTATTTGCTTTAAGGCTTAAATATCTTCAAAAAGTAAGTTCTATCTCATTCTCTCATTTCCCTTCCTTTCTTCATTCACACGGTTGCTCTCTCTCCCTCCCTTCTTGCTCTCTCTCACGGTTTGGCTAGCACACCAACACCACCATTGAAACCAATCTTTGAGCTCTTGTTAAATCTAGCTCACCTAACCAAATCAAAAACAAACACCACCATTCTCTTAGTTAAGCCAAGCTCTACAATCTTGTCTCTTCAAATCTTCAAGAACTCAATTTTGGTGCCATGAAGATTCACCATTGATGGAGCTTGAGCTCATCTTTTCACATGTTCTTGTTCTCCTTTGCTTCAAGGTAAGGAAACTCAAAGAAAAATCAAGTTTCCTTCATGTTTTGTGTTGTCCGAAAATTCACCTCACCATGGTGTATTTATCTTGCTTGTTTTAGCTTCATTTGGATCTTCCAAGGGCTAGGAGGAGTCCTCTCTTGATACTTATTCAAGTTCTCTTCCAATTCCAAGGTAAAACAATTACCTTAATGTGTTAAAACAATATATGTAACTAGGGTTTACAATGAGATGAAGCATAATGCTTGAATACTCATTATGTTATTTATAATGTTTTAGAAGTTGACAAACAACCAAACACCCCACCGGTTTACAAGGAACCAAGAAAGAATTTGTGAGGAAAAGAGGTAAACAACTATCTCAATGTAGTTTAAATGCCTTAGGAACATGAGCTTGATTTGCTTGATAAAAACCTAAGGAGCCAATGGTGAGTGACCTAGCAAAGTGTTCTCAAGGAGACTAGTAAAAGAACATATGTTTTGGTGTATGTATTTGCAGGTCAAAGGCATTATTATGTGGGAAATTCAGTGTTAAGGTTATGCAATTTAAGGGCCTAAGAGCCATGTTATTTAAGGGCCTAATGCCAAGCAATTTGAGTTATGCACTATATTGGATGTAGTGCTTAATGTGTGAAGTTTGTGTATAAAAATGTGTTTGACGGATTTTAGGTGTTTTGAATGAATTAAGGTAAAAACCTAAGTGTTTGGATGTGAGAGTAAAACAAGTTAAAATGTTATTATTTAATCAAGTTAACGGGGGAAAGTTATAAGCGTTAGACTTTAAACAAACATATTACCCCAATGTTAATGAAAACACATGTGATGTTAACAGTTGTTCGAGAATTGCTCGAGTTACATAAAGGACGTGATTAAGTGGACTCCGTGTCAGGTATGGTTTTCTTGCAACCTGTGTCCTAACGGATTACACCGGCTTGTATGCCAATGTGTTTTTCTGTATGTTTGCCACGTTATGATATAAAAACCATGAAACGAGTTTACAGTCATTATTGTTATTGTATGTTTACGTGCCGATACCGGTAACCTCTAATGCGCCGAAGGGCTAGTTACCACTATTAGGTAACGTAAGAGAACGGTATCCGGTAATAACGTTTCCGACCTAAGGAACGTTCTAACCACGGCTATGCGTGAGTTGGATGTAAGTTTGTGCGTGGTTTTGTATGTGAAGGTATGACTCTCTTTTCCCTTGTGTATGTCTGACTAGACTTAACTCAATGTTTGTGATTGTTTAATAAAGTTCAAAGATGAACTTCTAATAAGTGCTAACGGGGGGAATGAGGAGTCCGGTCTGTTCCGGCCACGCGTGTGAGTATGGGGGTCGTTGTCATATCAGGTTCGATCCTCTCTTATGTTATGGTTGTTTTCCAATTTGGTTCCCAACCTTCCCTTTAGCTTAACCAAGGCTATTACTGACTCACGTCGGCCACAGGGCATACTATTGTTATGTTTGTTCGGTGTGCTTGGATCACTATATCCGAGACACCTTTGTTAAGTTAACCGTTCATTTAACGAGACGGTAACGAGTTATGTAACGAGCTTATCATGAGACTGGCAACAATCTCTAGGCTCACCGGTATGTTGGTGATGTTTGGGTCGGTTCCTAAGAGAACCATTCCCGTTGTATTATGTGTTTGTTGTGATGCAATACTTATTGCGGTGTTATGTTTGTGCACATGGGAACGTGCAAAGTGTTGTTAAGTGTTTGTTACGTAGTGTATGTTAATGTTGTAAATGTGAAGTGTGTGGATCATGGATATGATTTCCAGTTTGTGATAAGACGTTTAAGGATAACCCGATTTAAGGGTATGTGTCGTCTATTAAGGAAGTAGCTCCATTAGAGGAGGAACACTCTAGGGATGATGAATACCAAGAGTGACTGATTAAGTAAGGATATATTATCCGTTGTTGAGCCCATTGAGGCGAGATGTTTATGTGATGTGTGTTTATTGTTACATGCATGATTTAAATATAATCACCGCATGTTTAGACGACAATTAGTTGTGCTGGCCCGGTAGCATGTGGGCTGCGGGATTACCATACCAGCAAAGGTGCTGAGCCCCTTGGGGCCACCCCTTTCTCTTCTTTTCCTATTTCAGGTACGAAGTGCTGGAAGCCGTTCGAGAGTAGGACGGGTAGTCATTGTACATGGGTATTTATTTAAGTGTGTATACAGTAGGTGTAGTAAGACCGATGTTGTTGTCGGCACCAGTTTATAAATACTCGGTATAGTTGATAAGTGTATGTTGTTGTTGTCGTTAATGGAAAAAGGGATAATAATGTATAGTTGCTCGGGAATTTAGCCCATCAGACCGGTACAATGTGTATGTATTAGCCTTGTTAGCCACGTGGGTGGCTAACGGCGTGTAACACCAACAAGTTAAGTAATGTGATGAGGTTGTTCTTCCGCTGCAGTTGTTGTAAGTATGTAAATGTTGGATGGGGTGTTACAAAAAGTGGTATCAGAGCGAAGTATCGCTCTGACGACTGAATTACCGAGCTTAGGAAGTACCGAGTTAGGATTTTAGTACTTTGGGTTAAGGGTTGAGTGATAGCGTGAGAGATACGCTAGTTAGGAACTACCAGTGGCTACTGGAAACCTACAATATCCATCCCACCCTCCACATTCCCTGTATATAACTTGGGGAAACAACGCCAGGGAGATGGAAGTCCTCTCTTACTCGGGAATACCCGATCTGGCTGTTATTAAATACCCTTAGGGTACGGTGAACCTGTCATACGGTAGATCCCGAAAACTGGGAATCCCGGAGACGGTCTCCATCTGAATAATGTTAACCGCATTTCATAGCAATGAATGAAGGATCTTGTGTATTGGAGAATAGAATTTCCGGCAACCTGGGTCGACATGCAGAGCAGTCGAGAATAACCAGCTTGCAACGCACCTACCGTGCAACAGGCAGGAAATGGGTTAATAAAGCCCGAGACGAGTGTCTACGGGACCACAGTTGATAAATAAAACACCAACGGTATGCCAACCGACAAAGGAACTACAACGTAGTGCCCAACAAGAGACAAGTCTCAGTAACCACGACAAGTGCGTGGAACGGGCTATAAGGAGAATACGACCAAAAAAAAAAGGGGGTCTCCCAGAAAGGGGAAATACCCTAGTTAATGATTATTATGTGAATACAGTGAGAATTCACCTAGACAAGTTATTATCAAGACGGTAAGATCAGTGAGGGCCAACAAGGCCACTGATGACAGTGCGGGTAAAAACAATACCACAACCGGTATGTGTTAAACTGATAGCCAGTTAGCATGGCGCACTTGCCAATAGCAAGTGCTGCTATAACAGGGCTGTTCGGGAAATTTATAATCACTACAAAGTACTTAGTAAAGTACCATAAAGTTAAACGAGACCACTATGACCATGGAAGGGCTTAATAGCCTGACCTCTGTGATTGTAAGTACACCAGTCAGCAAGAAGCTAGACTTGGTTAAGGTAAGAAGATGTTGTGAAACCATGAAAATTTTTCTTTCAACCCAGATTTTCACAAACCCTTTTCTTTTCAAACCAGATTTTTTTTTCAAACCAACACTTCTTTCCAACCTTCTTTTAAACCAAACCAGTAAAACCAAGGACAGTTGACAAGGATACAACAATGGATAAACTTTCCCTCGATTAAGTTCGGGAAGCAGGGAATGAATATTGTCACGGGACAATATAAGGGAGTTGACAACAGAATACTTCACCTAGGCGTGTGACGGACACTACAAGTGTACCAACTGTGTTGTGGGACGACCGCACTCCTGATAGGAGCATGTGGGCCTGACAGACCTACTTATGGGTTAGTTGGGTAAGTAGCAATGTATCAAAAAGATACCCCATATATGTATACGAGTAGAGTCCGAAACACGGGAAGTAGTCGACTCCGTCTACGGTCAGCAGTATAAATCAAACGAGAGCTAAGGATTACAAGGAATTCAGTTAAGTTAGCAAGACTAAAAGCATTAGTGAACTCCTTTCAAGGAAATGTTTAAGAGTTAGGAAGTGCGACGGGCACAAACTGTTATGTAAAGACACCACATATGTCTTAAGGATCCTTAGGGATAAACGTTATAGCTGGAATGGTGACCCAGCCTGTACATGGCAAGCAGATGCCTAATGTGGACACATTAATGTGCAATGTACGGGATGAATTCCCAGAATAAGTACCTACACTACCAGGAAATGTTAATCTTCACAGAAGAAGATAGTAACCAGTAAAAACGCGAAAGGCGTAGCCAATGGAATGTACCAATAAGTGTGAGCCAAATGTAATGGCATAACTTAGCAACACCCAGGAGAAACCCTTAAAGGATGTTTGCATCAGCAATTGTTGCACGAAATAACGTGACAGAAACATAAGGGTTGAAACTAACACCCAGTTTAGACATAAATTGTCAGGAGACGGACTGACAATCCTAAGGGGCATCCCATGAAAGGAAACGTGATGCAACGACCATGTGATACTGTACAGGGAAGTACATGTGTGTGGACAGCCTACAATGAGCCCAGCTCAAGGCAAACAAGGCTCATAAGCCTTAAGCAAGATATGTTATATAAATACGATTGATGGTAGAAGTTTATGTTGTATAAGTGAATAGAGTGGTAAACGAACCACTGCATTAAGAGTGGGGATACCTCTCGATATTGTGACACCGCAGGAGCGGTAGTTATGTGAACCAAGTTCAAGAAATATGTTAAGGATTGACCACGTTGTTATTGAAAGAGAAATTAGCTTAGTAGTATGTGTATAAAGTGAAGCACCTGGCTGGATAATGCCGGCTTATGACTCGAATGATCGATGCTCAAGGAGCATTCAGTGGTCATCCAAATGAGGGGTGAACCATAATATGAATAATGTAAATTTATGTGTGGAAGTTGAGGTGACAGTAGATACGATATAAGTTGATGTTATACAGGGAGTAAGAGCACGGTGCGCAACAAGCGACCGTTGTACAAATGTTGTTAAACGATAACGTAGCAGGTAAGATCAGTTATGAGTTAAACTCAGTGGAGATGCAAGATGAGTGATGTTAAACAGACTGGGCAATAAGCCAGTGGTTGGTACTGTGTGATGAGGAACTCAGTGTGAATTCCATGGCGATCGCATAAGGGATTTACTGTCAAGAGTTTACACCTCTGCACTCTGTATGACTGAGTGTTTTGGTATTGCACTTGCGCAGTAATGATCGAATGAGATAGCTAGGAATTGGAAACATGTTAATTGTGGACAAATAATGTTATAATGGCCGATGCATAGGAAATGCAAGGCCGCACCAATAAAAAGTACTTGTACAAAACCAAACGTGGAAATATGATTAACAGTAAGTGACTACAGTAGCACTAACTACCAAATATCGGTATGGAATATACCCCAAATATTGGAAATAACTCAGAGAGCACTACACACTAGGTAGTAGCTCAATCTCAACCGACAATAAGCCGCAAGGGAACAAGTCGGTCATTGTGAAATACATAGCTGTATACACAGTAAATTATCATGGAAGTGGATGGAAAAATTGTGAAACTCACCGAATCCGCTCACGGTAAAAGATACCACGCGTCGGTTGAGAAACCATTGTCACCAAGATAAAGGTAATAATTGGGGATGTACGATACAGTAAGAATAACAAATGGAGCAATTAAGCTCTACAGTTTGGGTTTCGCAGCAGAAACTAGTGAGCCAGTGATTCAAGTGTTGAATGTACATGGTGAACATGAGTGAATGGCTAATTATTAACGCCTAGAAGCCTAACAGGCCAGAATCGAAACCAACTAAGAGTTTAAACAAACTCCAATGAGAATTCTTGGTTTAGGAACTAAACCGCCAATATGGTTAAGATCCTCTAATCGGAATCCATTGTGTAATAGACCGCATGGAAGTTAAAACACTTCACGACGGCAGAACATTTAAGACAATGTTTAGTGATTGATTACGTGGGCGTAATCCCTTTTAAGGGGGGATAGAGCGCAAAACCACTTGGTGTATATTACCGTACAAGTGTACGTAGTGTATGTGACTCATATTGTGCATAGCACAAAATTATTGTTTGTTTTGATGATTGGTGTGTGTGTTACGTAAACATACACATTCATTCATGGTTTAATTGTGGTAATTGCGCACAGAGGATGCGAATACCATTGTGATAAGTGTGTGTGTTTGTTAACAATTGTGTGTGATTGTACAAGTGTGGGGAGTAGAGAAACTCCCGGGGGAATAAGAGCCCCGACAGTGTATAAATGTAAAATCAGGTGTGTTGTATTTTGATAAAATATATGTATATATATATAATGTATACTTGTTAGTGATGCATGAAAGGGCATGATACCGACATAGAACCTAGTGAAAATAAGATCCCTAGGCAATGTGATTAAAGTGAATGGGGGTAACTGATAGACGGAGTTCTATCCTTTGGAGATGTTGTGATCATGACTAGAATGATTCGAAAGATAGAAAATTGGAAATGAGTGATTTAATTTATGCTTGAAAATGAAGTGGGAGGTGGAACTTGATTTGCATGTGATCAAGGGAAGCCGAACACAAATTGGGGTGGAAGGATAGTTCAACACTGATGCTGATCACATCAGGGTTGGATGACTCTTGAAACTCCCTATAAGTGGTCACAAATAACCACGCTAAGAAATGAAGCAAAGAGCTTAAGTTGGACTTGGAGTTGTGTGTGTTTTCAAAAGGATTTTAAATTGGTATTTATAAAACGTTGATGGATACTTTACGTAATTAAAGTTCTCTTACTTAACCTCACAAGGAAATTTTAAACTTATGTGATTGTTTTAAACTCCCAAAGGCACGGGGACGGAAGGTGTCCATCGCGACCGGGTTCTTCGGGATCATAGTGAATATCAAGGATATTTTTGATTGCTATACATGCTCTGACATGTTGTGTGGTATGTGTAACGAATGTTGTTTTGACGTGGATTTCCTAAAGTGTATACTATCAAGGCCTATGAGTCTAAATGTGTGGTGTTACGTAGACCTATGTGTCTAAGGACTGTTATGTTATGGGGACCTATGTGTCCAAATGTTGTGATGTTACCCAAGACCAGTGAGTCCAAGGGGTTGTTATGTATGTGTAAGTGTTGTTAAGATACCCGGACCATAGAGTCCGAGGTTATCATTTGGATATGTTATGTTATGTGTGGATGTGAATGTGTTGCCCGGACCATCAAGTCCGAGGTTGTGATGTAAAGTGTGTTTGGTTAAGGAGGTTTATTTCCAAGTGATTACTGTGTTCTAATCTAATGATGTGTGAAAAGTGTGAACTTCGAGGACGAAGTTCTTTTAAGGGGGTAGATTGAAATACCCCAAACCTTGATATGTGGTTTAAATATCAAATTATGTTATATAAAGGCTTAAAAGTGCCTTAGAAACATCAGTGAACAATTTAAACATAGTAAAGTGCAATAAAGCACTAAGACACAGTTTGAGCAAAAACATGCTCTAAGCTATGAGTGAACTTGGTTAGGACCCAAAGAGCCTACCAAGACTTGATAACATTTAATTATGATTTAATAAGGCTAAATAAGTCCTTAGGAAACTTTGGCAGACAATGAAACCAAACAAAACACAAGGTAATACCTTAAAGTCAATAAGAGCAAAAATGTGCTCTAAGCTTGGGATAAATTTGTATAAGACCTAATGGTCATACTTATATTTATAAATATGTTAATGAACATATTAAATCATTACCAAAGAAAACCAAGCTTGAAAACAAGTTAAAACAAAATGTGCTTTAAGGAGTCTTAAAGCACGTTTTTGAAAAATTGTCTTGTAAATGAGTTTTGGATGGCTAAATGTCCATCATTACTCTCTAACTAACATGTGTACTATATAGTATCACATTTGGGTGGCCATATAGTGGGAAATCAAAAATTTCACTTCTATGTGCCTTGTTATTGGTGAATAGTGATTTTATAACTAGTTTGTAACATATAATGTTATAAGTGATTAAGTTGGTCAACAAAGACCAAACACCCTCCTAGGCATAATGGTGGCCGGTTTTTGTAGTGAGGAGTCACCAAGTATGTTAACTTGTTAAGTAAATAAATGTGACTCATAGTTACTATTTGCTTTAAGGCTTAATATCTTCAAAAAGTAAGTTCTATCATTCTCTCATTTCCCTTCCTTTCTTCATTCACACGGTTGCTCTCTCTCCCTCCCTTCTTGCTCTCTCTCACGGTTTGGCTAGCACACCAACACCACCATTGAAACCAATCTTTGAGCTCTTGTTAAATCTAGCTCACCTAACCAAATCAAAAACAAACACCACCATTCTCTTAGTTAAGCCAAGCTCTACAATCTTGTCTCTTCAAATCTTCAAGAACTCAATTTTGGTGCCATGAAGATTCACCATTGATGGAGCTTGAGCTCATCTTTTCACATGTTCTTGTTCTCCTTTGCTTCAAGGTAAGGAAACTCAAAGAAAAATCAAGTTTCCTTCATGTTTTGTGTTGTCCGAAAATTCACCTCACCATGGTGTATTTATCTTGCTTGTTTTAGCTTCATTTGGATCTTCCAAGGGCTAGGAGGAGTCCTCTCTTGATACTTATTCAAGTTCTCTTCCAATTCCAAGGTAAAACAATTACCTTAATGTGTTAAAACAATATATGTAACTAGGGTTTACAATGAGATGAAGCATAATGCTTGAATACTCATTATGTTATTTGTATAATGTTTAGAAGTTGACAAACAACCAAACACCCCACCGGTTTACAAGGAACCAAGAAAGAATTTGTGAGGAAAAAGAGGTAAACAACTATCTCAATGTAGTTTAAATGCCTTAGGAACATGAGCTTGATTTGCTTGATAAAATACCTAAGGAGCCAATGGTGAGTGACCTAGCAAAGTGTTCTCAAGGAGACTAGTAAAAGAACATATGTTTTGGTGTATGTATTTGCAGGTCAAAGGCATTATTTATGTGGGAAATTCAGTGTTTAAGGTTATGCAATTTAAGGGCCTAAGAGCCATGTTATTTAAGGGCCTAAGTGCCAAGCAATTTGAGTTATGCACTATATTGTGATGTAGTGCTTAATGTGTGAAGTTTGTGTATAAAAATGTGTTTGACGGATTTTAGGTGTTTTGAATGAATTAAGGTAAAAACCTAAGTGTTTGGATGTGAGAGTAAAACAAGTTAAAATGTTAAGTTATTTAATCAAGTTAACGGGGGAAAGTTATAAGCGTTAGACTTTAAACAAACATATTACCCCAATGTTAATGAAAACACATGTGATGTTAACAGTTGTTCGAGAATTGCTCGAGTTACATAAATGGACGTGATTAAGTGGACTCCGGTGTCAGGTATGGTTTTCTTGCAACCTGTGTCCTAACGGATTACACCGGCTTGTATGCCAATGTGTTTTTTCTGTATGTTTGCCACGTTATGATATAAACCATGAAACGAGTTTACAGTCATTATTGTTATTGTATGTTTACGTGCCGATACCGGTAACCTCTAATGCGCTTGAAGGGCTAGTTAACCACTATTAGGTAAACGTAAGAGAACGGTATCCGGTAATAACGTTTCCGACCTAAGGAACGTTCTAACCACGGCTATGCGTGAGTTGGATATGTAATGTTTGTGCGTGGTGTTTGTATGTGAAGGTATGACTCTCTTTTCCCTTGTGTATGTCTGACTAGACTTAACTCAATGTTTGTGACTGTTTAATAAAGTTCAAAGATGAACTTCTAATAAGTGCTAACGGGGGGAATGAGGAGTCCGGTCTGTTCCGGCCACGCGTGTGAGTATGGGGGTCGTTGTCATATCAGGTTCGAATCCTCTCTATGTTATGGTTGTTTTCCAATTTGGTTCCCAACCTTCCCTTTAGCTTAACCAAGGCTATTACTGACTCACGTCGGGCCACAGGGGCATACTATTGTTATGTTTGTTTCGGTGTGCTTGGATCACTATATCCGAGACACCTTGTGTTAAGTTAACCGTTCATTTAACGAGACGGTAACGAGTTATGTAACGAGCTTATCATGAGACTGGCAACAATCTCTAGGCTCACCGGTATGTTGGTGATGTTTGGGTCGGTTCCTAAGAGAACCATTCCCGTTGTATTATGTGTTTGTTGTGATGCAATACTTATTGCGGTGTTATGTTGTGCACATGGGAACGTGCAAAGTGTTGTTAAGTGTTGTTACGTAGTGTATGTTAATGTTGTAAATGTGAAGTGTGTGGATCATGGATATGATTTCCAGTTTGTGATAAGAGACGTTTAAGGATAACCCGATTTAAGGGTATGTGTCGTCTATTAAGGAAGTAGCTCCATTAGAGGAGGAACACTCTAGGGATGATGAATACCAAGAGTGACTGATTAAGTAAGGATATATTATCCGTTGTTGAGCCCATTGAGGCGAGATGTTATGTGATGTGTGTTTATTGTTACATGCATGATTTAAATATAATCAACCGCATGTTAAGACGACAATTAGTGTGTGGCCCGGTAGCATGTGGGCTGCGGGATTACCATACCAGCAAAGGTGCTGAGCCCCTTGGGGCCACCCCTTTCTCTTCTTTTCCTATTTCAGGTACGAAGTGCTGGAAGCCGTTCGAGAGTAGGACGGGTAGTCATTGTACATGGGTATTTATTTAAGTGTGTATACAGTAGGTGTAGTAAGACCGATGTTGTTGTCGGCACCAGTTTATAAATACTCGGTATAGTTGATAAGTGTATGTTGTTGTTGTCGTTAATGGAAAAAGGGATAATAATGTATAGTTGCTCGGGAATTTAGCCCATCAGACCGGTACAATGTGTATGTATTAGCCTTGTTAGCCACGTGGGTGGCTAACGGCGTGTAACACCAACAAGTTAAGTAATGTGATGAGGTTGTTCTTCCGCTGCAGTTGTTGTAAGTATGTAAATGTTGGATGGGGTGTTACAGTCATGTTGCAATATATTATACAAAATCATTAGCAGTATTCTATCCGGGAGACTCAAAGATACCCTGCCCTACTTTGTGAGAGATAGTGGGGGCCTTCATCAAGGGGCGTCTCAATTCAGATAACATCCAGTTGTGCTCCTTCCTTATGAAACACTACCAAAGGGCCCATATCCCCCCTCAATGCATGATGATGATGGACATTAGCAAAGATTTCAACTCTATAGATGGGACCTTCCTTCGAGACTCCCTCTCCTATATGAATATTCTTCTGACATTGCTAACTGGATCCTGTAGTGTGTGACTTCCGCCTCATTCTCTATCCAAATTAATGGATCCCCATTGCTTTTCTCAAAGGCAAGCGTGTGTTGTGGCAAGGAGACCCCTTATCCTCGTACTTATTTGCACTGGTTATGGACATGTTCTCTTATCTCCTTGAGCAGCTTCACCTCTCCCTCTACATACTGCTATCATCCCTTATGTAAATCCCTTCGTCTTTCCCACTTTTTTTCGCTGATGATGCCCTTTTATTCTGTAGAAGTAGGACTGTATTTCTCTCATGCTCAGTAAAGTCAATCTCGTCTCTGATGCCTCAAGTCTCATGCTTAACCCCTTCAAATCCAACATTTTTCTTCAAGGAGTTAGCCCCCTCTGTCGATTCAGTCATTCAATAACTTAGGCTCATTCACCTTTCACTACCTGGGCATCCTTATTACACTAGGAAAACTAGAACTATAGACTCTAACCGCCATAATTGACAATATCCACAAAACTATCTCCTCATAGGGTGGTAATCTCTCTCGTTCATGGGTCGGCTCTCCCTTATTCAAAACACCCTCGTCAGTATAGTTGGATTTTGGGCTTTATGTGTTTCCATTCCAAAGAAAATCATCAAAAGCACTATCTGGAGATCTTGCTACTCTTTCTAGTCTGGGAAGGCAGATTCCAATGCTATATCCTTAGTGTCTTGAAGTGCCATCTCAGCCAAAAAGAAATTTGGGGGCCTTGGGCTGAAGGACATAAATAAATGGAATATGTGCTTCATGCTTAAGACTATCTCCTACATTGGTAATGATCCTGAGCGTTTGTGGATCCAGTAGATTCATAACTTATTCTCACCGAGATGCAACATTTGGATGACCACTGCTAAAGGGGGCAAGCCTTTGACTTGCAAATCTATCCTCAATGCTAGAAAGTAGTGGATCATGCAATGCGGGTCTATTGCTAATGCCTCATCCCACATCCTATCCTACGTTCCCCGACCCCATGTCTAAAATACCCCAAACATTAATCACTTAAATTAAAGAGGGATTAATTAAATTGAAAGGTTTAAACCTAAGATTAAACCTTAAAAGAAAGGCTCACTAGCCAAATTCATCAAGGGATTTTATAACCTTTAAACTTACATATATACAAAAATATGTAAAGTCAAAAAATGACCAATAAGTCTCGCATTAAATAATGGACTAAAAAGGAGATATTAATTAGGAGAAAACTACTGCTAAAGTTAATATAACATGTAATACACAATTACATGAAATAAAAATATTAACTTCAAGAGTTAATCAAAGATTGTGTTTTTACTAGTCATAATGAATAGTAAGTATACCAAATCACTCAAAAACACAAATAAACACACTTTAAGACTAAGAAATCGTGTTGGACACAAACTAACACATGATATAAGTCTATAACACATTAAGACACAATATTAAATTATAACATAAAATGAGAAATCAAACAACCCCAAAATCCAAAGGGGGCTGGAAAACTTCATTGACCACCCTCCACTTATGCGAGACTTTAAAAAATATCCTAAAAGCAAATCCTAGTCATTTAGTACTAGTCATCTCCCATCCCTTCTCATTAATTCAAGGTAAGTCAACTTTGCTCTCTCTCATCCTCTCCTATAGCTGCCGAATTCTCCCCTTCCAAACACTCCATTCCAGCACTTTTGAGTTCTTGAGCAAGTTCAAGAGAAATCCAACTCCAAGTGCAATAGGTAAGCTCTTAAGCCACATTATATACCATTCTCTTCATCTTTTCATTATCTATCCAATGAGAAAATAATCAAAACATTCCCATGGCTCAATCATACCAAGTTCCTCTTCAAAGATGACACACATTTTTGGCCGAAAACAAGGCTTGGAGCTAGGAAACACAAAAATCACTTCTTAAGGTAAAATTATGCTCTAAGGTCCCACCTTCCTTTCTATACTTGTAATGGCTGATTTCTATGAGTCATTCCACTCATTTCATCCCCCTTTTCATGCTTGGACAGTAGCTCCTTCAAATCCTTAAAGATGTGGCCAAATTCATTTTAAAATCATCCTTTAAGGAGTTATTCAGGGGTAATCTTAACTTGACTTTCCATCTGTGTTAATATACTTATTTAACATGGTTTTGGTGGAGAACTAACACTCTCCATCCCCTCTTAAAATATGCTGAGAATTACTTGAGTTGCCAAGGTAAAGACTTGATTCTTTTAAGTCCATTTTAAGCCTTAAAGTTCCTTATATTGTTAAGTCATTCAAAGACCTAACTAAATTTCTTCTTTCCATGTAATAATCTGTACCGAAATGTTCTTCAACACCAAAGCCTTGCTCTTGACCAAGGTAGTGGAAAACAAGCTCAAAAAGTTCATCTTTGAAGGGTAAGTAAATTACTAAGCCTCAAGAACTAAATCACCAAATTAATGCTTTAGTTTTGAGCTAAAAACTAACCTAAGGCCCTTTATAAATTAGGGTCGAGATTCATTAAGGTTACTTGCTGATTTTGGGAGCTAAATCAAGTAAGTTTAAGTTATGTTTTAAGCTTTAAGATAATTATTGTTGTGTAACTTATTAAAGCGGTGGGTGATTTAGGATTAAATGAGTTTGATTTGCTTATTAATGCACTAAAGTGTTAGGTAACACATTTGACTAAGTCACCTAGGTATAACATGAATTATAATGTCATAAAAATGACTTAAAGGGGTAAAAATACAATTAATAAAAGTTATGGGTTGTATAGGTAAAAAACCGAGAGTTTTACGTTTTAATGAGTACCTTATGTTACTTTAATGTTATAAACAAAGCTTGCAATAAGGACATGCACTTAGGCCATTTTATTATGTTATTTAAAGCTTTATTTACATTTTAAACTAAGTATTTATATAGTATAAGGTCTAGTGGGAAAATAAATTACTAACAGCTTAAATGTTGAGTTTTAACCACCTAGGAATTTTAGGTAATTAATACCTACGAATTTATAACATTTAAGTTGGATACTTATAACATAAATGAGTTATAAAAGCAAAAATAAGTTTAGATAATATTCTGGTGTATAAGTGTGGGGCTAAATGTAATTAAATAAAAAAAAGGGTTATAAAAGGATATAGCCAAAAGTAAGAGTGAAAAAGGAGTTTAAATGAATTTTGTAAGTTTTTACAAAGTTAAAGGATAAATTATAAATTCTAGGAAATTAGGGGGAAAACCATAAATACTGGAAAGTATTGGTCAAGGTAGAGTTAAGAAGGTCAACATTGACCATAGTGTGGTGTTGACCAGATATGATGAGTTAAATGAATTAATTATGACTTTAAACTAAGTTTAGAAGTTAAATGTAAAAGTTATAAAATAATTGGGGTGGAAATGTAATTTTATGAAATTCTGGGGTGAAATGAAGTTAGTAAACAGACCAGTGAAATGAAGTTAGTAACAAACTAGGGTCTGTTTGGGAAATTTTAGGAATTTTTAGAGAATTATTTGGAGTTCAATTGATTAAGGTGTATAATATATAGTTTAAGATGGCATTGTAAAGTTTGAGAAATAAATGAGGTCACTTAGTAATTAAAGAAAAGTGTGGGAGATAAGAAAATAAACCTGGACAGTAGGGTCTGTTCGGTAATAAATAAAAATGGTGGAAACCATAGGTTAAAAATAATATAAGAGTGAAAATGTAATGTTATATGACATAAGGGTTATGAATATAACATTATATAATTTGATGTGGTAAGATGGTAATTCATAAAAAGCCAAGGGCTGTTACAAGAACTATAATAGTGAGGAATGAAATTTAGACTATGGTTTGTAATGTTATAAATGTAATAACAATTGTAAGGTATAAATATTCATTACAAAAGAGATGAATATATTATAAGGGATGCCATTTTAATAAATGAATTATAATTCATACACATATAAAGTATATCTAGTGAAGTAAATTATATGATGTGGTTAGTTGTTATATAGGTGCTACATAAATTATAAAGTATTAATGTTATTAAAATGGAAACTAGTATAAGGGTGAGAATTCACATAAAGTAATGAGAGTTATATTTGTACAATTGATTTTATAGTTCCTAAAGAGGGATATAATTACAAGAGAGTTATATAATATGATTGGGAATCATGTAAAATAAGATAGGATATAATATGAAATGGAGGGAATTAATTATACAACATTTGGTTTAATGACTAATGTCATGTGAAAAGAGATGAACATATGAATTATGTAATTCAAGGACTATAAAATGAATTATATAAGCTTGTTGACTTGGATCCTATTGACCAAGACAACCCAATTTACCAACTCAACCAAATTGACCAAGGAAGGTCAAGTTGACTAACTCACAAATTAAATGAGAAATTAAGAGTAACAACAATGCATGGTCTATAATAACATATAGTAATAACTATAATGTTATACATATACATATACATATATATATAATATTATATATATATATATATATATATATATACTTATGTAAGTATTTAAATAATCAAGTGAAACGACTTAGCATATATTATGGACTACAAGATTTAATCCTAAGTAGTAATACTATACTACGAGTTATATGTAACACGACAAACTAAGGAATTAAACTAATCTCGAACGAATTGGAAACCCGAACAAATTTAGCTAGCTGTTTACGGGGATTAATTGTCAGGATATAGCGTTTATTCGGACATACCAAATTTAGTTAATCTTAGGGATTAACTCGTAGTGTTATATATTTATAACTGATACTAGAGCTACGAGGAGTGTCGGGCAAGCGTGATAATACATGCTAGCGTTTATTACGGTGTACGGTATGTGAATGGTGTGGTCTGAACATCCTGAGGGTTTCCTTGGGTTCAGATGTTATTTGTTTAAATTGCTTAAGAGCGATATGTGTGATATGCATGAACTGTATGAATTGATTGCTCGATTGTCAAGCGTTTATAATTGTGCGCGAACGTCTGTCAGACTAAAGTGATACCGATTATCACTCGACTTAGATATGAACAAATTAGGAGATGTTACATTCCTAATTAACCTAAGTAAAACACTTAGGAACGAGACTCGGGAATACCGATCTCTAGAGGTTGGACTCGGACATGAATATGACCTAGACGACTTCTAGTAATTTGTCCTCGCAGGCGGCGATATTGAAATGAACTCCCCAGCCAAAGATTATACTTTAGGTAATTGATTACATAATTAATCACATAATGGAGGATTGGTGTATGAGATGGAAATCTAGTTTAGTTTCTCACTATTGGATTCACATAGTGATCACTAGAGTTTAACACTCGGATCGGGCCTACTCTTGTTAAATTCCAACGAGCCTGATTGATCGTTGGTCAGAGTGTACTACTGTTGGTACCTGGCTCCTGCCATTTAAGGACGCCTTATTAGGCAAAGTGGAAGTCCCGGGATCTCCTGATCCTTGGCAATATGAGCACCTTCGTGTGTATGAGGGACTTATGTTGTATTATTACTTCACGGTTGTAAACTCGGGATTTGGTTTTAGTTGCTCACTAGTCGTTTATATTTGGTTTATGGATTTAGTATTATATACTATGGTAGTGGAATATCTCGCATCATCATAGCGTTTATCGGTTCAATTATCATATTAGATGTTTGCTTCTTTACTCACATGGGTGAGTAATGGCATGTAACTGTACACATGTATATACACGGGAGGCTCAGTAAATCATGGGACCTTGTCAAAAAATATAGAAATATTAATTTAGTTATGTCACAACATAATTTTATATTAAATTATCTAATAAGATAAAATGTCAAAAAATGACAATATATATAAACTAGAAGAAGTTTACTCATTATTAAATAATCACTTCAAAATTATCATTCTCCTGACATTCTTTACAACAATACTACATTTGAAGAATAATTGTTAGTACCAAAAATAGTAAAAGAAGGTAGCTCGAGAGCTTGTCACTAACTAAGTAGAAAAAGAAGAAATATCAATGAATTTGTATTTGTTTTGGTTTTTTCTTTCTTTAAATAAATAGTACTGGAATATACAAACAATTTCACCGAGAATATTATATATTTATTTTTCTTCCAACAAACTTAATATTGTTAAATTAAATTGACCGTGATTTAATGGTTCTATTGAAGATGTTAGAAACCTTTATAGCGGTTTAATTACATAAATGTAACACCCCAACTATAACCGTACACTTAACATCAATCTACAGCGGAAAACTTAACTCCACAAATTACTTAATTCAATGGTGTTACACGCCGTTAGCCACCCACGTGGCTAACAAGGCTAATACATATACATGGTATCGGTCTGATGGACTAGATTCCCGAGCAGCTACACACTACTATCCCTTTCCATTAACAACGACCATTATATATATACATTCCAACTGTACCGAGTTTTTACCAACTAATGCCGATAACAATTTCGGTCTTACTACACCTACTGTACATACACAACTTAAATGACTACCCATGTACAAATGACTACCCCGTCCTACTCTCGAACGGCTTCCAGCTCCTTGTACCTGAAATAGGAAAAGAAGAAAGGGTGGCCCCCCAGGGGCTCAGCACCTTTGCTGGTATGGTAATCCCGCAGCCCGCATGCTACCGGGCCACACACAACTAATTGTCGTCTTAGCATGCGGTTGATTATATTTGAATCATGCATGTAAACTATAAACACACAACACATAACATTCCACCACAATGGGCTCAACAAACAGATAACACATCCTTACTTGATAAGTCACTCATTGTGTTCAATTAACCCTAGAGGGTTCTCCTCTAGTGGAGCTACTTCCTTAATAGACGACACTTACCCAATAATCGGGTTATCCATAAACGTCTCTTTTATAAACTGGGATTCATATCCATGATCCACATACACCACATAACAACACTTTTCACGTTTCAACGTGCACATAACATAACATCGTAATGGGAATTGCAGTACAACAATAACACATAACATAACGGGAACTGTTCTCTTAGGAACCGACCCAAACATAGTTAATTCACTTGTGAGCCTAGAGAATGATGTCACCCTCATGATAAACTCGTTATACAACACTCATTACCGTCCTAATAGTCGGACGAGTAACTTATGTTAAGATGGTTCGGATATAGTGCCCCGAACACACCACACAAACACATGTTCCCCCTAAACCGATCATAAGTCAGAATAGCTAAGCTTTGGAGTAAGCTAATGGGAGATCATAACCCGTGGAGGAGGAAACAACCATAACAGAGAGGAGGGTAAAGCTAAGAAGGATACCCACTCCCAAACAACGCGCGACCGGAACGACCGGATTCCTCACCCCCCCCCATAATATATATATAAACATAGTTAAGGGCTCCACTGTGGAACCTATCACATCCATACTGAAATACCCAGAGTTTCTAAAGGATGATTTACTTTGCTAATTAGGTCTAATGAGCTATTAAGCATTTTAAATCCTAATATTGGCATAAGTACACATTTGGACCAGAAAAGTCCTTAATAGCACTTCTTGTATTGTTTTAAAAGTAGCTAGCTAGAATGCTCCAATAACATTGTGACAACCAAGTTAGTAGGTGATGCAGCAGCTAGCTTATGTAGTAAACACACAAGTAGGTGATGCAGCTGCTTGGGAAGCTAGCAAGCAAGTAGGTGACTCATCAAGCTAGTAAGCAAGTAGGTGACTCATCAAGCTAGCAAGCAAGTAGGTGACTCATCAAGCTAGTAAGCAAGTAGGTGACTCAGCAAGCTAGCAAGCTAGTAGGACGTCTTAAGCACGACCAAGCTAGTAGGCAAGTAGGACGTCTTTAAGCACGAGGTGGCATGATGAGTTGGCACCTACTTAAACACTTGACACATACTATAACCAATAGGAGCTTGACACCTAAGTAGGCTGGTAGGAGGTGGCAACATCCCATTGGAGACGTGACATGGCTTAGAAATCAGCCACACACCCTTTCCTTCACCTTAAGTAACCTAAACCGTCCTTTGCTTATATAAACCGTCCCCACCTCATTCAGCCATTTAGCACGTTAGAAGAGAAAAGAAAGAGAGAAAGCTTACCACCACCACCTGGCCGAGAGCAAAGAGAAGGAGGAGAGCTACTATCTTCATCTTCTTCCAATCCTAGAGGTAAGGCTGTTCTTGGTGTGTTCTTCATCCTTTCCTAGTCTATTCTCACCGAAAACCAGAGGAGAAACCAAGGGAACTCACTCCTTTCCATGTCCATTCTAGGAGCTTAAAAGCTGTCTTAGGGTGTTCTAACTTCTAGCAAGCTTTCCAAGGATTTAAGGAAGGTTTTCTTCAGCAATCTGCAAGGTAACTTCATGGTTACCATCCCTTAATAAATCTGTATGTTTACAGGAGTATTACCCCTATATTATCTAATTAAAATTCGTAGGTATTTATTATCCTAAAGCTAGAAGAGTTAGAAAAGTGTTTTAAGGAAGAAAAGGATGTGTTTGCAACCTACCTTTGATTACTGATTGCTTAAGAGCTTGTTTATGGTGTTTTGCTGCTGTTTAGTAAGTGGGAATAACCTAGAGGTAATTATGATTGTTCAGGATGATCTTTAGTCTAATATGGTGTTGTTATAATCTAGGATAAATGGTGTCTTAAAGAGTTTTGTTTAATCACCAGATTTGTGGTGGAATTCTAGAGCATTAATCAAGTGTTTTAGGTGCTTAACTAACCTAGAACCTATCTGGTTATTATGGCCGAGTAACATAGGTGAAAGTATAGAATTTGTTTAAGATGTTAAGTGTGATTACTAGAAGAGCTAATCTGGTGAATTAGATGTCTAGTACAACCGCTTTCAGTTGTAAGTTAATTAGTGTAAACTAGATGTGTCCTAGGGCTAAAAACATTATTGTTGATTGTTCTGGTCATTAGTAACCTATTATGGCAGAATTGGCCATGAACTATTAAAGAGATGTATCATGATTTTAGGATGAAGATGATAGTTTAAACTAAGCTAGGACTTAAGGTCTTAAAGTCTAATATGTTAGGAACTTATATGTACTGTCTTAGAAGGTTGTTTATGGTTGGATTAACTCCTAAGCTAATCTGGTTAATATTGTGTTGTTATGACCGAAAATGTTAGGAACCAATTATGGTTTGATTCAAGTTGTAATCTATAGTTAAATTATGTCTTAAGCTAATCTAGATGAGATAGTTAATAATAGAACTGAAATGGATATGATTTGTTTGTTTGATCAAGACTTGTCTTAAGGTATGATTTATGGTTGTTTGAATTGTTAAGCTGAGATATTTGATGCTGTATGATCTGGCCGAAGGTGCCATGTAAGATTATGTGATCATAGCCTTTCCTTAAGTGCCGTTTGATTATTGTTATGTCCCTTGCGTTTGAAATTATGAAATGGGCTTTGTTAAGTGACTTGACTGTTGATTCTTGTTATACTTTAAATTGTTATATTCTGATTAATGAGGATTCAATGAGTAACTCATTGGAATGGATTGTTGAGATATATGGCCATATGTGGAACTTGAGCAGTAACTGCCTTCTATGAATTATTGGACTCATGGTATGCCTTGGGCTCCATGAGATGCTTCATGGTTTCCTACTATAGTTTAAAGGTACTATAGGGGGTGTGCACATCTTTTAGGGCCTGGAGTGCGTTTGGGAAAGGTTGGATCGCCTCAATGATCGGGATTCGTCCCTTGAACTGATTTGTGTGGAATGGAGAAATTGATGACTAAGGAAAATATGTGAATTGATTAACATGTACTTGTGCAGGTTTGGATGCCTTATTGTTAATGCTTGAACTCTTGGTTGAGCAAAGTTTGTGTATATACCATCAAGTACTTTACTAATTTTCTGATGGTAGCTTTGATTTTACTCAGCTTTGCTGACTTTTGGCTTTATGCCCTGTGGTCTTTTCTTTGTGATTGTATGAATGCCACAGATGCAGGAAATGAAGAAGCTTCTCCTTAGTTGTGGAGACATTCGAGAGTGTGGGCTTTTGGGGCTAGAAGACCATCATTTTATTCTCTCTTGGTTTCTAGACTAATGTATTAGGTTGTTCTATAACCTATGTAATACAAGTTAGTTTGGTTGTAAGTTAAGCCTAAGCATTCACATGGTTGTGAGTGTGGCGGTAACGTCCTATAAGACTTATGCTTCCGCTTTATTAATCTGAGCAAGTTTATTATCATATTATGGTTAGTAATTTAGGGGCGTTACAAAGTGGTATCAGAGCATGGTTGCTCGTGATATGGATTAAAAATGAAATTAGGATGGGATATGGGGCTGTGAGAGTAAGGCACGTGTTTGCTCCTGTTGTGTTAACTAACCTGCAGGAATATGGAGTATAATACTCTTATCTGCTTGATTGTTATTAATGTTTGAGGGAATGTGTATGTGTTAGTAACCCTTTTGTTGCCAAGATTAGATGGCAGCTAATATCCAAGAGATGGCTCAAGCAATGGCTGCAGCAATGGCACAGCTAGAAGCAAACAGGAATAATGTTATGCGTCAGATAACTGCGATAAAACCCGAGAGTTTCCATGGGCAGGAAGATCCTCAGATTCTAGAGGGATGGCTACGAGAATTTGATAAAGTCTTTGAGGCAGTGGGCTGCCCCGAAGATAGAAAGGTAGGATGTGCTGCCTATTACTTCAAAGATGAAGCAGACCTATGGTGGGGAGCTGTAAAAGAGGGCTGTCTTCAACAACCTGGTTTTGGATGGATGGAATTGAAAACATTGATGAGGACTCGCTTTTACCCGGATCATCTAAAAGAGAAGAAGCAACAAGAATTTCTAAACCTGCAACAACGATCTATGTCGGTAGCTGAGTACCGGACCAGATTTCTGGAACTAGCTAGGTTCGCTCCAAACCTAGTCCCTGATGAAGTCTAAGGCAAGAAAATTTAGACTTGGGCTGAATTTTCGAATTCGGGAGTTCATGGCGGGATCAACTTATGAAACATTACAAGAAGCTTATGAGAAGGCTGCCAGCATTGAGATGGTACAGCATGAAAGAAGGGAGTTCCATGAAGGGAAGAAAAAGAGGCCCTTTGGTGGACCAGCTGAGGGGTCGGATGTAAAGAAGCCCAATCTCAATCAAAAGACAAGATTCAGTGGAGGTATCCAGAGCAAGGGTAAGGAGACATCTTCCACAGCACCAAGTGGAAGAACTTATAACTGTAGGAGATGTCAGAAGAATCATCCTGGAAAAGATTGTGAAGGGAGGTTCGTGACTTGTAACCACTGTGGAAAGCTGGGGCATCGGGCCTATGAATGTTTCCGAAACCCTGAGTCAAGAAGCTTCAGGAAAGGCATGCCACCGGTTAGCCAGACAAACTCTAATACCTTTAAAGCAGCTTCTGGGTTGGTGGTGGACAAAGTAGCAGTAAAGGGGCTGAAAAGAATGAGAACAAGTACAAGAAGTCTGGAGCCCTGAATGTGATGAATGAATCAGAGGCTAGAGCTCAGGGAAATGTCATTACAGGTATTTTCCCTGTTCATGGATTAGAAGCACATGTTTTATTCGACTCCGGTGCCACATACTCTTTTGCTTCTACTGCTTTCATGAGGAAATTGAAGTTGTCCAGTATTTCTTGTGTGAATATTTGTGTGACAATACCATCGGGGGAAAAGATAAAATGCTCTGAGATTATAGAGAACGTGAATATTCTTGTTAAAGGAGTAGGTTTCCCAGCTGACTTGGTAGTATTTGAAGGCTTGGAATTTGATATTATATTGGGGATGGATTGGCTGCAACGGTACAAAGGACGGTTAGATTGTTATGAACAGCGGATTTTGTTAAAGAGTCCTTCAGGGCAACGGGTATCATACAGGAAGATAGTAAGGCAGCCAAAGGTGAAGATCATTTCTGCCATCTCCATGGCAGCAGAAGTTAGAAAAGGAAAACAAGTGTACTTGTGTTATGTTTGAGATCTATATGAAAAGAGAAATCAGCTTTCTGAAATTCCTATTGTTGCTGAGTACCCAGACGTGTTCCCAGAAGAGATTCCTGGAATGCCACCCAAAAGAGAAGTTGAATTTTGCATTGACTTAGTGCCAGGAACCGGACCAATAGCAAAAGCACCTTATCGAATGGCACCAGTGGAGATGAAGGAATTAAAAGCTCAGTTAGAGGAGTTATTGGAGAAAGGGTATATAAAACCTAGTGTATCACCCTGGGGTGCTCCAGTTCTGTTTGTAAAGAAGAAGGATGGGGGCCTTCGACTCTGCATTGACTACAGGGACTAAACAAAGTAACCATTAAGAATAAGTATCCACTACCTCGAATTGATGATTTGTTTGATCAATTGAAGGGAGCTAGTGTGTTCTCCAAAATTGATTTAAGATCGGGCTACCACCAGATAAGGGTAGCTGAGCAAGATATCCAAAGACAGCATTTCGAACGAGGTATGGCCATGAATTTACGGTAATGCCGTTTGGCCTAACTAATGCTCCTGCGGTGTTTATGGATCTGATGAACCGGGTCTTCATCAATATTTGGATAGTTTTGTTGTGGTGTTTATTGATGATATCTTGATTTATTCAAGAACCAGGAAGATCATGCCGAGCATTTAAGAAAGGTGTTAGAATTACTACAAGTGCATAAGTTATATGCAAAGCTGTCTAAATGTGATTTTTGGTTGAAAGAAGTGGCTTTCTTGGGCCATATTATCTCAAGTGAAGGTATAGCAGTAGATCCTTCAAAGATTGAAGCTGTTAAGGAATGGCCTCGTCCTACCAATGTTACAGAGGTTAGAAGTTTTCTGGGGCTTGCGGGCTATTATAGGAGATTTGTCAAGGATTTCTCCAAAATTGCTAGGCCATTGACGAATTTGATGAAGAAATCTGTTGGATTTGAGTGGAGTGACCAATGTGAGCAGTCATTCCAGCAACTAAAGACTAGATTAACTACTGCTCCAGTGTTAACATTACCAGAAGGAGTGGATGGCCTGGAGGTCTACTGTGATGCCTCGAAGTTTGGTCTGGGTTGTGTTCTAATGCAAAATAGGCGAGTGATAGCCTATGCTTCTAGGCAATTGAAGAAACATGAAGAAAATTACCCCACTCATGACCTTGAGCTTGCAGCAGTAGTATTTGCTCTGAAATCTGGAGACATTATTTATATGGAGTCACTTGCAAAATCTTCACCGACCATAAGAGTTTAAAATATATATTCACTCAAAAGGAGCTGAATATGAGGCAGAGAAGATGGTTAGAGTTTGTCAAAGATTATGATCTGGATATTCAATACCACGAAGGCAGGCAAACCTTGTAGCTGATGCTTTAAGCAGAAAAAGAAGTCATTCAACAGCAGCCATGTGGATCCTCCCAGATAAGTTGTATGAAGATATTCGTAGGCTTGACATGGAGTTAGTAGTTAGTGAGAAGAAGCACAATCAAGTAGTCTACACCAACTGTCCATTTCTCTAGATATATTCGAAGAGATCCGGAAAGACCAATCAGGGGATGAGAAACTTGAACAAATCAAGAGGAAAATTACAGAAGGGAAAGCTACAGATTTTAAGATCCATAAAGATGGAAGTTTAAGGTTCAAAGGTCGGTGGTGCATTCCTAAGAGCTGTGGGGAGATCAAGAACAAGTTGATGCAAGAAGCCCATCAATCACCCTACTCCATACATCCAGGAGGTAATAAGTTGTATAAGGATTTAAAGAAACAGTTTTGGTGGCCAGGAATGAAACGTGAAGTTGCTGAGTTTGTAGCTAGATGTTTAACTTGCCAGAAAGTAAAGTTTGAGCATAGTCGACCAGGAGGCTTAGTGCAACCATTGGAAGTACCAGCTTGGAAATGGGATTCCATATCTATGGATTTTATAGTGGGACTACCTTTAACTAGGTCAGGAATGAATCAAATTTGGGTTGTTGTGGATCGACTCACCAAAACAGCCAGATTTATACCAATGCGAGATACTTGGACAATGGATAAGTTAGTTGCTACTTACATCAAGGAAATTGTCAGATATCATGGAGTTCCTACAAGTATAGTATCTGATAGGGATTCTAGGTTTCAAAGTCGTTTCTGGCAGAGCTTTCAGAAAGCTATGGGTTCTCAGTTAAAGTTCAGTACTGCCTTTCACCCCGCAACAGATGGACAAACAGAAAGAACAATTCAAACATTAGAAGATATGTTGAGAGCTTGTATTATGGACTACCAAGGTACATGGACTGATCATCTCCATTTGATAGAATTTTCATACAACAACAGTTACCATAGTAGCATTGGAATGGCTCCATATGAAGCTTTATATGGAAGAAAGTGTAGAACTCCACTATGTTGGGATGACATCTCAGAAACAGTTTTGTTAGGACCAGAAATGATTGAAAATATGATTCAGCAAGTGAAACTCATCCAGCAAAGGATGAAAGCTGCACAGGATCGACAAAAGTCCTATGCTGATAAAAAGAGAAAGTTTTTGGAATTTACAGCGGGAGAGAAAGTATTCTTGAAGGTATCTCCAACCAAGGGAGTCATGAGATTTGGGAAGAAAGGAAAGCTTAGCCCTAAATACATTGGCCCATATGAAATTTTAGAACGAGTGGGAACTTTGGCATACCGATTAGCATTACCAACAGAATTAGACAAGGTACACAACGTTTTCCATGTTTCTCAGTTGAAGAAGTACATACACGATCCATCTCATGTCATCCAACCTGAAAAAGTTCAGATTGACCCATCTTTGTCATATGAGGAGGTTCCAATACAAATATTGGACACAAAGGTCAGAGACACGCTCAAAGACTACGAAAATGGTGAAAGTCCTTTGGACCAACCATAAATTGAGGAAGCAACCTGGGAAACAGAGGATTTTATGAGAACAAGATACCCAGAACTTTTTGATGAATCCTAGGTAACATTTATAGTTACGAGGTCGTAACTTAAAATTTAGGGGGAGTGACTTCGATACTCTTATTCTTGATATCTTTGGTATGAATATGTTAAGACCCTTTTTCATGAATGTTCTTCTTTATGCTTGATTACTTGGTGTGAATACTTAATGTTTATTAGTTGAGTTATAGTTTTAATGTATGATGATTGGGAATAGTTGGAGCTTCGGGGTCGAAGCTTTTCTTAAGGGGGAGTGAATGAAATACCCAAAGTTTCTAAAGGATGATTTACTTTGCTAATTAGGTCTTAATGAGCTATTAAGCATTTAAATCCTAATATTGGCATAAGTACACATTTGGACCAGAAAAGTCCTTAATAGCACTTCTTGTATTGTTTTAAAAGTAGCTAGCTAGAATGCTCCAATAACATTGTGACAACCAAGTTAGTAGGTGATGCAGCAGCTAGCTTATGTAGTAAACACACAAGTAGGTGATGCAGCTGCTTGGGAAGCTAGCAAGCAAGTAGGTGACTCATCAAGCTAGTAAGCAAGTAGGTGACTCATCAAGCTAGCAAGCAAGTAGGTGACTCATCAAGCTAGTAAGCAAGTAGGTGACTCAGCAAGCTAGCAAGCTAGTAGGACGTCTTAAGCACGACCAAGCTAGTAGGCAAGTAGGACGTCTTTAAGCACGAGGTGGCATGATGAGTTGGCACCTACTTAAACACTTGACACATACTATAACCAATAGGAGCTTGACACCTAAGTAGGCTGGTAGGAGGTGGCAACATCCCATTGGAGACGTGACATGGCTTAGAAATCAGCCACACACACTTTCCTTCACCTTAAGTAACCTAAACCGTCCTTTGCTATATAAACCGCCCCCACCTCCATTCAGCCATTTAGCACGTTAAGAAGAGAAAAAGAAAGAGAGGAAAGCTTACCACCACCACCTGGCCGAGAGCAAAGAGAGAGGAGGAGAGCTACTATCTTCATCTTCTTCCAATCTAGAGGTAAGGGTTCTTGGTGTGTTCTTCATCCTTTCCTAGTCTATTCTCACCGAAAACCAGAGGAGAAACCAAGGGAACTCACTCCTTTCCATGTCCATTCTAGGAGCTTAAAAGCTGTCTTAGGGTGTTCTAACTTCTAGCAAGCTTTCCAAGGATTTAAGGAAGGTTTTCTTCAGCAATCTGCAAGGTAACTTCATGGTTACCATCCCTTAATAAATCTGTATGTTTACAGGAGTATTACCCCTATATTATCTAATTAAAATTCGTAGGTATTTATTAGCCTAAAGCTAGAAGAGTTAGAAAAGTGTTTTAAGGAAGAAAAGGATGTGTTTGAACCTACCTTTGATTACTGATTGCTTAAGAGCTTGTTTATGGTGTTTTGCTGTTTAGTAAGTGGGAATAACCTAGAGGTAATTATGATTGTTCTGGATGATCTTTAGTCTAATCTGGTGTTGTTATAATCTAGGATAAATGGTGTCTTAAAGAGTTTTGTTTAATCACCAGATTTGTGGGTGGAATTCTAGAGCATTAATCAAGTGTTTTAGGTGCTTAACTAACCTAGAACCTATCTGATTATTATGGCCGAGTAACATAGGTGAAAGTATAGAATTTGTTTAAATTTAAGTGTGATTACTAGAAGAGCTAATCTGGTGAATTAGATGTCTAGTACAACCTTTCAGTTGGAAGTTAATTAGTGTAAACTAGATGTGTCCTAGGGCTAAAAACATGATTGTTGATTGTTCTGGTCATTAGTAACCTATTATGGCAGAATTGGCCATGAACTATTAAAGAGATGTATAGCATGATTTTAGGATGAATATGATAGTTTAAACTAAGCTAGGACTTAAGGTCTTAAAGTCTAATATGTTAGGAACTTATATGTACTGTCTTAGAAGGTTGTTTATGGTTGGATTAACTCCTAAGCTAATCTGGTTAATATTGTGTTGTTATGACCGAAAATGTTAGGAACCAATTATGGTTTGATTCAGGTTGTAATCTATAGTTAAATTATGTCTTAAGCTGATCTAGATGAGATAGTTAATAATAGAACTGAAATGGATATGATTTGTTTGTTTGATCAAGACTTGTCTTAAGGTATGATTTATGGTTGTTTGAATTGTTTAACTGAGATATTTGATGTGTGATCTGGCCGAAGGTGCCATGTAAGATTATGTGATCATAGCCTTTCCTTAAGTGCTGTTTGATTATTGTTATGTCCCTTGTGTTGAAATTATGAAATGGGCTTTGTTAAGTGACTTGACTGTTGATTCTTGTTATACTTTAAATTGTTATATTCTGATTAATGAGGATTCAATGAGTAACTCATTGGAATGGATTGTTGAGATATATGGCCATATGTGGAACTTGAGCAGTAACTGCCTTCATGAATTATTGGACTCATGGTATGCCTTGGGCTCCATGAGATGCTTCATGGTTTCCTACACTATAGTTTAAAGGTACTATAGGGGGTGTGCACATCTTTTAGGGCCTGGAGTGCGTTTGGGAAAGGTTGGATCGCCTCAATGATCGGGATTTCCCTTGAACTGATTTGTGTGGAATGGAGAAATTGATGACTAAGGAAAATATGTGAATTGATTAACATGTACTTGTGCAGGTTTGGATGCCTTATTGTTAATGCTTGAACTCTTGGTTGAGCAAAGTTTGTGTATATACCATCAAGTACTTTACTAAGTTATTTCTGATGGTAGCTTTGATTTTACTCAGCTTTGCTGACTTTTTGGCTTTATGCCCTGTGGTTTTTCTTTGTGATTGTATGAATGACCACAGATGCAGGAAATGAAGAAGCTTCTCCCTAGTTGTGGAGACATCCGAGAGTGTGGGCTTTTGGGGCTAGAAGACCATCATTTTATTCTCTTTTGGTTTCTAGACTAATGTATTAGGTTGTTCTATAACCTATGTAATACAAGTTAGTTTGGTTGTAAGTTAAGCCTAAGCATTCACATGGTTGTGAGTGTGGCGGTAACGTCCTGTAAGACTTATGCTTCTGCTTTATTAATCTGAGCAAGTTTATTATCATATTATGGTTAGTAATTTAGGGGCGTTACACATACACCATACAGTATTACAACTGGATTAAACACACAAGTGAAATACCCCAAATATAATTAACATTATAAAACCATTATTTAATGGAAAATAATCCAAATATAAATCATTTCACGTACGCATGCAAACCCATGCATGAGAACGTTACGTAAAAATAGTCGTTTCACCATAAACGCTAAAACGCCTTAGAAACATGTAATCAAGCAAGTCCTTGTATGACCTTATAAAACTCAAACCAAATGGTCATACACTAATTATATGAATATATAAACATATTCCCTAGGCTATATTCAGTCAAAAACGCAAAATGCTCGGGAGTGCTCACGCACGCCCCTTAAAGCACGAAAAGCCCGGAGGAGTACCGAGGTGGCATGAACTCCTATAAAATTAATTATTTGAGTTCCTAACATAATTATTAACCATACTAAAGAGAACCCACGAAGTGGTTTCTCAAAATTCAACAAAAACCTCAGGAGGTTTTCTTAACGCTCCTTTTTGCCTCGGGAGTGTCCCGATAGCCCGGAAATTATGTTATGAGTGGATGTGACCTCATATAGCTCAATGTAACATCTTAATATATGTTTATTTACTATAATAAGTGTTTATAAACACTTTGAACTCATAAAGACAAGTTATTTCCCAAATTTTCCTTAGAGCACAAAAACACACCTTCGGGTGTCACTTAAACGCGTTTTACGCAATTACCTTGTAGTTTTTCACATGCCACAATTAAACTTAAATAGGGTTAAATTACCTCTAAATAAATTAAAAGCAGTGTCAAACAAGGTGCTCTATAGGGGCCGATTTTCAGTTCAAAAACATATAAAACTTACATTAAAAATTCATAAAAGGCATAAGACATGATGACTCACCTTCCCATGTGCTATAATACTTAATGGCAAAGGAATTTAGGTCTCATTTGACCTCCATGCTGTCGAAATCCTGCCAGAAAACAAGCCATGTTAGCTTGACAAAAGTAAAGATAATTAAAGCCAAAAAGTAGATCTAGCTTTTACCTTTTGATTTGTTAATTGCATGTGACCACCCCATGCTTGTCTAAGGCTCCAAGCTGCCGATTGAGAGGCTCCAAGCAGACCTAACAACCGGCCACCTACAAGGGAAGAAGAGGACAAGCTTTAACATTGAAAAATCAAAGAATAAGAACCTTACCTAACTTACCTTGTCATTTAGCATCCATAATTGTTCCCACCTTGCCTTGTCTTGTATCATGGCCGAAATCATGCATATAACATGGGCATTTATTGAGCCAATAACCCATGGAATAAACTAATGAAAAGACTAGTCAAATGACATTAAAAATTAACAAAACAAAAATCAAGCAAACATACCTTATGTTATACGGTTGCACTCATTCTTTCCCTTGCCCACTTCATTTCCGAATTGGTAAGGTTCCTAACTCTCTCTTCTTCCTTCATCTTCTTCCTTTGAAGCTCCTAAGTCCATTAATGGAGTTTTAACTTCTATCTTCATCTTTAAGGTAATTTCCTAGCATTTCTTGTCAAGCCTTGAAGCAAACTCTTCCTAGCAAAACCATAGCATTTCGGCATCAACTAATACTCCAAGGAGGTTGTCCAAACCAACATTAATCCAAGGAGCATCTCAAGGTTATCTTAAGGTAGTTTTCATGCTTGAAAATCCTTAAAGCACGTTTTATTGTGTAACCGATTCCTACCTCTTCTAAGGTTCTTTTCTTCTTCATTTTCATGAAGGAAAGCTTGTTCTTCATCCACCTTAAGTGAGCCGAATTTATAAGGAGAAAAGCTTAAGGTAAATCCTTGAAAAACTACTTACAAATCTACTTAAGATCCTTGTTAAAGATCTAACTCCTAAACACCTTCACCTCTTGCATAAAACCAAAGTGGAGCATCAAAGATTCCTTGGAGAAAGCTTGGAGATTCAAGAAGAGTTCAAGCACTTAACCATCCTTGTTAAGAAGTAAGTTTACTAAGCAAATCTTTATGTTTTAAGCTTGGTTAAGCTTCTAAAAATTATACAAAAATTATGTACATCTCCTAGGGTATCTAAAACCGAAACTATATGGTATAATATACCAAAAATATAATCTATAACATATATGGAAAATATTTACCTTAAGACACATTTTTGTGTCACAAAATTTATCTATGTTAAATATTAAATCAAGCCGAAATGTCAAGGGAAAAAGTACTCTATTTTGAGCTAGGAATCAATATAAGACATTACAATAATTTTTACATGAGTTATATAACTCAAATAAATTTATGTATAGTTATTTTGACATATAAATCTACTTTTATATACTATATGGTAACTATTTAATTATGGCCGAATGGTCTAAGTGAAAAATAGGTTTTAATGAGCTACTTATGTATATAAACTTATATTATAAAGTTTGGAGAGTTAAAAATATTTTATTAGTGCTTAAATGGCTAATTAATTAAGTTATGTGGCTAAAATGTAATTTTTACAAAGTTTGGTGTATATATTGTGAAAACCGAGAGTTAAGGGTATGTTTGGAGTAATTATGATATGATATAAGGTTAGGAATTAAGTTTATGAATTTTAGATAATTTAAACAAGTGTTAAAGTAGCAATTTATAAAGTTTTGGGCTATTATGTAATTTATAAAAGTTGTGGGCGAATTCATAATTAAGAGAACTATGAAGTTCACTTTTGAAATTTTGAGGAATTAAATATTTTAACTATAGTTTATAAGTTATTAAGTAACTATTATAAAGTTTTGGGGTGAAAATGTAATTAATGGAAAGTATGTGACAAAGCCGAATTACTTTGGGATAGTTTTGTAATTTAAGAATTTATATATATATATTCGGCAATTATGGAGAATTAAAATTAAAACTATAGTTTATAAGGCATTATGTAAAGATTATAAGGTTTTGTGGTTAAATTGTAATTATAGAAAATATATATATAGAGGCCGAGAATTTAAGGGGCTAAATGGTAATTTTTGAAAAGTTATAATATTCCAAAAGAAGTATACCAAAATATTAATGGTAGTTTTGGAATTTAATTAAATAAGGAATTAAAACTATATAATATAATGAGATTAGAATTTAAATATAAAGTTTATGAATTATTGTGGTTGTTTTGTAAATAACCGAAATATAAGGGTAAGAATTTAGATTTAAATAAATATAGGTTCCATGTGGATATTTGGAGGAATTAGAAAGAAGAATTTTGATTTAAGGAGTTATGGAATTAAAACTATGGCTTATATAGTTATAAGGAAATTAAAGGTGACCAATAATTATTATTTATGGTTAAAGGAGGAATAATAAAAACTATAAGAAATTTATGTCCATGTATGGCAAATAAATATAGTTAAGAGATTATAAGTTGCTAAGTCACCTAGACAATTAAAAATAAATAACAAATATAGTACATGAATAAATAAATACATATATGTACATTAAAGGATTTATAAATAAAACAAAAGGAATAACAAATAAGTTATACATTAAAACTGAGGTAATTAAAAGAAATAAACCTCACATAAAATAACAAATACGAAATTTGTTGAATGATCCAATAAAATTATTAAATAAGGGTAACATAAATTAACCCTCTCAGTTAATCCTATTCTAGGACTTTGTTTGACCAGACGTTGACCGGGAACTAAACAAGTACAGTCTACGGTGAACGGTATGGGATTCTTGCAACCTGTTTTCTACCGGATTACACGGCTTGTGTGCTATCTGTTGTTTGAAATAACGACCAAGATAATTGTTGTAAAATGTTGTATTACTCTTGTGCACTGTTGTGTTATTCTATGTGCGTGATGTTGCTAACTGTAACGTGTATGTCCCACGCATACAACACTACCTTACCAGTAGATTAAATACCTGCGCTTTATTATACCGAGAACTTGTACTCAAGTTCCTCACTAACTTCACTTTATAACAAACGTCGTTGTCCTAAACGTGACAACCGACAATACACATTGTGTTCTTGATCATTGTCCTTGAGTGACATTTAACAATTCTATACTACGAGAACGAGGAGCCCAGTTGGAGCTGGCCATGCATGCTACCGGAGTTGTACCTGTCACAGGTCGTCTCCTATACAATTTACGTCGTGACGGAACAGTTCAAGTGGGGAGGAAGACTTCATTCCTCTCGAGGGTTCAATTCCCAACAGTTCAAGTGGGGAGGAAGACTTTATTCCACTCGAGGGTTCGATTCCCACCTTTCTAAAGTACAGGAGTTAACTACGTTATCTTCAAGGGACTAATTACCCAACCTTTCTCTTTAACGAGGTCACTATACCTTCACTATATTGACATACTCATATACATCTGTCAGTCCCACTGTGTGGACCCGACTATTATCAAATGATTACAGTTCACCTAACTTGACCTTCTGAAGTCTTGTTTCATGTGACATGGTTATCCTTGTATGGACACTTGTTATTATCATACTATGCTTGTTTACAACTTTATAAATGAACTGCATGTATTCGACAATTAGTTGGTGTGGCCCAGTAGCCGATGGGCTGCACGTTTTTCATACCGGCAATTATTTTGCTGAGCCATTTCATGGCTAAACAATTCCAGGTACCTGAAGTTGAGAAGATCACCACACTGAGTGTAGGTGGGGTAGACCAAGCTATGGGAGTCTACTACTAGTTTATTTGATTTACTTATTTATTGTACCTTTGAGTTTGATTCCTAGTATCTCGGGTTGTATTCGTATTCAGACCGTGACTTTTGAGTTTTGTATTTGGAGTTTGCCTTGTTAGTCACAAGGGTGGCTAACGGCATTGTAATACCGCCCGTTTGTTGTAATTTATTCCGCTGCAGTTTATGTTTTATTGGGAGTAATCATCACACAGGTTATTGGATTTCGGGTTGGGGTGTTACAAAAAGTGGTATCAGAGCGTAGTTACGCTCTGGATACAAGAATACACCGAGATTAGGATTTCTAAAGCTTTAGGTTACGGGTTGAGAGATAGTATAGAAAGGAGTTTAAGTTAGTTTTTACTTAGAGTACTATCCAAGACCAAGATTGTGACCACAGTATCTAATATACCTCAACATCTGCAGATGTCAGGAAGGGGAGGACGCCGCGGACAGACAGCTGAGGAGTCGCCTGTCAGGCTGGCAGACATTGCTACTTTGATAGCTCAGGCATTTGCACAGGCGGGGGTTGCACAACAGCAGCAGCAGCTACCTCCACCACCACCACCCAGAGAGAGGGATTGGGTGAAGAGTTTGGCTGATCTCAGGCCAACTGCATTCAAGGGACAGACTGACCCTACACACTTAGAGACTTATATCATGGAGATGGAAACCGCATTCGAGACACTTGCAGTCCCAACTAGGGAAAAAGTGAGACTCGCTGCCTTTTACCTGAAAGATGCAACAAGAGATTGGTGGAATATGGTGAAGGCCGACCACCTGGATGACCCAGCTTTCACTTGGGGACACTACACAGCACTACTGAGGGGCAAGTACTACCCGGCCCACACCAGGATGGTAAAGACTAGGGAGTTTGATGCACTGGAGCAGACGGGGAAGATGACCGTTGATGAATACTATGCGAAGTTTACTTCACTGCTCCGACTACTGCCCGGATTAGGTTACTCGGACCAGGTTTTGGTCGACCGGTTCTATGGGGGACTGAGTCCTCGACTCCAATTTGGGATGGGACCAATCATCCCCACCAGCTTACAGGTAAAACAGGAGAGACATAAACCAGTTGAAATTTTATTACCTACTATACCCCGTCATGGGAGATTTGGAGACTGATACCTTAAGATTTCAGGAATGTTACCATGCTGCCTCCATTATGGAGATCACATGCAAGAGAAGGGATGCTTTGAGCTCCCAAAAGAGAAAGGATGGACTTGGCAGCGAGGATGCCAAGCAGGGAAACTCCAACAGAAGGAACAAACCCTTTCAAAAAGGCCAGGGGTCCTATCAAGGGAAGGGGAAACAGACTACTGGGAACCCCCAGTCAGGAACCTACGGAGCAACAAACTCACAGAAAACCTACCCATCTAAGGGTAGGCACTCTAACCAAGCAGTTAAATTTGAAACTTTTGTGATTACTTCAGTACCGTTGGAATATCTAATTGACCTCGATTGTAATAGGTTCTAGACATGGCTCAAACACGGGCCAGAGGTTTGTCCGCCACTTCAACTGTAGACAGTGTGGAAAGGATCACCCCGGCGTGGACTGCCAAGGGGAGAAAGTCCAGTGCCGCCACTGTCAGATATGGGGACACCGAGCCTTCGAGTGCATTAAGAACCCGTAGAGCAGGAACTACCGCCTGGGAGCAAAGGCAAACACCGGCCATAAGAATGGAGCTAGCGATACTCGCCCTCCACCAACAAACCAAACTCAGGGGAATAAAGGCAAAGGCCCAGCATCGGGACCTGCCCTGCATGTCATGGACCGCTCAGATGAGGCTGGTCCTTCTACCAACCCAGGTACTTCTAAACCCATGTGAACCTGTTATTGAGCAATGGATGATGTGAATGAGTGCTTGCATGCCTTGATTGCCTAGTTGCATAGGAAAGAACTAATAAGACTCACTAGTATAATTTTAAACCACGTAGGAAGCTATAAGATATGCTTTCCTATCCCCTCACCGCCCTCCCTGGAAGAAAATACTATCAAAGTACAAGAACCAGCGAACGAACAATGTAAGGTTATCCAACCATGTTTGATAATACTTAAAGGATACCTAACACCGGAGACACAAATTGCAATCATCAGAAAATGTCAAGAATTGGGAGCAGGACCAGGAGGGTTCTACACTCCAGAATTTCCAGGAGGATCAAAAATGAAGCTGAAAATGATGTGCTTAGGAAAGGATTGGAATCCTTACTCAAAGACCTACCAGGATACAAGAAATGGAGATGGAGCGCAAGTACCAAAAATCCCAGAGGAATTTTTACAAATTGTAGAACAAGCAGTTAATACAGCTCAACAGTTAGAAGAAGATCCAGTTCCCAATCTAAGGGCTGATCTATGCATCATCAACTTCTATGAAGAAGGAGGCCGCTTAGGACTACATGAGGACAAGGATGAGACACAAGGATCCCTCGATCAGGGGATACCAGTATTGTCTTTGTCGATTGGAGATGACGCAGAGTTCCTTTATGGCGAGCAGAAGCGTGTGGACCTTGCAAAGAAAATCATATTGAATTCAGGAGATGTTTTAATAATGGGTGGAAAGTCAAGGTTGCTATACCATGGAATTAAAAGGATTAAACTAAACACAACACCTTCGACAGTGATAAACACCACTCACATGAAACCAGGAAGATTAAGTTTGACTTTTAGAAAGTACTAGTGTTGTAATTGTTTTTGGACATCTGAAAGAAGATCATCTCATCAATGAAGCATTATTGTTATGAAAGTAAATGTCTTTAGACCCCATCATATATCAAAGTACTTACCCAGATTCTGTTGTTAGGTTGTGCTAAAGAGGCGGGAGGTGCCTTAAGTATACTTATACTTACTGAGGAGGAGGCCAGCAAGGGCGGCGCGATCCTCACTGGTACCTTTCCTGTCAATGGAGTGGCTGCATTAGTACTGTTCGACTCCGGAGCCTCACATACTTTCGTTTCGCCTTTGCTTGCGGGGAAGTTGGGGCTAGACGTTGTAGAGTTACCTGATTTTAAGGTGGAACTCCCATCTAAGGAGAAGGTTAGTTGCACTCGTCTTTATAGAGGAGCCACTATCCGTATTAAGGAGGAGGAATTTCCCATTGACCTGATTGAGTTCAGAGGTCTAGGATTCGACGTTATAGCCGGGATGGACTGGTTGGGGCGGCACAGAGGCCGCATTCTTTGTGCAGAGCGCAGACTGTTACTTAAGAGCCCATCAGGAGTGACAGTATCTTACCGCCAGAGCCCTAGAGCACCATCAATAAAATTTATATCTGCTATGTCCATGTACAAACACGTAGGAAGCAGAAAGAAGTATATTTATGCTATGTTCAGGATGTAGAGCACGACCCTAATTTTGATCCAGATATGCCAGTGGTGTCAGAATTTCCATATATCTTTCCAAAGGAACTTCCAGGCTTACCGCCACCCAGAGAGGTAGAGTTCTCCATTGAATTACTACCAGGTACCGGTCCCATAGCTAAGGCACCGTACCGTATGGCACCAGCAGAGATGGCTGAGTTGAAGGAACAGTTGAAAGATTTATTAGACAAGGGATACATACGACCTAGCATATCTCCTTGGGGAGCACCGGTTCTTTTTGTGAAGAAGAAGGATGGAAGCCTTCGGTTATGTATCGATTATAGAGAGCTTAATGCAGTGTCAGTGAAGAACAAATATCCACTACCACGAATTGATGATTTGTTTGATCAGTTAAGAGGAGCAAAGGTGTTTTCAAAGATCGATTTGAGATCAGGCTACCATCAGATACCTATTAGGGAGCAAGACAGAGAAAAGACAGCATTCAGAACACGTTATGGCCACTATGAGTTTACAGTTATGCCTTTTGGCTTGTCAAACGCACCGGCAGTCTTCATGGACTTAATGAACAGATTATTCAGAGAGCAGTTGGATAAGATCGTAGTTGTATTCATCGATGACATCCTAATTTATTCAAAGTCTAAGGAAGAGCATGAGAGTCACCTCCGACATGTACTCGAGATCTTAAGGGAGAACCAGCTTTATGCTAAGTTCTCCAAATGTGAGTTTTGGTTAGACAGAGTTTCCTTTCTAGGACATGTTATCTCAGACGCTGGGATCGCAGTGGATCCAGCAAAAATAGAAGCAGTACGCACCTGGCCTAGGCCAAAGACAGTGACTGACATCAGGAGTTTCCTTGGGTTAGCAGGTTACTACAGAAGGTTTGTCAGAGACTTCTCCAAGATAGCAAAACCTATGACAAGTTTAATGAAAAAGGACGCACCATTCACATGGACTGCAGAATGTGAGACCTCATTCCAGTATTTGAAGGATGCTTTGACATCAGCACCAGTTTTGACTATACCTGAAGGCACAGAGGGTTATGAAGTTTATTGTGATGCATCAGGCAGGGGATTAGGGTGTGTACTCATGCAGAATGGGAAGGTAGTCGCCTACGCTTCCCGACAGTTGAAGAAACATGAGGAAAACTATCCCACACATGACTTGGAGCTTGGAGCAATTGTTTTTGCATTGAAGATCTGGCGCCACTACCTGTATGGTGTCCAGATGACCGTATATTCGGATCACAAAAGTTTGAAATATGTATTCACCCAGAAGGAGTTAAACATGAGACGAAGGAGATGGGTTGAATTTCTCAAGGACTACGACATTGATTTGCAGTACAAAGAGGGAAAAGCTAATGTAGTAGCAGACGCATTGAGTCGACGAGCACATTCCTTAAATGCCATTGTGGCTAGCTCGAGTCTTATAGACGACATACGTAGCGCACAACAGAATGATCAGTGAATGATGGAGATTAGTCAGAAGTTGTCTGACGGTACATTTGAAGGAGGGAAGTATGAGTTTCAGTTACATGATGATGGGCTGATCAGATTAAGGGGCAGATTGTGTATTCCCAGAGACAGCACAGATATAAAGGAGCATATTCTTCGAGAGTCCCACACTTCTTCCACATCTGTCCATCCAGGAGCTTCTAAGATGTACAAAGATCTAAAGAGGTATTTTTGGTGGAGTGGTATGAAGGGCGACGTGACGGAATATGTGATTCGATGTCTCACTTGTCAGAAAGTGAAATTCGAACATAGACGACCAGGAGGTATGGTACAGTCTATGCCAGTTCCTGAATAGAAGTTTTATGATATCTCTATGGACTTCATGGCGGGACTACCACCTACAAGAGGAGGACTAAATATGATATGGGTTGTTGTTGATCGACTGACTAAAGTTGCTAGATTTATTCCGATGAAAGACACTTGGAAAGTGCCAAAGTTGGCAGAACTATTTGAGAAGGAGATTATCAGACATCATGGAGCACCAAAGACTATTGTTTCAGATCGAGATACTAGATTTCTCTCACGATATTGGCGAGCTACTCGCGAAGCACTTGGAACTGAATTGAAGCTTAGCACAGCATTTCATCCTCAGACAGATGGTCAGTCAGAGAGGACTATTCAGACCTTAGAGGACATGCTACGAGCATGTGCCTTGGATTTTCAGGGTAGCTGGATAGATAGGTTACACCTGATCGAGTTTGCATACAATAACAGCTATCACGCCTCTATACAGATGTCACCCTTTCAAGCACTATATGGCAGACCATGCCGCACACCATTGTGCTGGGACGAGTCTAGTGAGACCGTCATCATTGGGCCTGAGTACTTAGAGCAAGTTCAGGCAGAAGTACAACAAATCAGGAATAATATGAAAGCAGCACAAGACAGACAAAAATCATATGCTGATGAGAGACGACGAGACCTTGAGTTCGCAGTTGGCGACCAGGTATTTCTTCGAGTATCACCCATGAAGGGTGTATTCAGATTTGGACAGAAGGGCAAGCTACGCCTGAAGTTCGTAGGACCCTACGCTATCACAGAGCGGGTGGGCCTTGTGGCATATCGACTTGATTTGCCAGTAGAATTGAGCAAGGTACATAACGTTTTTCACGTGTCTCAGCTTAAGAAATACATGTCTCATCCTTCTCATGTTCTACAACCAGAGACACTGTCATTAGAACCAACAATGCGGTACGTGGAAACACCGCAATGAATCTTAGATAGAAAGACACGAGAGACTCGAAACAAGTCTGTGAGCCTCATAAAGGTTCTTTGGTCGAACCACGAGGTTGAGGAGGCCACATGGGAACTTGAAGCGGATATGCGAGCAAAGTTTCCCTCATTATTTACCGACTAGACACTTTAGTCTAGGGTACGGGGGCGTACCCTTCTTTTTTTGGGGGGGGGGGGGGGTAGGGGGTAGAGCCTTTTTCGTTTGTGAGTTTATTATGCATCTTGTTGCACTTCTGTGCATTTCTATGACACCTTGTATTGTATGTGTTCTTGTGTAACATTGTATTTGAATGTACTTTGTACTTCTACTTGCTGATGTGTACTTTGTTACACTACAATGGAAAGTTTATGTGCACTACGCTGCACTATTTGAAATGAAATGTGATTGTGTTTATTACATTACACTACGTTGTAGGTATATGATATGACCTTCCAAAGTATTCCTGTTGTGTTGATGTACACTGTGAATTTAGGAATATAGAGACTTGGGACTTGATCCCTAAAAACTAGATTGGGTTGTGGATACTTAACGGAACTGGCTTCCCCCACAACCTTATAAATTTAGATATGAGACTTCGGGGCGAAGTCCTTTTTAAGGGGGGTAGATTGAAATACCCCAAATCTAATTAACATTATAAAACCATTATTTAATGGAAAATAATCCAAATATAAATCATTTCACGTACGCATGCAAACCCATGCATGAGAACGTTACGTAAAAATAGTCGTTTCACCATAAACGCTAAAACGCCTTAGAAACATGTAATCAAGCAAGTCCTTGTATGACCTTCTAAAACTCAAACCAAATGGTCATACACTCATTATATGAATATATAAACATATTCCCTAGGCTATATTCAGTCAAAAACGCAAAATGCTCGGAAGTGCTCACGCACGCCCCTTAAAGCACGAAAAGCCCGGAGGAGTGCCGAGGTGGCATGAACTCCTATAAAATTAATTCTTTGAGTTCCTAACATCATTATTAACCATACTAAAGAGAACCCACGAAGTGGTTTCTCAAAATTCAACAAAAACCTCAGGAGGTTTTCTTAACGCTCCTTTTTGCCTCGGGAGTGTCCCGATAGCTCGGAAATTATGTTATGAGTGGATGTAACCTCATATAACTCAATGTAACATCTTAATATATGTTTATTTACTATATTAAGTGTTTATAAACACTTGGAACTCATAAAGACAAGTTATTTCCCAAACTTTCCTTAGAGCGCAAAAACACACCTTCGGGTGTCACTTAAACGCGTTTTACGCAATTACCTTGTAGTTTTTCACATGCCACGAATTAAGAATCTTAAATAGGGTTACAATGAGCCTCTAAATAAATTAAAGGCAGTGTCAAACAAGGTGCTCTATAGGGGCCGATTTTCAGTCCAAAAACAAGTATAAAACTTACATTAAAAATTCATAAAAGGCATAAGACATGATGACTCACCTTCCCATGTGCTATAATACTTAATGGAAAAGGAATGTAGGTCTCATTTGACCTCCATGCTGTCGAAATCCTGCCAGAAAACAAGCCATGTTAGCTTGACAAAAGTAAAGATAATTAAAGCCAAAAAGTAGATCTAGCTTTTACCTTTTGATTTGTTAATTGCATGTGACCACCCCATGCTTGTCTAAGGCTCCAAGCTGCCGATTGAGAGGCTCCAAGCAGACCTAACAACCGGCCACCTACAAGGGAAGAAGAGGACAAGCTTTAACATTGAAAAATCAAAGAATAAGAACCTTACCTAACTTACCTTGTCATTTAGCATCCATAATTGTTCCCACCTTGCCTTGTCTTGTATCATGGCCGAAATCATGCATATAACATGGGCATTTATTGAGCCAATAACCCATGTAATAAACTAATGAAAAGACTAGTCAAATGAAATTAAAAATTAACAAAACAAAAATCAAGCAAACATACCTTATGTTATACGGTTGCACTCATTCTTTCCCTTGCCCACTTCATTTCCGAATTGGTAAGGTTCCTAACTTCTCTTCTTCCTTCATCTTCTTCCTTTGAAGCTCCTAAGTCCATTAATGGAGTTTTAACTTCTATCTTCATCTTTAAGGTAATTTCCTAGCATTCTTGTCAAGCCTTGAAGCAAACTTTCCTAGCACAACCATAGCATTTCGGCATCAACTAATACTCCAAGGAGGTTGTCCAAACCAACATTAATCCAAGGAGCATCTCAAGGTTATCTTAAGGTAGTTTTCATGCTTGAAAATCCTTAAAGCACGTTTTATGTGTAACCGATTCCTACCTTTCTAAGTTCTTTTTCTTCATTTTCATAAGGAAAGGAAAGCTTGTTCTTCATCCACCTAAGTGAGCCGAATTTATAAGGAGAAAAGCTTAAGGTAAAATTGAAAAAACTACATAAAATCTACTTAAGATCCTTGTTAAAGATTCTAACTCTAAACACCTTCACCTCTTGCATAAAACCAAGTGGAGGCATCAAAGATTCCTTGGAGAAAGCTTGGAGATTCAAGAAGAGTTCAAGCACTTAACCATCCTTGTTAAGAAGTAAGTTTACTAAGCAAATCTTTATGTTTTAAGCTTGGTTAAGCTTCTAAAAATTATACAAAAATTATGTACATCTCCTAGGGTATCTAAAACCGAAACTATATGGTATAATATACCAAAAATATAATCTATAACATATATGGAAAATATTTACCTTAAGACACATTTTTGTGTCACAAAATTTATCTAGTTACATTAAATCAAGCCGAATGTCAAGGGAAAAAGTACTCTATTTTGAGCTAGGAATCAATATAAGACATTACAATAATTTTTACATGAGTTATATAACTCAATAATTTATGTATAGTTATTTTGACATATAAATCTACTTTTATATACTATATGGTAACTATTTAATTATGGCCGAATGGTCTAAGTGAAAATAGGTTTTAATGAGCTACTTATGTATATAAACTTATATTATAAAGTTTGGAGAGTTAAAAATATTTTATTAGTGCTTAAATGGCTAATTAATTAAGTTATGTGGCTAAAATGTAATTTTTACAAAGTTTGGTGTATATTGTGAAAACCGAGAGTTAAGGGTATGTTTGGAGTAATTATGATATATATAAGGTTAGGAATCAAGTTTATGAATTTTAGATAATTTAAACAAGTGTTAAAGTAGCAATTTATAAAGTTTTGGGCTATTATGTAATTTATAAAAGTTGTTATGAAAGTTTGGAACTTATTATGGGCGAATTCATAATTAAGAGAAATGAAGTTCACTTTCGAAATTTTGAGGAATTAAATATTTAACTATAGTTTATAAGTTATTAAGTAACTATTATAAAGTTTTGGGGTGAAAATGTAATTAATGGAAAGTATGTGACAAAGCCGAATTACTTTGGGTTAGTTTTGTAATTTAAGAATTTATATATATTATTCGGCAATTATGGAGAATTAAAATTAAAACTATAGTTTATAAGGCATTATGTAAAGATTATAAGGTTTTGTGGTTAAATTGTAATTATAGAAATATATATTATAGGCCGAGAATTTAAGGGGCTAAATGGTAATTTTTGAAAAGTTATAATATTCCAAAAGATATACCAAAATATTAATGGTAGTTTTGGAATTTAATTGGAATTAAAACTATATTATAATGAGATTAGAATTTAAATATAAAGTTTATGAATTATTGTGGTTGTTTTGTAAATAACCAAAATAAGGGTAAGAATTTAGATTTAAATAAATATAGGTTCCATGTGGATATTTGGAGGAATTAGAAAGAAGAATTTTGATTTAAGGAGTTATGGAATTAAAACTATGGCTTATATAGTTATAAGGAAATTAAAGGTAACCAATAATTATTATTTATGGTTAAAGGAGGAATAATAAAAACTATAAGAATTTTATGTCCATGTATGGCAAATAAATATAGTTAAGAGATTATAAGTTGCTAAGTCACCTAGACAATTAAAAATAAATAACAAATATAGTACATGAATAAATAAATACATATATGTACATTAAAGGATTTATAAATAAAACAAAAGGAATAACAAATAAGTTATACATTAAAACATGAGGTAATTAAAAGAAATAAACCTCACATAAAATAACAAATACGAAATTTGTTGAATGATCCAATAAAATTATTAAATAAGGGTAACATAAATTAACCCTCTCAGTTAATCCTATTCTAGGACTTTGTTTGACCAGACGTTGACCGGGAACTAAACAAGTACAGTCTACGGTGAACGGTATGGGATTCTTGCAACCTGTTTTCTACCGGATTACACCGGCTTGTGTGCTATCTGTTGTTTGAAATAACGACCAAGATAATTGTTGTAAAATGTTGTATTACTCTTGTGCACTGTTGTGTTATTCAATGTGCGTGATGTTGCTAACTGTAACGTGTATGTCCCACGCATACAACACTACCTTACCAGTGGATTAAATACCTGCGCTTTATTATACCGAGAACTTGTACTCAAGTTCCTCACTAACTTCACTTTATAACAAACGTCGTTGTCCTAAACGTGACAACCGACAATACACATTGTGTTCTTGATCATTGTCCTTGAGTGACATTTAACAATTCTATACTACGAGAACGAGGAGCCCAGTTGGAGCTGGCCATGCATGCTACCGGAGTTGTACCTGTCACAGGTCGTCTCCTATACAATTTACGTCGCGACGGAACAGTTCAAGTGGGGAGGAAGACTTCATTCCTCTCGTGGGTTCAATTCTCAACAGTTCAAGTGGGGAGGAAGAATTTATTCCTCTCGAGGGTTCGATTCCCACCTTTCTAAAGTATAGGAGTTAACTACGTTATCTTCTGAGGGACTAATTACCCAACCTTTCTCTTTAACGAGGTCACTATACCTTCACTATATTGACATACTCATATATATCTGTCAGTCCCACTGTGTGGACCCGACTATTATCAAATGATTACAGTTCACCTAACTTGACCTTCTGAAGTCTTGTTTCATGTGACATGGTTATCCTTGTATGAACACTTGTTATTATCATACTATGCTTGTTTACAGCTTTATAAATGAACTGCATGTATTCGACAATTAGTTGGTGTGGCCCAGTAGCCGATGGGCTGCACGTTTTTCATACCGGCAATTATTTTGCTGAGCCATTTCATGGCTAAACAATTCCAGGTACCTGAAGTTGAGAAGATCACCACACTGAGTGTAGGTGGGGTAGACCAAGCTATGGGAGTCTACTACTAGTTTATTTGATTTACTTATTTATTGTACCTTTGAGTTTGATTCCTAGTATCTCGGGTTGTATTCGTATTCAGACCGTGACTTTTGAGTTTTGTATTTGGAGTTTGCCTTGTTAGTCACAAGGGTGGCTAACGGCATTGTAATACCGCCCGTTTGTTGTAATTTATTCCGCTGCAGTTTATGTTTTATTGGGAGTGATCATCGCACAGGTTATTGGATTTCGGGTTGGGGTGTTACAAAAAGGGAGGTCCGTACATTCACACACAAACATCACACAATTAACTCACGCATAGCCGTGGTTAGAACGTTCCCATGGTTTGGGTCGTTAAATCCGGATACCGTTCTCTTATGTGATCCTATATTTGGTTAGCTAAGGTATAACACTTTCGAGGTTAAACGGTATCGGAATTGAACACGCCACATAAATGAATTACTATAAACTCATTACATGTTTTATCTTACAACGTGGCAAACATACAGAAAAACACATTGGCATACAAGCCGGTGTAATCCGGTAGGACACAGGTTGCAAGAAAACCATACCACTAGTAGAAAAAGAGTCATTTTCGGCGGTTCTTTTGGGCCTATTTCGGCGGTTTTTAACCGCCGAATATTACACCGCCGAAAAAGGCCTTTCCAAATTTTCGGCGGTTTTATAACCGCCGAAAAAATGACTCTTTTTCCGCGGTTCCAAACGCCAAAACCGCCGAAAATAACGGCTGTCCTAGCTCAAAATGAGGTGAAAATATGTAAAAATAGGCAATTTTCGGCGGTTCTTAGCTTAAGAACCGCCGAAAATTGCCCATTTTTTACTTATTTTCGGCGGTTCTTACTAGGAACCGCCGAAAATTTCTATATTTTTTTTTTTGGTTTTTTTCGTTTTAGTTTACAATCCCACATGTGTCAACAAACCTGTAAAATATACAGATACAACATCCAGATATATCCAAACATCTCTCTACATCATATTGTAGAGGATGTCAATCACTCTTTGTAAGAGAATTGTCAAAAAATCAAAATAATGATGAAATGGTCACAAATGACCAACAACACATTTCAAATGGTCACAAATGACCATATACAAACCATTTCAAATGGTCACAAATGACCATATACATATACAACTACCAAGATATTCATTGTACTCAAACCGGTCATCTTTCACCATCTAACTAGCCATAAATTTCTAAACATTAACGTTCTAAATAACAATTCGATTGAAAAAACAAAGTGAAAATCAAACTAAATTCATACAGACAAACTCCGCCAATCCTCCAACATAGCGTTGATCGTTTGTCTGTCGTATTCGCCAACACTAAGGAAAACCTTTTGAAAAACAAAACAATACAAAATGAGTTAATCATTAAACAAATACATTAAAATTAAAAAAATATATATGACTTCAACATACTTTCTTCTAATGATCTTGCATATCACCAAAAAGGGTGATTATGTCATGCATATATCTCATGACATAATACCCACACTCCGAACTCCCGGGTTGACGTGGACACTTAAACAGAGAAAAAAGGATTAATTACATAAGACATTTGTTCTATCAATGAAAAACAAGTGATGCATGTACCTTCACTACAATCCAGGGGACAGCACCTCTTATCCTTATACCAAGCTGTGAAATCATAACACTTTGATATATACTACACATTAAATGTCATAAATGTATATTAATAAAATTAGGATATCCATGCACAACAAAATTAAATTAAAAGAATTGAAACGCATAAAGAAGTGGTTTATAATGTACTTACAGGTTAAGGTGTGGCTTTATCTTGAGATTATTCGGTAATGAATGCCGAAGCGGATCAAGATATAGTATACATGCACAATCCAAACACAACACCAGTAGGACCCAATGACCACTATGTAATACCAAAACACTAACATGTCAGTATAATGTCAAAATCAACAAGTACAACATTTAATGGAATTTAAATGATAAACTCAAGTTATTACTTTTGATGGTAGGGCTGCAGGAGATATTTCTTTCTCGCTGTGATACAGTTAGTAATCGCATGCTGTAAGTAGACCTTACTACCTTGTACATCAGACGTCACAGCAGTGTATGACGTTCTCTCAGGACATAGAAATCCATACTTGGTAAGTGAAAAAGTTTGCATTTTCTCATGCAAAAACCTATTCATTAATTAAAAGATATAGTAATTAACATTGTTTCAGGGCATCACTTTATAACTTAATTACCAAAAAAGACTAATACTTACAGAATGAATGAGTGGACAACAGTGATAGGCACCCAGTCAGATTTCAGGATGTCCTACACGTCGTTTGTCCACAAGTCGACTTCTAAAACTTCTTCATAGTGAAGAATGTCAGGTTCAAAGCTAAGAAGGATAGAATCTTTAGCAGCTGGGAAGTCACGGATCACACCATGCAACACTTTCATGTTTGGCCCCAAGCGTGCATATATTGAATCATCCACCAACTTTTCTTTGGGAACGACATTGGTGGATGCTCTGTATTCAGAAGATATAATCTTTGACTTCTTTTTTTCAGGAGACTTTGATTTCTCCTTTAATACCTATTTGCAATCGACATACATTACTAATCATGAACTGAACATCCATACACTTATAATTTACTACAATAACTATATTAAAGGTTTGTATTGGGCGTACCTTCATACACTTCTGAATCAGGCGAACAGGCCATTGAAGAAATGCACCCTTTGCAGACCGAACCGTGTTGTACTCCTCCGTAGGTACAGGGGAAATTCTAAATCAGGACACGTAAATCGGTTCGTCCACAGACACTCTCCCGTGATACGGCTGTAATGGCATGCCATGGACCACGTCATTCGAGCGTGATGTGTACACTCTTCCTTCTGCAACATGTATATTTGATTGTTGTACGGGAGCAAGAGGTTGCAGTTTATTGGATCCTACAATTTAATCAGATTAGTAGATGATTGAACTGATAAATAAATAGTAATAAACGATATGACAAGTAATAAAACAGTTAAAGATATAAAAATTTACCTGTAATATGCGTAAGGATACGGATCATTAGACTCGGTGCTTGTGTGCAGTCCAGCAGGATCAGAAGCAGGAGCATACATAAGAAGGATCAGAAGCAGGAGCATATGGCTGGGGTGCACCAGTCCCCTGACGCACTTCAGCAAGATCTCATTCTTCACTGATCTTTGATGTTACTGAGGACACGTAAATGCTCATCATAAGAGATCATTCTCCTGACTACTACTTCCTTTCCTCGACCCGGGGTTTCCAAATACTTTTCTTATCCCTATGTTAACCCCCCTAACCCCACTGCTCGGCCTGGATGATCTTTCTTTCCTAGCGCCCGAGACAGCTGGTCATCATGTCGATCAGGAGCCCAAGTCCCTTGGGTTACTTGCTCGTTCATTTCACCCTTTAGAAGTAAATGCATATAGGATTTATAATAAATTATAGGATTGTAATACTGAATTTGAAAAAAAATAAGGATTAAACAAAAGTACTTACCATCTTATCAACAATTTCCTTCGTTTTCTCGAAGGGATACAGACGCTCTCCAGTTTTTGGGTCTTTCTTAGTGCGTGAAAGCTTCCAAAATGTACCCCGTTTCTGGGTCATCTAGAGTGCTCATATCCGATGGCAACTCCCCTTCTGCCACCCACTCAGGAACTCTTCTGTTAACCCCTTTAGCACCCAGCAAGTGACGATATTCATTCTTCTTCGCATTCGCTGACTGGGCCTCACGATACTCCTATTATCAAGTAAACAAAAACACGATGATGATTAAAAACATATACATATGTAAACTATTTGTATGTATATACAATACTTAATTATTTAAGAGTTAGTATGTACCTTCGTCTCCATCTTCTTGTCATAAAACTGCTGCCACTTCTCTTGGGTTATTGCTGTGTAGATCTCCCAAGGCTGGCGTGTGTCGCCGTCAGGCCGCTTAAGCTTCTTGGTGATGAACCATTTGACCAGATCATGCTTATGATCTGAAAATTTTTGCGCATCATCGATTTGACCATGGTGTAGTACTCGGTTTCTGCAGGTATTCGATATCGTTTCTGCATATCATCATAAATGAAAAGGATGTTAGTTATGCATACTTATAAATCGTATCAATAAATACTGCAACTATTGTTTATTTACCTGTACGATCTCAAACATCTGCTTCTTCAATCCTTCGTCAACCTGAGGCCAGGAGAGAGTGATATCACAATACTCTCGCACTATGATGCCCAGCTCAGTAGTGAAGTCTCCAGCCCATTCCCCAGTCGGTTGTAGATACTCATTAAACTGCAGCGGCTTCGACTCAATCTTTTTTGACTTCAGAGCTTTTGTAGGACCTCGAGGTTTTACGGTCCTGCTCTCTGGGATCTGTGACCCAGAAGGTCCAGCCTGTGTGTCTGCAGCTGGCACATCAGACACTATAATCTCGGCGGTGCCACTACCCCCCTCATCAGTTCGGGCCCGTGACGTGCGGCCCTTCCCTCCACGTGTTTGCCTCTTCCTCGGTCGGGCTGCGTCACTCAGAATCTCGCCGACCGGGTCGTCCATATCATCCATTTAACTGTCTGCACAGATAAACAATATGATATTAATAACAACAAAACAAATAATATAAAAAATACGTAATCAGATATCATAAAAAATTAATATTTAATTACCTAACAAACAAACACATCATTTATGGTTTTTCGACCCATAGACCCTCATCATGATCAGACCTAGTATACACTACATCGTCTGGAATATCAACAATGTTGGTGGCAGGAACACTGTTAGAAAAGGGTGGTGTCTCATCAAATAATAATTCATCGTCATCAACATCTTGATCAACATTTGTGATCACAAATCTTTTCCCTGGTAAAACTACTGACCATCTGGAATCGATGGGATCTTCTATGTAAAATACTTGTTCACAGTCCTTGGGAAATATGAACGGCTCTTGTGTAGGACCAAGACTTGATAAATCAACCAAATTAAACCCATCATGAACCCGATAACCGTTTCTGTTATCCACCCACTTGCATTTGAAAATAACAAACTTTTGAAACTGATAATCAAGTTCCCAAATATCTTCAATACATCCATAATACAACCTCGAGGTTGAAATCGCTGAAGCTGGATCACCTCGGGTGTACTGAGTTGTTGTTGCTTCTACTTTCACCCCGCTATTCTGGTTTAAACATCTATCATCTTGTCGTTTTGTCCAATAGGTGAACCCATTGATGTCATACCCGTCGTAAGATACAGCAGTGGAACCAGGTCCCAAAGCTAACCAACGGAGCTCTTCACCTACATTATCAGGCGCTAGTGATGCAAGTTTCATAACATGGTCTCTAAACCATGAACAAAAGGTCTTGTTTTGCTCTTTTGTCAACCAAACAATATTCCTCCCAGGATATTGACCTCTTAGTGTAGTCATGTGTTTCTCAAAAAATGGCTCAATAATCTCAAGGTGATGTAAAACGAACAAATGTGCTAACTCCATTGAGGATGAATCAATTGCCACAATTTTTTTCCCAGTAACACCTTGACCTTCTGTCCCTCCCGTGTGTCTAGGTTGTGGTACTCCAATAGCAACTGCACCCTTTAAGTATTCAGTACAAAATTCTGTCACTTCTTCGGTTATTGTCCCTTCTATAATACTTCCTTCAGGTCGATATCTATTCTTCATCCTTCCCTTCAAAATTCCCATGTATCTCTCAAACGGATACATGTACCTCAAATATATGGGACCACATAATTTGATTTCCCTAACAATGTGAACAACTAAGTGAACCATGATGTCAAAAAAAGAGGGTGGAAAATACATTTCAAGTTGACAGATCGTAACAACAACATCACGTTGCAGACTGTCAAGTGTATCAGCATCCAGACTTTATTGCACACTGCATTAAAAAGAAACATAGTCTTGTAATTGCATTTCGGACATCCTTCGGCAATATACCTCGAATGACAACAGGAAGGAGATGCAACATCAGAACGTGATAATCATGAGATTTCAACCCGACCAATTTCAAGTCCTTCATTGACACAAGACTTTTCCAGTTAGATGAATAACCCGTAGGAACCTTAAGGGAATGAAGACATTTGCAGAAGCTGATCTTCTCATTCTTAGACAAAGTGTAACATGCTGGAGGTAAATATGTTCGTTTGCCTCTTTCTTGAGGATGCAACTCCTCACGTATGCCCATAGCATGTCTCTTCGAACCTTTATTCCGTCTTTTGTTTTCCCAGGTATGTTAAGCAAAGTCCCAACAACAGCCTCACCAACATTTTTGACAATATGCATAAAATCAAGACAATGCCTAACAGATAAATGTCTCCAATATGGAAGTTCCCAAAATATTGAACATTTTTTCCAGATGTTTTTTTGGGTAGATTTGGACGGAACACCGAAAACATTCTCAATGTCTTTCACCTTTTCATAGATCTCTTGAGAACTCAAAGGTATACGAGCAACACGTGTTTCAGTCTTTCCGTTGAATAACTTCCTTTTTTTACGGTACGGGTGTGCTGCTGGCAACAATCTACGATGACACATGTACACGTTTTTGCCAGAAAACTTTAGACGATCAGAACAAGTGTCGTCCTCACATATTGGGCAAGCAAATGTGCCTTTCACCGTGTATCCAGATAAATTCCCGTACGCTGGAAAGTCATTCACTGTGCAAAACAACATGGCACGAAGTGTGAAGTTTTGTCTGCGTAACCGTCATAAACCACTGTCCCCTGATTCCATAACAATTTCAAATCGTCAATCAGCGGTGCAAGATATACATCGATATTATGTCCGGGTTGTTTAGGACCAGAAATCAACAATGATAACATATGTATTTTCGCTTCATACACAACCACGAAGGAAGATTGTAAATCACCAATACAACAGGCCAAGTGCTGTGTTGACTACTTAGAGTGCCGTAGGGATTCATCCCATCTGTACATAGCCCGAGTCTCAAATTTCGATTATCACTGGCAAAATCTTCAAATCTTCTATCGATAGTCCTCCACTGTGGTGAATCAGCTGGATGTCTCAGCTTATCATCATTTTTCCTTCCTTCTGCGTGCCATCTTAAATTTTGGGCATCTCTGACATTTGCAAACAGACGTTTGAACCTTGGTATTATGGGTAAATACCAAATGACTTTTGCTGGAGGACTTTTTTTCTTAGAATTGGATGATTGGCCGTCCTTATGTTTATAGCGTGACAAATGACATTTTGGACACTGATTCAAATGTTTATTCTCTCCTCTGTATAATACACAACTGTTTGGACATGCGTGTATCTTTTCGTACTCCACACCCATAGGACACATCAACTTTTTTGCATCATAAGTGGATGTAGGAAGATTGTTATCATCTGGAAGCATGTCGTGGAATAGTTCTAGTATTGCCGTAAAACTCTTATCACTCCAGCCGAATCTTGCTTTCAGATTGAACAAGTGTAGCACGGATGTCAATTTTGAAAATTTGGTGCATCCGGGGAACAAAGGGGACCGTGATGCGTCAACTAATCTTTGATATTCATCGGGCTTGTCTGTGAAATTATCCTCAACATCTTGCAGCATAGAGTTCAGTTGTTCAATCTTTTCACTATCATCGTTGATTTCAGTGTCACTCTGATCACACTCATTATCAGGAAATGTGGTATCATCGGTAACCTTTCTTGGTTCACTGTTCTGCTGGGTGGAAGTATGCACCCTGCTACTAGCTTCTAAAGACTCGCCATGCAAAAACCATATCTTATAGTTTGGCATAAATCCACGTCGTGATAGATGAAATCTGATAGCATGTAGGTTAGGGAATTTGTTGCGAAGTTCGCACTGTGCACATGGACAGGGAATGTGAGTGTCGTCTCTCTCATTTCTGATGATAGAGAGCTGCTTTGCAAAATTCATTTTCCACTTTCGATTCAAAATAATTCCCTCGCAGACCGTACATCCATTCACGGTCCATTCTACAAACAACCAGTCAAAATTTAAAAAATATTTAGAAAAAAGTGTTATAATGTATAATAACTTAACTAACATTTAAAATATTAAATATAAAAAATAACAATAACTAACCTATCTTCGGAAAAGGATATATATCGATATGGTTCTCGCACGGCGAGTCTGTATAATATATATAATACGCTATCTTATATATACTACTTGGTTGTGTTATATGCATATTATATAATGTATATACACATATAATATATATATTGTATATACTACTTGGTTGTCTATATGTATATACACATCTATAATATATACTACTTGATGATATATATATAAATATATATAGTTGGTTATTTTATTTTGTTATATTTATATATGTATACTACTCAACTAACTAGCTACTAAATATAAATAAACTAACTACACAAACAATTTATAGAACACCTTGCTGGCATATACATTATTTTGTGGTTATTCTATCGTGTATATATATAATCCTGCAACTAACTATATTTAATCAACAAATTATACAAACAATTATGCATGATAAATTGAAATTGATTTAGGTTGAAAAAAAAACTAACCGGTATTTGGAAGGACGAGGATCAAGCGGAAGCGGGTGGCGAGTGAAGACGACGATGAGCTAGCTAACGCGACTACTACTGCCAATCTTGTGTAGTATCTAAATGAAGAAAACACAGTACAATTGATACGTCAATTCACCAAGGTCATTTACTTCTCAAAAATTCACATAAACAATGGTAAGATAGCAAAAAAAATCACTGAAATTGGTTAAATCATTTCATCGAACACCTTGCGAGCGTATAGTTTATTTTCTAAAATTGCCCACACATTGTATTTCCAATCAAACCAATCAATCAATTACACTCCAGAATACATATATCAATCAACAATTACATATAAACAACAAATTAGGACCCAATTCAATAAAATTTCAAAAGTTTCGAATTCGGAGAAAAACTAACCCCGATTCTCTGTTCGCGTTCGATTTTGGCAGCAGAGCAGCGGGGGGTAGGGCGCGACTGGGGCGGCGACAGGCGGCGGCGATGACGGTGGCGGTGACGGCGGCGTTAGGTGCGGCGGCGACGAGGAAGAAGAGAGGGCGATTTGAGGGCGAGAGGTCGCGCGAGGAAGAAGAGAGGCACAGCAGAGCTTCGATATGTCGAGTCGGGGCGTTAGGGTATAAGAAATAAGCCTCATTTTCGGCGGTTCCTATTACAACCGCCGAAAATAGTCAAGTCGAAGCCTCATTTTCGGCGGTTGTATATAGGAACCGCCGAAAATGAGGCTTCGACTTGACTATTTTCGGTGGTTGTAAATAGGAACCGCCGAAAATGAGGCTTCGACTTGCCTATTTTCGGCGGTTCCTATACACAACTGCCGAAAATAGCATGACCATACACACATTTTCGACGAAAATTTAAAAACCGCCGAAAATGAGGGGCCGAAAATGACCATTTTTCTACTAGTGTACCTTGGTCCCTGCTGCGTTCGAGTCCCGCCAAACGTAGTTCCTAAACATGATTAATAACGTCGGTTAATTACCTTATTTAGCTTCTGGTTTACTAAGCATTTTTCATGATTATATGACATGTTTTATGCTTAAGCTTACCCTTGATTACCTTCATTATACCCCCCCTAGGGTTAACTACCTAGGCCACACTTTGTTTGTTTTTTTTTACAAGTTTTAGGTCGACCGACCTTACCGACCGACCTTACCCAAGGTCGGTCCATTCCAGTGACATCCAGGTTTGAAAATTTACACCTCGACCGACCTTGCCAAGTCCGGTCCCAAGGTCGGTCCATTCCAGACACTTTTACCGTTTAAAAATTCTACCCCGACCGACCTTGCAAGTCCGGTCCACAAGGTCGGTCTATTCCAGAGACATATTCCGTATACAAAAGTCAAGCCCGACCGACCTTGCAAGTCCGGTCCCCAAGGTCGGTCTGCTCCAGACCCTTGTTTAAAAATGCTCATTTGACTCCAAACTTCACCTTACATATCCTAGTATGCTTTAACATCATTTAGCACACTTAAACCTTCACATAACATCCTCCAAATGCATGCACAAGCTTACTTCCAAAGTCCCTAAACACTTACTCATTTACTTGCAAAACCCCCTAACACTTGTTTACACATCTTAAGGCCTTTACATGTCACCAAACAAGGCCTAAACATCATCTAAAACCATTACCATCCAATCCCCCATCATTAGAAGCCTTAAACACATTTTTTTTCTTCTCTGGTCTGGACCGCCCCTCTGGGGAGGTCCCAGGGGCGGTCCACAACAGAAACTACTTCTCCTGCACTGGACCTCCCCACAGGGCGGTCCCTAGGGGCGGTCCACAGCAGACCCCATTTTAAAAAGTGCTTTTCTCCTCATTTTGAACTCCAAATTCACCCAAATCTTTTCCCAATCATTCCACAATCTTTCCACATGTTTCCTACATGTTTAAACACCTTAAAACAAGCACTAAACCTTCCTAAATCATCACTAACTTGTTACTCAATTTCTTACAACAATTCCTAACACTTATAACATTTTTCCTTAGGATTTCTAAGTGGTGAATCATGCCTACAATATCACTAACCAAAGTGTGCTTCCACAACAAGGTAACCACTCCTAAAGCATCATTTTGCATCACCCTCATCCCCTTTACACACACTCCTCAAGTCTTTCCCACAAGTTCATAATTAACATTCACAAGGCACACCCATTTGTTCACCAAACTTTGCACAAGACTTTACCACACCTCCACCATGACCTTGGTGTATCTAGAAATCATCCATTAGTTCTCTAAATATCCAAGACTATGCCCAAGGCATCTTAACACTTAAGAATACCATAATTCACTTTCTTTCATCATCTTAACACTCAACAATTCCTAGTACAATCTAGGTCACCAAATCTCATTAGAATACATAAACTCCTTTGTTTATCAACTAAATTTTGCCATATTCTTGTATCACCTTACACCAAAACACATAGTTTTTCCACCATTATACAACCAAGAACACTAAATCTCTTAATACACATTCCTTACACACAAACATATTGTTTTTCATCCTTTAACCACCAAAGATATCCATCTTCACAAGAGATGTTCTTTACACACAACTAAACCTTTAGACAACACTACATCACAATATAGTGCACAAACTTAAATTGCTTGGCACTTAGGCCCTTAAATTGCATAAACCTTAAACACTGAATTTCCCATATAATAATGCCTTCAACCTGTAAATACACATAACAATGCTCCCATGTCCTTTTAGTCCACCTTGTGGATATTTTTCTATCTCATTTCCCATTGGCTCTTTAGGTTAATTATTAAGCAAATATAGCTCAATTCCCTAGTACATAAAACCACATTAAGAGAGGTCATTTACCTCTTTGTTTTCCAAGCTTTCTCACTTGTTTTCTCTTGTTTTTCTTGATTAAAAATCGGCAAGGAGCTTTTATCCTTTGTCAACCTTCTAACCAATACACATATAAGGGTAATGAGTATTAAGTTTAATACTCAAACTCATAATTAAACCCTAGGTTTACATAAGTGTCTTAAAACGCTAAAATTTGATGATTACCTTTGGAATTTGAAAGAGAGATTGGTTAAGTGGCAAGATAGGACTCCTCCTAGTCCCTTGAAGATTGAATTAAGCTAAGAAAATAGCAAGACAAGGCACCATTGTAAGGTGAATTTTCGGCTATACAAAGAAAATGATGGGAACTTGGATTTTCTTTGATTTTCCTTACCTTGAAACATAGGAGAATGAGAAGGCATGGAAATATGAGCTCAAGCTCCTTCAATGTTGAATCTCCATGGCACCAAAATTGAGTTCTTGAAGATTTGAAAAGAGGGAAATGAAGAGCTCACTCTAACTAAGACAAAGGTAATCTTGAAATTGATTTTGGAGCATGGAGTCATAAGTTACAAGCATTAAAAGATGGAGAAGGGATACTTGCTGTAGCAAAACGAGATTGAGAAGGGAGGATGAGATACGGTGGTGAGTGAAGACATAAAGAGAGGAGGTGAGAGGTAAGTCTTTATTAAGATATTTATGTTATAAAAGGTAAATAGTAACTTTTACTTACTTTTCTTTTTCTTTTCTTTAGTTGATAGCCAAGTGTGATGACTCACACTCTAAAAACCGTGCCCCCTCCATCATAAGGATATTTATGGTCTTTGTTGACCATTTAACTAATTAAAGTTGACTTAAGTCAAAACTAGCACTATTTGAGCACTATTCACTAATTAAGGCACATATTTGTGAAATTTTTGATTTCCCATTGATTTAGACTTACTAATGTGATACTAAGTAGTACACATGTTGATTAAAGAGTAATGATGGAAATTTAGCCACTCAAAACCCATTTATAAGACAATTTTTCAAAAATGTGCTTTAACGCCGTTAAAGCACATTTTGTGTTTTAGCTTGTTTTCAAGCTTGGTTTTCTTTAGTAATTGATTTAATATGTTCATTAACATATAAATAAGGTCTTGGTAAGCTTATTAGGACTTAACCAAACTTATCCCAAGCTTAGAGCACATTCTCGCCCATATTGGCTTTAAGGTATTTATTTGTGTTTTGTTTGGTTTAATTGTCTACCAAAGTTTCCTAAGGACTTAATTAGCCTTATTAGATCATAATTGAATGTTATAAAGTCTTGGTAGGCTCTTTGGGTCCTAACCAAGTTCACTCCAAGCTTAGAGCAAGTTTTTGCTCCAACTGTGTGTTAGTGCTTATTGTGTTTACTATGGTTTAAATTGTTCACTAATGTTTCTAAAGCACTTTTTAGCCTTTAAATATCGTAGTTTAACATTTAAACAACATATCAAGGTTTGGGGTATTTCAATCTACCTCCCTTAAAAGAACTTCGTCCTCGAAGTTCACATTTCCCACACATCATTAGACTAGAATACGGGAATTACTTGCAAAATAAAACTTCCATAACTAACATACTTTACATCACAACCTCGGACTTAACGGTCCGGGCAACATATCCACATCCATACATAACATAACATAACATAACATACTTACATGATAACCTCGGACTCAACGGTCCGGGTATCTTAACAACATTTACACTTACATAACAACCCTCAGACTCTTAGGTCTGGGTAACATAACAACATTTAGACTCATAGGTCTAGGTAACATAACAATTTTCATAATTTAACCACATTAGGACTCAATGTCAGAAATAATATTTATTACACATACCACACAACATGTCTTAGCATGTATATCAACCAAAAATACCTTTTTATATACACTGTGATCCTGCAGAACCCGGTCGCGATGGACACCTTCTGGTCCCCGTTCCCTTGGGAGATCAAAACATTCACTTAATTTTTCAAACATATGTACCTCTCATGTCACCGGTCCGAAGACAAGGCTCATACGTCCTCAGCTCGTGAGCAAGTACTAAAAAAATTCTTTACTAGGTTAAGTATATAGAGATCGACTGTTTGGAAATACCAATTGAAAATCCTTTTGAAAACGCAACACAAACTCCAGTCCAATTTATGGTCTTTGCATCTTTCTTAGCGTGGTTATTTGTGACCACTTACAGGGAGCTTCAAGAGTCATCCAGCCCTGATGTGATCAGCATCAGTGTGAACTATCCTTCCACCCCAATTGTGTTCGGCTTCCCTTGATCTCATGATAATCAAGTTTCACCTCCCACTTCAATTTTAAGCATCAAGTAAATCACTCATTTCCTATTTTCTATCTTTTTAATCATTCTAATCATGATCATGACATCTCCAAGGGATAGAACTTCGTCTATCAGTTATTTCAATTCACTTTTAATCAAGTTACCTAGGGAATCTAATCTCACTAGGTTCTATGTCGGTTTCATACCCTTTCACGAATCACTATATTACATATATACATATATTTTATCAAAATACAACACATGGTTTGACATTTATACACTGTCAGTGTTTTTATTCCCCCGGGGGTTCCTTTACGCCCTTATACTTGTACTCCCACACTACAATTAACAAAGTGGTCACACTTATTACAATGGTATTTCGCATCTTCTGTGCAAAATTACCACAATTAAACCATGAATGAATGTGTATGTTTATGTAACACACACACCAATCATCCAAACAAAATTATTTTGTGCTATGCACACCATAGTTCACGTACACTTGTACGGTAAACACACACGGTTTTGCGCTCTACCCCCCCCTTAAAGGGATTACGCCCACGTCAATCACTGAACATTGGCTAAAATGTTCTGCCGTCGTGAAGTATTTTAACGCATGTGGTCTGTTATAAAATCGTTCTGGTTCGAGGGTTTAACCATTGGTGGTTTAGTCTCTAAACCCATGAATTCTCTGGAGTTGCTTTAACTCTTAACTGGTTTCGATTCTGGTCTGTTAGGCTTCTAAGCATTAATAATTATGCAATTTCTTCGTATTCACTATGCACCATTTGGTATTGAGCATGGGTTCACTGGCCTTCTGTGCGCACCTGTTAACTTTAGAGCTTAGCTTGCCCCGTTCGTTCTTCTTTTTGTATTGTATATCTCCCATTTCTCACCTTTATCTTGGTATCTCGTACCGTGAGTGAATTTGGTGAGTTACAAACTTCCTATCCACTTCCATGATAATTTACTGTGTATACTACTATAAGCGCAATGCCAAAACACTCAGTTATACAGAGTGCAGAGGCGTAAACTCTTGGCAGTAAATCTCTTATACGATTGCAATAGGAATTCACACTGTGTTTCACTGAGATTTTTTTTATATCACATAATACTAGTTAATGGCTTACTGCCTGGTTCATTTGTTAACACTTACTGTTGTATCTCCACTGGGTTTAACTCATAACTCTGCTCATTCACCATTTTATAATTTAACAATACTTATACAATAGTCGCTTATTGCGCACTGTATCCTTACTCATTATACAACATCAACTTACACTGCATCCGCTATTATATTAGCTTCCGCCATTACACTGGGTTTCGCCACTTATTTGGCTGATTGTTGAATATGTTGTTCTTCCAGTCTTTATGCTCCTTGAGCGTTGTTCACTACACATTTAGCATCACACACCTATGGTGGTTGCTATTAGACTTATTACTCTTCCAGTCTCGCAATATCGAAAGGTATCCCCACTCTTAAAGTAGTGGTTCGTTCTCCGCTCTATTCACTTATATAACATATACTATTGTAATCGATCAAATTTACATAACACATTGGTTTGTGGCTTATAAGCCTCACTGCCTCGAGCTCTGCTCATGGTAGGCTGTCCACACACATTTACTTCTCTATACAACATTACATGGTTTAGAGGTAGTATTGCACTCCATGACAAGGTCGTTGCATCACGCTTCCTTTCATGGGACGCCCCTTTAAGGATGTCATGCTTCCTCCTGACGACTTATGTTTAAACTGAGTGTTAGTTTCAACCTTTGCGTTTCTGTCATGTTATTTCGTTCAATGATTGTTGATCCAAACACCCCTCATGGATTGCTCCTGGGTGTTACTAAGTTATGCCATTACCTCTGGCTTGCACTTATTGGTGCGTCAAATAAACTACGCCGCGTTACGTTCTTAGCCGGGTTTACTATCCTCTTCTATGAAGGTCGATATCCCCTGGTAATCAAAGTGTTCATTCCGGGAGTTTCATCCCGTTCGTTGCACATTAACATGTCCATATCAGGCATCTGCCTTGCCATACATAGGTTGGGTATTTGCTCCAGCTATCATGTTTATCCCTAGGTATTTCTGAGACATATGCGATGTCTTTACATAACAGTCAGTGCACTTCGTGTTTCCTGACTCTAAAATATTTCCTTGAAATAAACTCACTAATTCTTTTAGTCCCTTTAACTTAATTGGGTTCCCTTACTTCAATCATTCATGGTAATCCTTAGCTCTTGATTGACTTTTACTGTTGACCGTAGTATGGAGTCGACTACTTCCCGTGTTTCGGACTCTACTCGTATACATATGTGGGGTATCCTACTGATACATTACTACTTACCCGACCAACCCATAAGTAGGTCTGTCAGGCCCACAAGCTCCTATCGGAGTGCGGTCGTCCCACATTACAGTTGGTACACTCGTAGTGTCCGTCACACGCCTAGGTGAAGTATTCTGTTGTCAACTCCCTTATATTGTCCTGTGACAATATGCATTCCCTGCTTCCCGAACTTAATCAAGGGAAGGTTTATCCACTGTTGTATCACTATGAACTCCATCCATTCCCTCGGGTCGCTACCCTTGGGTTTACCGGTTTGGTTTAAAAGAAGGTTAGAAATAAATATTGGTTTGAAAGAAAATTCGGTTTGAAAGAAAAGAGTTTGAAATAAATCTGAGTTGAAAGAAAAATTTTCATGGTTTTACAATGCGTTCTTCCCTTAACCAAATCTAGCTTCTTGCTGACTGGTGTACTTCTAATTACAAAGGTTAGGCTGTTAAGCCCTTCCACAGTTATGATGATCTCCTTTAACTTCATGTTACTTCACTAAGTACTTTGTATTTGTTAAAAATTTTCCCGAACAGCCCTGTTGTAGCAGCACTTGCCATGGCAAGTGCGCCATGTTAACTGGTTATCGGTTCAACACTCACACTGGTTGCGGTATTGTTTTCACCCGCACTGTCATTAATGGCCTTGTTGGCCCTTACTTGCTCTTACAGTCTTGACAATTAATCCTCTTGGCGACTTCTCACTGTATTCACCTGATAATCATTAACTAGGGCGTTTCCCATCCTTGGAGTCCCCTTTTACTTAGTATTGTATTTTCTTTGTAGCCCATTTCACGCATTTGTCGTGGTTACTGAGATTTGTCTCTTGTTTGGGTACTACGTTGTAGTTCGTTCGTTGGTTGGTATACCGTTGGCGACATTATTAAATAATTGTCGTCCCGTAGACATGTGTCTCGGGTTTCATTACTTCACTTCTTGCCTGTTGCACGGTTGGTGGATTGCAAGCTAGTTGTTCTCGACTGCTCGGCATGTCAACCCAGGTTGCCGGAAATTCCATTCTTCTATATACAAGATTCTTCATTCTTCGCTATTAAATGCGGTTAACATTGTTCAGATGGAAACCGTCTCTGGGATTCCCACTTCTCGGGATCTACCGTATGACAGGTTCTTCGTACCTTTAGAGGTACTTAATAACAGCCAGATGGGGTTTTCCCGAGTAAGAGAGGACTTTCATCTCTCTGGCGTTCTTCCCAAGTTACAAAACAGGGATTGTGGAGGGCGGGAAGGATATTGTAGGTTGCCAGTACACACTGGTAATTCCTAACTAGCGTATCTCTCACGCTATCACTCAACCCTTAACCCAAAGTACTAAAATCCTAACTCGGTACTTCCTAAGCTCGGTAATTCAGTCATCAGAGCGATACTTCACTCTTATACCACTTTTTGTAACACCCCAACTATAACCGTACACTTAACATTAAACTGCAGCGGAAAACTTAACTCAACACATTACTTAATTCAATGGTGTTACACGCCGTTACCCACCCACGTGGCTAACAAGGCTAATACATATACATGGTATCGGTCTGATGGACTAGATTCCCGAGCAGCTACACACTACTATCCCTTTCCATTAACAACAACCATTATATATATATACATTCCAACTGTATCGAGTTTTTACCAACTAATGTCGATAACAATTTCGGTCTTACTACACCTACTGTACATACACAACTTAAATGACTACCCATGTACAAATGACTACCCCGTCCTACTCTCGAACGGCTTCCAGCTCCTTGTACCTGAAATAGGAAAAGAAGAAAGGGTGGCCCCCCAGGGGCTCACCACCTTTGCTGGTATGGTAATCCCGCAGCCCGCATGCTACCGGGCCACGCACAACTAATTGTCGTCTTAGCATGCGGTTGATTATATTTGAATCATGCATGTAAACTATAAACACACAACACATAACATTCCACCACAATGGGCTCAACAAACAGATAACACATCCTTACTTGATAAGTCACTCATTGTGTTCATTAACCCTAGAGGGTTCTCCTCTAGTGGAGCTACTTCCTTAATAGACGACACTTACCCAATAATCGGGTTATCCATAAACGTCTCTTTTATAAACTGGGATTCATATCCATGATCCACATACACCACATAATAACACTTTTCACGTTTCAACGTGCACATAACATAACATCGCAATGGGAATTGCAGTACAACAATAACACATAACATAACGGGAACGGTTCTCTTAGGAACCGACCCAAACATAGTTAATTCACTTGTGAGCCTAGAGAATGATGTCACCCTCATGATAAACTCGTTATACAACACTCATTACCGTCCTAATAGTCGGACGAGTAACTTAAGTTAAGATGGTTCGGATATAGTGCCCCGAACACACCACACAAACACATGTTCCCCCTAAACCGATCATAAGTCGGAATAGCTAAGCTTTGGAGTAAGCTAATGGGAGATCGTAACCCGTGGAGGAAACAACCATAACAGAGAGGAGGGTAAAGGTAAGAAGGATACCCACTCCCAAACAACGCGTGACCGGAACGACCGGATTCCTCACCCCCCCCCATAATATATATATAAACATAGTTAAGGGCTCCACTGTGGAACCTATCACATCCATACAGTATTACAACTGGATTAAACACACAAGGGAGGTCCGTACATTCACACACAAACATCACACAAATAACTCACGCATAGCCGTGGTTAGAACATTCCCATGGTTTGGGTCGTTAAATCCGGATACCGTTCTCTTATGTGATTCTATATTTGGTTAGCTAAGGTATAACACTTTTGAGGTTAAACGGTATCGGAATTGAACACGCCACATAAATGAATTACTATAAACTCATTACATGGTTTATCTTACAACGTGGCAAACATATAGAAAAACACATTGGCATACAAGCCGGTGTAATCCGGTAGGACACAGGTTGCAAGAAAACCATACCTTGGTCCCTGCTGCGTTCGAGTCCCGCCAAACGTAGTTCTTAAACATGATTAATAACGTCGGTTAATTACCTTATTTAGCTTCCGGTTTACTAAGCATTTTTCATGATTATATGACATGTTTTATGCTTAAACGTACCCTTGATTACCTTCATTATACCCCCCATAGGGTTAACTACCTAGGCCACACTTTATTTGTTTTTTTTTTACAAGTTTTAGGTCGACCGACCTTACCGACCAACCTTACCCAAGGTCGGTCCATTCCAGTGACATCCAGGTTTGAAAATTTACACCTCCACCGACCTTGCCAAGTCCGGTCCCAAGGTCGGTCCATTCCAGACACTTTTACCGTTTAAAAATTCTACCCCGACCGACCTTGCAAGTCCGGTCCACAAGGTCGGTCTATTCTAGAGACATATTCCGTATACAAAAGTCAAGCCCGGCCGACCTTGCAAGTCCGGTCCCCAAGGTCGGTCTGCTCCAGACCCTTGTTTAAAAATGCTCATTTGACTCCAAACTTCACCTTACATATCCTAGTATGCTTTAACATCATTTAGCACACTTAAACCTTCACATAACATCCTCCAAATGCATGCACAAGCTTACTTTCAAAGTCCCTAAACACTTACTCATTTACTTGCAAAACCTCCTAACACTTGTTTACACATCTTTAGGCCTTTACATGTCAACAAACAAGGCCTAAACATCATCTAAAACCATTACCATCCAATCCCCCATCATTAGAAGCCTTAAACACATTTTTTTTCTTCTCTGGTCTGGACTGCCCCTCTGGGGAGGTCCCAGGGGCGGTCCACAATAGAAACTACTTCTCCTGCGCTGGACCTCCCCACAGGGACGGTCCCTAGGGGCGGTCCACAGCAGACCCCATTTTAAAAAGTGCTTTTCTCCTCATTTTGAACTCCAAATTCACCCAAATCTTTTCCCAATCATTCCACAATCTTTCCACATGTTTCCTACATGTTTAAACACCTTAAAACAAGCACTAAACCTTCCTAAATCATCACTAACTTGTTACTCAATTTCTTACAACAATTCCTAACACTTATAACATTTTTCCTTAGGATTTCTAAGTGGTGAATCATGCCTACAATATCACTAACCAAAGTGTGCTTCCACAACAAGGTAACCACTCCTAAAGCATCATTTTGCATCACCCTCATCCCCTTTACACACACTCCTCAAGTCTTTCCCACAAGTTCATAATTAAACATTCACAAGGCATTACACTTCCATTGTTCACCAAACTTTGAACAAGACTTTACCACACCTCCACCATGACCTTGGTGTATCTAGAAATCATCCATTAGTTCTCTAAATATCCAAGACTATGCCCAAGGCATCTTAACACTTAAGAATACCTTAATTCACTTTCTTTCATCATCTTAACACTCAACAATTCCTAGTACAATCTAGGTCACCAAATCTCATTAGAATACATAAACTCCTTTGTTTATCAACTAAATTTTGCCATAGCTTCTCTTGTATCACCTTACACCAAAACACATAGTTTTTCCACCATTATACAACCAAGAACACTAAATCTCTTAATACACATTCCTTACACACAAACATATTGTTTTTCATCCTTTAACCACCAAAGATATCCATCTTCACAAGAGATGTTCTTTACACACAACTAAACCTTTAGACAACACTACATCACAATATAGTGCACAAACTTAAATTGCTTGGCACTTAGGCCCTTAAATTGCATAAACCTTAAACACTGAATTTCCCATATAATAATGCCTTCAACCTGTAAATACACACAACAATGCTCCCATGTCCTTTTAGTCCACCTGGTGGATAGTTTTCTATCTCATTTCCCATTGGCTCTTTAGGTTAATTATTAAGCAAATATAGCTCAATTCCCTAGTACATAAAACCACATTAAGAGAGGTCATTTACCTCTTTGTTTTCCAAGCTTTCTCACTTGTTTTCTCTTGTTTTTCTTGATTGAAAATCGGCAAGGAGCTTTTATCACTTGTCAACCTTCTAACCAATACACATATAATGGTAATGAGTATTAAGTTTAATACTCAAACTCATAATTAAACCCTAGGTTTACATAAGTGTCTTAAAACACTAAAATTTGATGATTAACTTTGGAATTTGAAAGAGAGATTGGTTAAGTGGCAAGATAGGACTCCTCCTAGTCCCTTGAAGATTGAATTAAGCTAAGAAAATAGCAAGACAAGGCACCATTGTAAGGTTAATTTTCGGCTATACAAAGAAAATGATGGGAACTTGGATTTTCTTTGATTTTCCTTACCTTGAAACAAAGGAGAATGAGAAGGCATGGAAATATGAGCTCAAGCTCCTTCAATGGTGAATCTCCATGGCACCAAAATTTAGTTCTTGAAGATTTGAAAAGAGGGAAATGAAGAGCTCACTCTAACTAAGACAAAGGTAGTCTTGAAATTGATTTTGGAGCATGGAGTCATAAGTTACAAGCATTAAAAGATGGAGAAGGGATATTTGCTGTAGCAAAATGAGATTGAGAAGGGAGGATGAAGATGAATACGGTGGTGAGTGAAGGAAATAAAGAGAGGAGGTGAGAGGTAAGTCTATAGTTAAGATATTTATGTTATAAAAGGTAAATAGTAACTTTTACTTACTTTTCTTTTTCTTTTCTTTAGTTGCTAGCCAAGTGTGATGAATCACACTCTAAAAACCATTCCCCCCCTCCATCATAAGGATATTTATGGTCTTTGTTGACCATTTAACTAATTAAAGTTGACTTAAGTCAAAACTAGCACTATTTGAGCACTATTCACTAATTAAGGCACATATTTGTGAAAATTTTGATTTACCATTGATTTAGACTTCCTAATGTGATACTAAGTAGTACACATGTTGATTAAAAGATTAATGATGGAAATTTAGCCACTCAAAACCCATTTACAAGACAATTTTTCAAAAATGTGCTTTAAGGCCCCTTAAAGCACATTTTGTGTTTTAGCTTGTTTTCAAGCTTGGTTTTCTTTAGTGATTGATTTAATATGTTCATTAACATATAAATAAGATCTTGGTAAGCTTATTAGGACTTAACCAAACTTATCCCAACCTTAGAGCACATTCTCGCCCATATTGGCTTTAAGGTATTTATTTGTGTTTTGTTTGGTTTAATTGTCTACCAAAGTTTCCTAAGGACTTAATTAGCCTTATTAGATCATAATTGAATGTTATAAAGTCTTGGTAGGCTCTTTGGGTCCTAACCATGTTCACTCCAAGCTTAGAGCATGTTTTTGCTCCAACTGTGTGTTAGTGCTTATTGTGTTTACTATGGTTTAAATTGTTCACTAATGTTTCCAAGGCACTTTTTAGCCTTTAAATATCGTAGTTTAACATTTAAACAACATATCAAGGTTTGGGGTATTTCAATAAACTATAAGATAATTGACTTTACTCGAAATTATAGATTCCTACAAATTTGGACCCCTTAAAATTAGGACTCCGTTCCATGTCACCGGTTAGACATGCAAAGGGCCGCCACTGTTTATATAAAGATATACATTCAATTCTGGTATTTTTAAAATTGTAATAAATATACATACTAATTTATAAATTGTTCAATAAACTTACAAAACTTGTAATAAAATTATATACAAACTATACGAGTACAATGTAGTTACACTTAGTTACAACAATAGCTAAGAGGGACTGATAAAAACACCCCTCTAGTATCACACCGAACAATACAAAAATCAGCTGATGAGTAGCGCAAAACACCTCGCATAAGTATGCTGGAAACAACGGAACGGAGACCCCGGCTCTTGCGCCAGGGTATATGAAATACCCCAAACCTTGATATGTGGTTTAAATATCAAATTATGGTATGTAAAGGCTAAAAAGTGCCTTAGTAACATCAGTGAACAATTTAAACCATAATAAATGCAATAAAGCATTAAGACACAGTTTGAGCAAAAACATGCTCTAAGCTATGAGTGAACTTGGTTAGGACCCAAAGAGCCTACCAAGACTTGATAACATTTAATTATGATTTAATAAGGCTAAATAAGTCCTTAAGAAACTTTGGTGGACAGTTAAACCAAATAAAACATAAGAAAATACCTTAAAGTCAATATGAGCAAAAATGTGCTCTAAGCTTGGGATGAATGTGTATAAGACCTAATGGTCATACCTATACCTTATTTATATGTTAATGAACATATTAAATCAATTACTAAAGAAAACCAAGCTTGAAAACAAGTTAAAACACAAAATGTGCTTTAAGGAGTCTTAAAGCACGTTTTTGAAAAATTGTCTTGTAAATGAGTTTTGAATGGCTAAATGTCCATCATTACTCTTTAATTAACATGTGTACTATATAGTATCACATTTGGGTGGCCATATTAGGGGGAAATCAAAAATTTCACTTCTATGTGCCTTAGTTTGTGAATAGTAACTTTTATAAGCTAGTTTGTAACATATAATGTTATAAGTAATTAAATTGGTCAACAAAGACTAGTATACCCTCCTAGGCATAATGGTGGCCGGTTTTTGTAGTAGTGAGTCACCAAGTTGTAAAAGAAATCAAATAAGTAAAGTTAAGCTTAAAGTAAAGTACTATTTGCTTTATAAGTTACAAATATCTTCAAAAAGCAAAGGTTATCTTCATTCTCTCATTCCTTCCTTCATTTCCCACGGTGGTCTTCTTCTCCCTCCTCTCTCCATCGGTTTCCAACAGACCACACTCATCCTTCACCTTCCTTCACTTGTAACTTGTGATTCCCTTGGCCAAATCAAATTCCAAGACCATATTTGTCTTAGTTAGGTCAAGCTCTACACTTCCCTCTTTTTAAATCTTCAAGAACTCAATTTTGGTGCCATGGAGATTCACCATTGAAGGAGCTTGAGCCCATCTTTTCACATATTCTTGTTCTCTTTGCTTCAAGGTAAGGAAACTCAAAGAAAATCCATGTTTCCTCCATGTTTTCATGTTGTCCGAAAATTCACCTCACAATGGTGTATTTATCTTGCTTGTTTTAGCTTCATTTGAATCTTCCAAGGGCTAGGAGGAGTCCTCTCTTGATACTTATTCAAGTTCTCTTCCAATTCCAAGGTAAACAATTACCTTAATGTGTTAAAACAATATGTGTAACTAGGGTTTACAATGAGGTGAAGCACATGCTTGAATACTCATTCTATTGTTTGTATAATGTTTAATAGTTGAAAAGGGACCAAATGCCCTACCGGTTTTACAAGGAAACAAGAAAGAAATTTGTGAGGAAAAGAGGTAAACAAGCTATCTCGATGTAGTTTAAATGCCTTAGGAAAATGAGCTTGATTTGCTTAATAAAATACCTAAGGAGCCAATGGCAAATGAGCTAGTAAAGTGTTCTCAAGGAGACTAGTAAAAGAACATATGTTTTGGTGTATGTATTTGCAGGTCAAAGGCATTATTTATGTGGGAAATTCAGTGTTTAAGGTTATGCAATTTAAGGGCCTAAGAGCCATGTTATTTAAGGGCCTAAGTGCCAAGCAATTTAAGTTATGCACTATATTGTGATGTAGTGCAAAATGTGTGAAGTTTGTGTATAAAATGTTTGATGGATTTTAGGTGTTCTTGAGTGAAATAAGGTAAAAACCTAAGTGTTTGGATGTGAGTATATACAAGAGAAGCTATGGCCAAATTTGGGAAAATGTGTGAGAAGTTCTAAGTGTTTTAAATGGTTTTGGTGAACTAGGAAGTGTTAAAGGTGAATAAATGTTTACTGGAGAAGAAAACATGTGTTAAGGTGATTTGGAGTGATGCAAGGATTTAGGTGTTGTCTTGGAAGTTCTAGGAATTCAATGGGTGTTTTGTGAATGTATTAAAGTCTTGGAGAAGTTGTTTAAGGTTTAGGTAAGGTTGGTGTTCAAGGAATAAGTGATGTTTAGGTATGATGTGAAAAAGGAGATTTAGTTGGTAAGAAAAGAAGTCGAGAGGTGATGATAAGGTGTAGAGGAAACACCTTGGTATTGTGGTCATTATAGGTGAAATGCCACCTAGAAGTCATAAGGAGAAAAACATTGTAAGTGTTAGGAATTTTGTGGGGATATAAGTAAAGGTTTAAGGAATTAGGAAAAATAGTTTTGTGAGTGTTTAAGAATATCTCAAGGGTGTGTTTGAAGTGCCAAATGATGTTAGAACACATTAAGAGGCCTTAGGAGAAGTTTGGTGAAGATTTGGCAAAGTTTGAGTAAGTTTAGAAGGCGACCGACCCAGGGGTCCGACCCAGTTTTGGGTCGGTCGAGCCTCTGTTAGATGTTAGGAATGTTCGGTAATGGTCCGACCCAAAAGGGTGGGTCGGACATGGGTCGGTCGGCCAAGTTTCAAAGGAAGAAAATGTTCGCACATGGTCCGACCCAGTCGAGTGAGTCGGACGTGGGTCGGACGGGCATGATTATAAGGAAGTAAAAGGGTTTCTGTAATGGACCGACCCAGCTGTGGGTCGGACGGTGGGTCGGTCGGACCAAAAAACATGGTTTAAGGTTATGAAAATGTATGATGTGGGGGATTGGTAGGTAATGATTTTATAAGATTTTGAGTACTGTAGGTGAGTTTTTAGTGCGATAATGGGGTGTATTGTGAGCGTTGTTAAGTTATGTAACTAAGTTAACGGGAAATTTAAGCATTGACATTAATAATCAAGCAAACCCCCGATGTTAATGAAAACACATGTGATGTTAACATTGTTCGAGAATTGCTCGAGGTACATAATGGACGTGATTAAGTGGACTCCGGTGACAGGTATGGTTTTCTTGCAACCTGTGTCCTACCGATTACACCGGCTTGTATGCCAATGTGTTTTTCTGTATGTTTGCCACGTTATGAGATAAATCATGAAACGAGTTTACAGTCGTTATTGTTATTTTATTTTTACGTGCCGATACCGGTAACCTCGAATGCGCTTGAAGGGCTAGTTAACCACTGTTAGGTAAACGTAGGAGAACGGTATCCGGTAACAACGTTTCCGACTTAAGGAACGTTCTAACCACGGCTATGCGTGAGTTGGTTATGTGATGTTTGTGTGTGATGTTTGTATGTGAATGTATGACTCTCTCTTCCCTTGTGTATGTCTGACAAGACTTAACTCAATGTTTGTGATTGTTTAATAAAGTTCAAAGTTGAACTTCTAATAAGTGCTAACGGGGGAGTGAGGGTCCGGTCTGTTCCGGCCACGCGTGTGAGTATGGGGTCGTTGTCATAGCAGGTTCGATCCTCTCTGTATGTTATGGTTGTTTTCCAATTTGGTTCCCAACCTTCCCTTTAGCTTAACCAAGGCTATTACTGACTCACGTCGGGCCACAGGGGCATACTATTGTTATGTTTGTTTCGGTGTGCTTGGATCACTATATCCGAGACACCTTGTGTTAAGTTAACCGTTCATTTAACGAGACGGTAACGAGTTATGTAACGAGCTTATAATGAGACTGGCAACATTCTCTAGGCTCACCAGTGTGTAAACAATGTTTGGGTCGGTTCCTAAGAGAACCATTCCCGTTATGTTATGTGTTTTGTTGTGATGCAATATCTATTGTGGTGTTATGATGTGCACATGGAAACGTGCAAAGTGTTGTTAAGTGTTGTTATGTAGTGTATGTTATATGTTGTAAAATGTGAAGTGTGTGGATCATGGATATGATTCCCAGTTTGTGATAAGAGGCGTTTAAGGGTAACCCGAATTAAGGGTATGTGTCGTCTATTAAGGAAGTAGCTCCATCAGAGGAGGAACACTCTAGGGATGATGTATACCACGAGTGACTCATTAAGTAAGGATATATTAACCGTTTGTTGAGCCCGTTGAGGCGAATGTTATGAGATGTGTGTTCGTTGTTACATGTATGATTTAAATATAATCAACCGCATGCTAAGACGACAATTAGTTGTGCGTGGCCCGGTAGCATGTGGGCTGCGGGATTACCATACCAGCAAAGGTGCTGAGCCCCTTGGGGGCCACCCTTTCTCTTCTTTTTCCTATTTCAGGTTCAAGGAGCAGGAAGCCGTTCGAGAGTAGGACGGGGTAGTTGTGGTACATGGGTATTCATTTAAGTGTGTATATACAGTAGGTGTAGTAAGACCGATATTGTTGTCGGCACTAGTTTATAAATACTCGGTATAGTTGATAAGGTGTATTATGTTGTTGTTAATGGAAAGGGGTAATAATGTATAGTTGCTCGGGAATTTAGCCCATCAGACCGGTACAATGTATATGGATTAGCCTTGTTAGCCACGTGGGTGGCTAACGGCGTGTAACACCAACGAGTTAAGTAATGTGAAGAGGTTTGTATTTCCGCTGCAGTTTATTGTAAGTATGTAAATGTTGGATGGGTGTTACAAAAAGTGGTATCAGAGCGAAGTATCGCTCTGATGACTGAATTACCGAGCTTAGGAAGTACCGATTAGGATTTAAGTACTTTGGGTTAAGGGTTGAGTGATAGCGTGAGAGATACGCTAGTTAGGAACTACCAGTGACTACTGGAAACCTACAATATCCATCCCACCCTCCACAATCCCTGTTGGATAACTTGGGAAAGAACGCCAGAGAGATGGAAGTCCTCTCTTACTCGGGAATACCCGATCTGGCTGTTATTAAATACCTTTAGGGTACGGAGAACCTGTCATACGGTAGATCCCGAAAACTGGGAATCCCGGAGACGGTCTTCATCAGAATGATGTTAACCACATTTAATAGCAGAAGAAGGATTTTGTGTATAGAGGAATAGAATTTCCGGCAACCTGGGTCGACATGCAAAGCAGTCGAGAGTAACCAGCTTGCAACGCACCGACCGTGCAACAGGCAAGAAGTGGATTAGTGAAACCCGAGACGAGTGTCTACGGGACCACAGTTGATAAACAATACACCAACGGTATACCAACCGACAAAGGAACTACAACGTAGTGCCCAAACAAGAGACAAGTCTCAGTAACCGCGATAAATACGTGGAACGGGCTACAAAGAGAATACAATAGTAAGACAAAGGGGTCTCCCAGTATGGGAAACACCCTAGTTGATGATTATCATGTGAAGACAGTGAGGAGTTACCCAGAGGGTTATTATCAAGGCAGTGAGATCAGTAAGGGCCAACAAGGCCACTGATGACAATATGGGTAAAAACAATACCACAACCGGTATGTGTTAAACCGATAGCCAGTTAGCATGGCGCACTTGCCATAGCAAGTGCTGCTATAACAGGGCTGTTCGGGAAACTTATAACCACTACAAAGTATTTGGTAGAGTACCATAAAGTTAAATGTGATCATTGTAACCGTGGAAGGGCTTAATAGCCTGACCTTTGTAATTGGAAGTATACCAGTCAGCAAGAAGCTAGACTTGGCTAAGGTAAGAAGATGTTGTGAAACCATGAAAATTTTTCTTTCAAACCCAGATTTATTCAAACCCTTTTCTTTCCAAAACCAGATTTTCTTTCAAACCAACACTTCTTTCCAACCTTCTTTTAAACCAAGCCAGTAAAACCAAGGACAGTTGGCGAGGATACAACAATGGATAAACTTTCCCTCGATTAAGTTCGGGAAGTAAGGAATGAATATTGTCACGGGACAATATAAGGGAGTTGACAACAGAATACTTCACCTAGGCGTGTGACGGACACTACAAGTGTACCAACTGTGTTGTGGACGACCGCACTCCGATAGGAGCATGTGGGCCTGACAGACCTACTTATAGGTTAGTTGGGTAAGTAGTAATGTATCAGTATGATACCCCATATATGTATACGAGTAGAGTCCGAAACACGGGAAGTAGTCGACTCCGTCTACGGTCCGCAGTATAAATCAAACAAGAGCTAGAAAATACAAGGAATGGTTGAAGTCAAGGAACTCAGTTAAGTTAACGAGACTAAAGGAATTAGTGAATTCCTTTCAAGGAAATGTTTAAGAGTCAGGAGGTGCGAAGTGCACTAACTGCAATATAAAGACATCTTATACGTCTTAAGGATCCTCAAGGATAAACATGATAGCTGGAAAGCAGGGCGAGGCAGATGCCTAATGTGGACACATTAATGTGCAATGAACGGGATGAAAGTTCCCAGAATGAGTACCTACACTACCAGGAAATGTTAATCTTCACAGAAGAAGATAATAACCAGTAAAGAACGCGAAAGGCGTAGCTAACGGAATGTACCAATAAGTGTGAGCCAAATGTAAAGGCATAACTTAACAACACCCAGGAGCAATCCTTGAAGGGTGTTCACATCAACAATTGTTGAATGAAATGCATGACAGAAGCACAAGGGTTGAAACTAACACACAGTTTAGACATAAGTTGTCAGGAGACGGACTGACAAACCTAAGGGGCATCCCATGAAAGGAAACGTGATGCAACGACCTTGTAATATTGTACAGAGAAGTACATGTGTGTGGACAGCCTATAATGAGCCCAGCTCAAGGCAAATAAGGCTTATAATCCAAAAGCAGGATATATCATATAAATTCGATTGATGGTAGAAGTTTAGGTTGTATAAGCGAATAGAGTGGTAAACGAACCACTGCATTAAGAGTGGGGATACCTCTCGACATTGTGACACCGCAGGAGCGGTAGTTATGTGAATCAAGTTCAAGAAATATGTTAAGGATTGACCATGTTGTTATTGAAAGAGAAATTAGCTTAGTAGTATGTGTATAAAGTGAAGCACCTGGCTGAATAACGCCGGCTTGTGACTCGAATGATCGATGCTCAAGGAGCATTCAGTGGTCATCCAAATGAGGGATGAACCATAATATGAATAATGTAAATTTATGTGTGAAGTTAATGTGACAGTAAATACTATGTGAGTTAGTGTTATACAATAAGTGAGAGCACGGTGCGCAGTAAGCGACCGTTGTATAAGTGTTGTTGAATGATAATATGGTAGGTCGAACCAGTTACGAGATAAGAGTCTCAGTGAAGGACAGTGTGAATTCCATGGCGAGTCGCATAAGGGATTTACTGTCGAGAGTTTACGCCTCTGCACTCTGTATGACTGAGTGTTTTGGTATTGCACTTGCGCAGTAATGATCGAGTGGGATAGCTAGGAATTGGAGACATGTTAATTATAGAGGAATAATGTTATAAAGGCCGATGCATAGGAAATGCAAGGCCGCACCAATAAAGAGTACTTGTACAAAACCGAATGTGAAGACATGATTAACAGTAAGTGACTACAGTAGCACTAACTGCCAAATATCGGTATGGAATATACCCCAAATGTTGTAAATAGCTGAGAGAGCACTACACACTAGGTAGTAGCTCAGTCTCAACCGACAGTAAGTCGGAAGGGAACAAGTCAATCATTGTGAAATACATAGTGGTATACACAGTAAATTGTTATGAAAGTGGATAGGAAGTGTATAACTCACCGAATTCGCTAACGGTAAGAGATACCACGCGTCGGTTGAGAAACCATTGTTACCAAGATGAAGGTGACAATTGGGGATGTGCAATACAGTAAGAATAACAAAAGAGAGCAATTAAGCTCTACAGTTATTAGAGTTTCGCAGCAGAAACTAGTGAGCCAGTGATTCAAGTGTTGAATGTACATGATGAGCATGAGTGAATGGCTAATTATTAACGCCTAGAAGCCTAACAGGCCAGAATCGAAACCAACTAAGAGTTTAAACAAACTCCAATGAGAATTCTTGGTTTAGGAACTAAACCGCAAATATGGTTAAGATCCTCTAATCGGAATCCATTGTGTAATAGGCCGCGTGGAAGTTAAAACACTTCACGACGGCAGAACATTTAAGCCAATGTTTAGTGATTGATTACGTGGGCGTAATCCCTTTTAAGGGGGGTAGAGCGCAAAACCACTTAGTGTATATTACCGTACAAGTGTACGCGATTTATGTTGTGCATAGCACAGAATAATATGTTTTGATAATTGGTGCGTATGTTACGTAAACATACGCATTCAGTCATGGTTTAATTGTGGTAATTGCGCACAGAAGATGCGAATACCATTGTGATAAGTGTGTTTATTTGTTAACAGTTGTGTGTGATAGTACAAGTGTGGGGAGTAGAGAAACTCCCGGGGGAACAAAAGCCCCGACAGTGTATAAATGTAAAACCAGGTGTTGTATTTTGATAAAATATATGTGTATATATATATACTATATAGTGATGCATGAAAGGGTATGAAACCGACATAGAACCTAGTGAGAATAAGATTCCCTAGGCAACGTGATTAAAGTGAATGGAGGTAACTGATAGACGGAGTTCTATCCTTTGGAGATGTTATGATCATGATTAGAATGATTTAAAAGATAGAAAATTGGAAATGACTGATTTATTTGATGCTTGAAAATGAAGTGGGAGGTGGAACTTGATTTGCATGTGATCAAGGGAAGCCGAACACAAATTGGAGTAGAAGGATAGTTCAACACTGATGCTGATCACATCAGGGTTGGATGATTCTTGAAGCTCCCTATAAGCGGTCACAAACAACCACGCTAAGAAAAGAAGCAAAGAGCTTAAGTTGGACTTGGAGTTGTGTGTGTTTTCAAAAGGATTTTCAATTGGTATTTATAAAACGTTGATGGATACTTTACATAATTAAAGTTTCTCTTACTTAACCTCACAAGGAAATTTTAAATTTAAGTGATTGTTTTAATCTCCCAAAGGCACGGGGACGGAAGGTGTCCATCGCGACCGGGTTCTGCGGGATCACAGTGTATATCAAAGATATTTTTGATTGTTATACATGCTCTGACATGTTGTGTGGTATGTGTAATGAATGTTGTTTTGACTTGGATTTCCTAAAGTGTATACTATCAAGGCCTATGAGTCTAAATGTGTGGTGTTACATAGACCTATGTGTCTAAAGACTGTTATGTTACCAGGACCTATGTGTCCAAATGTTGTTATGTTACCCAAGACCAGTGAGTCAAAGGGGTTGTTATGTATGTGTAAGTGTTGTTAAGATACCCGGACCATAGAGTCCGAGGATATCATTTGGATATGTTATGTTATGTGTGGATGTGAATGTGTTGCCCGGACCATCAAGTCCGAGGTTGTGATGTAAAGTGTGTTTGGTTAAGGAAGTTTATTTCCAAGTGATTACTGTGTTCTAATCTAATGATATGTGAAAAGTGTGAACTTCGAGGACGAAGTTCTTTTAAGGGGGGTAGATTGAAATCCCCAAACCTTGATATGTGGTTTAAATATCAAATTATGGTATGTAAAGGCTAAAAAGTGCCTTAGTAACATCAGTGAACAATTTAAACCATAATAAATGCAATAAAGCATTAAGACACAGTTTGAGCAAAAACATGCTCTAAGCTATGAGTGAACTTGGTTAGGACCCAAAGAGCCTACCAAGACTTGATAACATTTAATTATGATTTAATAGGCTAAATAAGTCCTTAAGAAACTTTGGTGGACAGTTAAACCAAATAAAACATAAGAAAATACCTTAAAGTCAATATGAGCAAAAATGTGCTCTAAGCTTGGGATGAATGTGTATAAGACCTAATGGTCATACCTATACCTTATTTATATGTTAATGAACATATTAAATCAATTACTAAAGAAAACCAAGCTTGAAAACATGTTAAAACACAAAATGTGCTTTAAGGAGTCTTAAAGCACGTTTTTGAAAAATTGTCTTGTAAATGAGTTTTGAATGGCTAAATGTCCATCATTACTCTTTAATTAAAATGTGTACTATATAGTATCACATTTGGGTGGCCATATTAGTGGGAAATCAAAAATTTCACTTCTATGTGCCTTAGTTTGTGAATAGTAACTTTTATAAGCTAGTTTGTAACATATAATGTTATAAGTAATTAAATTGGTCAACAAAGACTAGTATACCCTCCTAGGCATAATGGTGGCCGGTTTTTGTAGTAGTGAGCCACCAAGTTGTAAAAGAAATCAAATAAGTAAAGTTAAGCTTAAAGTAAAGTACTATTTGCTTTATAAGTTACAAATATCTTCAAAAAGCAAAGGTTATCTTCATTCTCTCATTCCTTCCTTCATTTCCCACGGTGGTCTTCTTCTCCCTCCTCTCTCCATCGGTTTCCAACAGACCACACTCATCCTTCACCTTCCTTCACTTGTAACTTGTGATTCCCTTGGCCAAATCAAATTCCAAGACCATATTTGTCTTAGTTAGGTCAAGCTCTACACTTCCCTCTTTTTAAATCTTCAAGAACTCAATTTTGGTGCCATGGAGATTCACCATTGAAGGAGCTTGAGCCCATCTTTTCACATATTCTTGTTCTCCTTTGCTTCAAGGTAAGGAAACTCAAAGAAAATCCATATTTCCTCCATGTTTTCATGTTGTCCGAAAATTCACCTCACAATGGTGTATTTATCTTGCTTGTTTTAGCTTCATTTGAATCTTCCAAGGGCTAGGAGGAGTCCTCTCTTGATACTTATTCAAGTTCTCTTCCAATTCCAAGGTAAAACAATTACCTTAATGTGTTAAAACAATATGTGTAACTAGGGTTTACAATGAGGTGAAGCACAATGCTTGAATACTCATTCTATTGTTTGTATAATGTTTAATAGTTGAAAAGGGACCAAATGCCCTACCGGTTTTACAAGGAAACAAGAAAGAAATTTGTGAGGAAAAGAGGTAAACAAGCTATCTCGATGTAGTTTAAATGCCTTAGGAAAATGAGCTTGATTTGCTTAATAAAATACCTAAGGAGCCAATGGCAAATGAGCTAGTAAAGTGTTCTCAAGGAGACTAGTAAAAGAACATATGTTTTGGTGTATGTATTTGCAGGTCAAAGGCATTATTTATGTGGGAAATTCAGTGTTTAAGGTTATGCAATTTAAGGGCCTAAGAGCCATGTTATTTAAGGGCCTAAGTGCCAAGCAATTTAAGTTATGCACTATATTGTGATGTAGTGCAAAATGTGTGAAGTTTGTGTATAAAATGTGTTTGATGGATTTTAGGTGTTCTTGAGTGAAATAGGTAAAAACCTAAGTGTTTGGATGTGAGTATATACAAGAAGCTATGGCCAAATTTGGGAAAATGTGTGAGAAGTTCTAAGTGTTTTAAATGGTTTTGGTGAACTAGGAAGTGTTAAAGGTGAATAAATGTTTACTGGAGAAGAAAACATGTGTTAAGGTGATTTGGAGTGATGCAAGGATTTAGGTGTTGTCTTGGAAGTTCTAGGAATTCAATGGGTGTTTTGTGAATGTATTAAAGTCTTGGAGAAGTTGTTTAAGGTTTAGGTAAGGTTGGTGTTCAAGGAATAAGTGATGTTTAGGTATGATGTGAAAAGGAGATTTAGTTGGTAAGAAAAGAAGTCGAGAGGTGATGATAAGGTGTAGAGGAAACACCTTGGTATTGTGGTCATTATAGGTGAAATGCCACCTAGAAATCATAAGGAGAAAACATTGTAAGTGTTAGGAATTTTGTGGGGATATAAGTAAAGGTTTAAGGAATTAGGAAAAATAGTTTGGTGAGTGTTTAAGAATATCTCAAGGGTGTGTTTGAAGTGCCAAATGATGTTAGAACACATTAAGAGGCCTTAGGAGAAGTTTGGTGAAGATTTGGCAAAGTTTGAGTAAGTTTAGAAGGCGACCGACCCAGGGGTCCGACCCAGTTTTGGGTCGGTCGAGCCTCTGTTAGATGTTAGGAATGTGTTCGGTAATGGTCCGACCCAAAAGGGTGGGTCGGACATGGGTCGGTCGGCCAAGTTTCAAAGGAAGAAAATGTTCGCACATGGTCCGACCCAGTCGAGTGAGTCGGACGTGGGTCGGACGGGCATGATTATAAGGAAGTAAAAGGGTTCTGTAATGGACCGACCCAGCTGTGGGTCGGACGGTGGGTCGGTCGGACCAAAAACATGGTTTAAGGTTATGAAATGATATGTGATGATGGGATTGGTAGGTAATGATGTTATAAGGATGTTGAGGACATGTAGGTGAGTTTTAGTGACGATAAAATGGGCTAAAAGTTGTATTAAAATGTGAGAGTAAAACAAGTTAAAAATGTTAAGTTATGTAACTAAGTTCACGGGAAAAATTTAAGCATTGACATTAAATAATCAAGCAAACCCCGATGTTAATGAAAACACATGTGATGTTAACAGTTGTTCGAGAATTGCTCGAGGTACATAAATGGACGTGATTAAGTGGACTCCGTGACAGGTATGGTTTTCTTCAACCTGTGTCCTACCGGATTACACCGGCTTGTATGCCAATGTGTTTTTCTGTATGTTTGCCACGTTATGAGATAAATCATGAAACGAGTTTACAGTCGTTATTGTTATTGTATGTTTACGTGCCGATACCGGTAACCTCGAATGCGCTTGAAGGGCTAGTTAACCACTGTTAGGTAAACGTAGGAGAACGGTATCCGGTAACAACGTTTCCGACTTAAGGAACGTTCTAACCACGGCTATGCGTGAGTTGGTTATGTGATGTTTGTGTGTGATGTTTGTATGTGAATGTATGACTCTCTCTTCCCTTGTATGTCTGACAAGACTTAACTCAATGTTTGTGATTGTTTAATAAAGTTCAAAGTTGAACTTCTAATAAGTGCTAACGGGGGGAGTGAGGAGTCCGGTCTGTTCCGGCCACGCGTGTGAGTATGGGGGTCGTTGTCATAGCAGGTTCGATCCTCTCTGTATGTTATGGTTGTTTTCCAATTTGGTTCCCAACCTTCCTTTAGCTTAACCAAGGCTATTACTGACTCACGTCGGGCCACAGGGCATACTATTGTTATGTTTGTTTCGGTGTGCTTGGATCACTATATCCGGGACACCTTGTGTTAAGTTAACCGTTCATTTAACGAGACGGTAACGAGTTATGTAACGAGCTTATAATGAGACTGGCAACATTCTCTAGGCTCACCAGTGTGTAAACAATGTTTGGGTCGGTTCCTAAGAGAACCATTCCCGTTATGTTATGTGTTTTGTTGTGATGCAATATCTATTGTGGTGTTATGATGTGCACATGGAAACGTGCAAAGTGTTGTTAAGTGTTGTTATGTAGTGTATGTTATATGTTGTAAAATGTGAAGTGTGTGGATCATGGATATGATTCCCAGTTTGTGATAAGAGGCGTTTAAGGGTAACCCGAATTAAGGGTATGTGTCGTCTATTAAGGAAGTAGCTCCATCAGAGGAGGAACACTCTAGGGATGATGTATACCACGAGTGACTCATTAAGTAAGGATATATTAACCGTTTGTTGAGCCCGTTGAGGCGAATGTTATGAGATGTGTGTTCGTTGTTACATGTATGATTTAAATATAATCAACCGCATGCTAAGACGACAATTAGTTGTGCGTGGCCCGGTAGCATGTGGGCTGCGGGATTACCATACCAGCAAAGGTGCTGAGCCCCTTGGGGGCCACCCTTTCTCTTCTTTTTCCTATTTCAGGTTCAAGGAGCAGGAAGCCGTTCGAGAGTAGGACGGGGTAGTTGTGGTACATGGGTATTCATTTAAGTGTGTATATACAGTAGGTGTAGTAAGACCGATATTGTTGTCGGCACTAGTTTATAAATACTCGGTATAGTTGATAAGGTGTATATTATTGTTGTTGTTAATGGAAAGGGGTAATAATGTATAGTTGCTCGGGAATTTAGCCCATCAGACCGGTACAATGTATATGGATTAGCCTTGTTAGCCACGTGGGTGGCTAACGGCGTGTAACACCAACGAGTTAAGTAATGTGAAGAGGTTTGTATTTCCGCTGCAGTTTATTGTAAGTATGTAAATGTTGGATGGGGTGTTACAGTATAACATGGCTTCTGCCACTTGTCAACATTTGATTGGAGAATAAAATGAAGGAAAAAATGAAGAATAGTCATATGCACGTGGTGAGTTTTTAGGGTAGAAGAGAGAAATTTTTTTTTTCAAAATGTTATAACTCACAAAATATAAGTGCAAAAATAAAAAAAAAATTATATCATTGTGCATCATTTTCCGTGCTCTTCAAATCAAGATGCATAATGGATATGTTTTGGTAAAGTTAAAATTTCAAGTTTTTAGAAGACGTATATATTAGGTATTTTTAAAGTGAATCTTATTCATTAGCAAATGAATCTTCTTTAATAATAAAATGAACCTTATTCATTAACAAAATGAATCTTACCCCAAACACTCTAAAAATCACCATAGGAAAGTTAAAAACGTCGAAGGCATTTTTATGGTTTGTAGCGTAGGAACCCTAAAAATCTATCGAGTCAGTAACAACAATATAAAGTGTATAACTAATACCAAAAATTACCCCACCCCCCCCCCCCAAATACCCTAAAAATCACCATAGGAAAGATAAAAACATCGAAGGCATTTTTATAGTTTGTAGTGCAGGGTTTAGGGTCTAACGACCCTATACCCTAAACTACACACCCTAAAAACCTACCGAGTCTGTAACGACGATATAAAGTGTAGAATCAATGCCAAATAGATTACCCTACCCCCTAACACCCTAAAAACCACCATAGGAATGCTAAAAACATCGAAGACAATTTTAGGGTTTGTAGTGCAGGGTTAAGGTTCATTTTTAAAAAAACACAAATGATTCACATTGTTTATTATGAAATGTTTGTTTTTCTTAAACATAATATTCACTTTTTAAAAAAGAATGATTCACTTTCAATAAATGAAAGGTTCATACTCTTCTCGCATAAGTTTGTGGTAGGATTAACTTTTACTAGTATTAAACAAAATATTCACTTTTCTTAAACCTTTGGTTCACCATTAAAACACCTTTGATTCACTTTTCTTAAATCTCTTATTCATTTTAGTTAAACAATCTCTATTTACGAGAATCACTTTTCTTAAACATCTTATTCACTTTTCTTAAACCCATGATTCACTTTATAAATACCTCTGATTCATATTTCTTAAACCTCTTATCACTTTAGTTAAACAATCTATGCTTACGAGATTCACTTTTCTTATTACTCGGATTCACTTTGTAACAACTTGAGATTCAGTTTTTAACAACCTTTGATTCACTTTTCTAAAACCTTTGATTCACACTAGTCAAACAATCAGAATTACTTTAGTTAAACAATCTCTATTTATGAGATTCGTTTTTTTAAACCTCTTATTCACTTTTAAGCAACTCTCTGATTCACTTTTTAACAACCTTTGATTAACTTTTTAACAACCTTTGATTCATTTTTTTAAAACTTAAGATACACAATGAATCTTAAAACATATGTACATACATAATATTAAAAAAATATCAAAACATACTCATGTTAGGTTTTATTTTGAAGAGCTCGAATTATGATGAACAATTGTATAAAAGTTATATTATTTGGACTTATATCTAATAAACTACAACAGTTTAAAATTTTACAAAAATATAAAACACAAAAGACAAAATAGATGACAAAAGACAAAATTAGTCATCTCCACCTTACAATCTGCGCAAAAGCCAGGTTCGATTCGCCAGAAACAAACCATATATTTCAAAAAAAAAAAATACACCGTCTATAAGCAGGTCCGACCGGATTTGCCTCGCTAGCTGTTGTCTTCATTACTAATTTTGCACGTACGCAGTACGTCCTGGATCGATCCACCCTCATTCACATTGATTATGCTAGCGACTTCTCTACCTTGCCGTCTCATACTAAGATACGTACAATGTCGACGCCCATACCGGATTGCGATAGTCGATAGAATGTGTATGTTTGTTGGTTTATTGAATGAAGCAGTACGTGCTGATAAGCCGCAGACTTATCATATTTTATGCACTAGATTTAGTATTATATTTATCTAAATAAAGTTATATTTATGTTATTTATGCTTATTATGTGTTAAAATATATTATTAGTACAGATTTATGTTTTTATGAGTTTTATGTGCAAGGAATGATTTTCTAGGCAAAAGTTCAGTTGAAGCCGGACTCCATGCCGGGTAGTTTCTGCACGGCAGTACAAAACAGAAAGAAGCCTTGCCGGATGTGATGCCGGGTAAATGCTATCCGGCATGAGTGTAAAATCGCCTCGATTGACCATACGACAGCACATGTGATCCACGTGTTTTCCAACCGCTGCCGGGTGTGATGCCGGGTAATTCCTACCCGGCATAAGCACTGTTTCGCACGGACATCGACGGTTTCGACCGTTAACAGTTGGGCGCATTTAACACGTGTGCCGGCTATTGGGGACCCGGCACGACGCCCGGCAAAGACAGAATTAATGCCTATAAATAGGCCGAGGAAGGCAGCAATTTGACACACTTCAACACCCCTATACACTCCATTCACATCTCTATTTACGCCCCATTCCATTGTTGGTGTCCAAGGAAGTTTCTACAGTTCCATCCACGCGAAGAAGAAGAAGAAGATCCTGTCGGGTTAAGGCTATGACCATTCCCTTCTCCCCTTTGTATTCTCTTCTTGTAGTTGTGTGGATGGAGATGTAGAACTCCTTGTTTATTCTTGGTTAGGGATGAATTCCTTCTTGTAAACAATATGATTTCTTTAATATAATTTCAAGTTCATTTTGAGTAAGGTTCTTATTGAAAGAGAATAGGTTGATCTCTTTTTCTCTTCATGCAATTCTTACTTGTGGAAGACAAGTCCCAAGTAAGATAGGTTAGACTCTCTTAATGGTCTTTCTACTCTCTTCTTATGAATTAAGGGTTAGTAGTGAGAGTGAAGATTAACCCACATTTCCCATTACTTTGTTCATTTCGTGGCATGATATATGCTCGGATTGTTAATAGGTAGTGAGTCTTCTGTTTTCTTCTCGAAAACTGGAGAAAGAATATGCATTATGACTATGCCGGACGCACTGTCGGGTGGCCAATGTCCGGCATATTCAATGTCTTTGAATATGCCGTGCAAGTGGTATCCGGCAGGACACCCGGCGTGTTCAGTTGTTGGTTAATTCGAAGGCCTGTGTTTATGTTTAGAGTTCATATTGATGCTTAGATGGTTTCACACCCTGGATCAAGGATAATTTCATTGTAATTACCACATAGTTTAGTTAGTTTTATTTAGATTAGAAAACATTTCAATTTCCCCCCTTGTCTTAGAATAGGTATTACCGGATTAGGACTAATTTTCTATAAGTCCCTTGGGTACGATACTCTCGGTCGTAATATATTTACACTATACTTCGACCGGGTTTTATTTTGCTACCCGTAGTAGAGTTGTAGGATTAGTTTATTATTTTGTTCTTTTGTATATAGTTTATCCTAACAATTTCTCTGTTAGCAAATTGGCGCCGTTGCCGGGGACTTGGAATTAGTCCAAGTCCTAAATTCGGTAAAACGCCCTATTCTTTATTTGTTTGATTCTTTGATTCTTTAATTTATTTTCACCCTTAGTTTTGCAGACTTGAATGTGCCGTGCGGGATGCCGGGCGTCTGTCACCCGGCAAACTCGGAGGAAGTCTGATGCCGGATACATTTTACCCGGCATTACGTCCGGCATGTTCAAAGTTTTTCTAAATTTCCTTACAGTATTGAGTTCTTGGCAATTTAAATTTGTCCTTGCTTACTCCCATTCGTTATTTTTCTCTCCTAAGAGTCCCTATACTATGATTCTTTAATTTAAATTTCGAGTTTGAACTTGCCGTGTATTGTGCCGGGTTTTCTATACCCATTTTGGAGGAAGTCCTATGCCGGACGGGTTTTATCCGGCATGTCACCCGGCATGCTCAATTTCTCTGAATATTTTTGTTGCAAATTGTAGGGACAATTAGGAGTAATCTCCTTCAATCTCTTATTTACTCTTACATTTATTTTTGATTATCCTTTACCTTTTAATGTCTTTTAATTAAGTTATGTTCGATTTTTGGTCACGCCGGGCAACATGCCGGTTTGTATACACCCGGCATTTCGGAGGAAGTCCACTGCCGGGTAAAACGCACCCGGCACGCCGTCCGGCATAACCAAAAATTTATTTCTTCTTGTATTTTCATAAGTCTTATTATGTCATTATATTATTTCTTTTATTTTTATGAAATATTATAACATTTTCTTTTTCTCCTCCTAAAGTTATCCAAGTGAATGCTTCTTCGGTCAACGAATTCTCCTGAAAATTTAGCCAACTTTGATCCGGAGATCGAGAGAACCCTGCTTCAAAATTTAAGGCAACAACAAACCCTACAAGAAGCAGATCCTACACCAATGGCAGCACCTACCGTCCGTAACATAAACCGGCCTTCTAACCAAGGCCAGAAACCAGCAATCGACCTTCCTATCCTTCCTCAAACCGAATACGATGAATGGCAGAAACTTAAGCCATATCATCAAATTAGATGCATAAAAGAGTTAGGATTGTTCGATGGTACGAATCCGGACGATGCTTTGCTCCACGTCACCAAATTTCTACAGCATACAAACAGCCTAACCTCCACAAACAATGTCCTCCAATACGCCAGACTTGCTCTCTTCCCCCATAGCCTTACGGGGAACGCCAGCAAGTGGTACCACAGTCTAACCCCCAGTACCATCACTACATGGGAGGACATGGCAACCAAATTTTATGACAAATTCATGCCCCCTAGTCGCACCCTGGAGATGATCGCCGACATTTACAACTTCAGACAACCTAGCTCGGAGAACATCTGTGAGACTTGGGACAGATTCAAAGGGTTGTTGCGCACATGTCCACACCACGGCCTCACCAAGGAACAACTATCTCAGTTGTTTTACAAGGGATTGGTCAACCAATGCAAGACCATGATCCTTTCCTCCCTTGGTGCAGATATATTAAAGAAGCCTGGAGATCAATTCCTTAGTGGAGTTGAATCTCTTTGCGAAGAGATTAGAGATTGGGCCACCGGTGGAACCAGGGGCAGTACCACTGGTTTATATCAAGTGGGAGAGGGCGACTCCAAACTCGACAAATTGACGCAAAGTCATGAGCAGTTGTTGGAGAGCAATGCCCAGACATCAACAAAGGTTAGTGCTCTACAGAAAGTGGTGGAGCAAATAGCAATGAACAAACTTCCTCAACAAGCGAACGTGGTTAGTGCATGACCGCACGCTTCGAGCCCGACATTCCAGACTTTCAGAATGTTGAGGAAGTCAACTATGTGAGTAACCAAGGGTATCGGCAGCCATGGCAACAGGGGAACCAACCCCCTCAACATTTCCAGAGTCAAGCCGGCTACCAGGGAGGTCCAAGACAATACAGACCATCCCACCCTGCATCATCATCAGAGGCTGAAATGGCTGAACTTCGTGACATGATGTCAGCCCTGATGAACAAGACCCAGGATACTCAAAACGAGATCTCGACCATTCGCAAGGAGCACAAATCGTTGCAGTTGCAATTACAGCAACTTCTGATGCAACCACGACAGCAAGGTCAGCTCCCGTCCCAAACTCAAACCAATCCACGGGAGCATGCGAATTCGGTCACTATCCTGCCAAGGATCTCAGATAACGCCAAGTAGCCTAAAAGGCTAAGTGTAGGGCGGTTCCTCCTCACGCCTTCACTATCAACCAGGGGAGCCTTTCTTCCAATTTAATTTTTCTCTTTTAATTTTATGTTATTGTTTTTAAAATTACTTTCATTATAGTTGTTTCAAGTTTGTTAGAAAAAAAAAACATTTTCATTTTCTTTCGAACACTGGGGACAGTGTTCCTGCCAAGTGTAGGGCAGGGACCCCCCTTAAAAAAATAAGTTTTTTTAGCAATATGCATAAGTTTTGCGTTTTATCAATGTTTTACTAAACTTTTTGCATGTTTTTGATCGAGATAAGATTAGGAATGAATAAATGCTTGTTCTCTCAAGAGGTAAGCTTTCTAATGACTTGTAGATTCCTGTTTTTAACTTTTTGATTCCCTTTATTAACATGAGTACATGATCTTGCTCCTAATTCTTTCCTTTATGTACTTATGGGTGTTATTCTTTTCTTTCCAAATTGTGAAAAATCTTTTGGGTGAAAATCTTAAAAAGGGTTTTTGTGCAAAAGAAAGAAGAAGAAAAAGAAAAAAAAGAAGAAAAAAAATCTTCTTTCAAAGGAAAAGCAATATATTCCTAGAGGTTGCATAAAGTGCCTCAGAATAAAAGCAAGAAACGAGAGTTTTTCCTTTTATTTTTCTCCTAAATTCCCCGTTCTTCAATGCAAAAAAAAATCATGGTTGATTCAGAAACTCTTGCAAAATAGGGCTGATTCATAAAACCATTGATGAGAGTCTTGGCCACATTCAGAAACTCTTGAAAAATAGAGCTGAATGATGGAAACCGGAAAAAGGAGAGATTACAAATCCCTTATGCAAAATAGCCCAAAAGTTTTTGATCGATTTTGAAATTCCTTGTTTTATACCCATTAGTATGTTTTGACAAGATAAGGTAGATTAAGTGATACTTATGAATTAGAGTCATATAGTTGGAAATATTTATCTACATTTTCATTCTAGAGTTTATCTGTTTTGTGCATAAGTAATTAGTCCGTTCTAATCTTGTTTTGCTCGAGGACTAGCAAAAGGTAAGTGTAGGGCCTTGATAAGCCGCAGACTTATCATATTTTATGCACTAGATTTAGTATTATATTTATCTAAATAAAGTTATATTTATGTTATTTATGCTTATTATGTGTTAAAATATATTATTGTACAGATTTATGTTTTTATGAGTTTTATGTGCAAGGAATGATTTTCTAGGCAAAAGTTCAGTTGAAGCCGGACTCCATGCCGGGTAGTTTCTGCACGGCAGTACAGAACAGAAAGAAGCCTTGCCGGATGTGATGCCGGGTAAATGCTATCCGGCATGAGTGTAAAATCGCCTCGATTGACCATACGACAGCACATGTGATCCACGTGTTTTCCAACCGCTGCCGGGTGTGATGCCGGGTAATTCCTACCCGGCATAAGCACTGTTTCGCACGGACATCGACGGTTTCGACCGTTAACAGTTGGGCGCATTTAACACGTGTGCCGGCTATTGGGGACCCGGCATGACGCCCGGCAAAGACACAATTAATGCCTATAAATAGGCCGAGGAAGGCAGCAATTTGACACACTTCAACACCCCTATACACTCCATTCACATCTCTATTTACGCCCCATTCCATTGTTGGTGTCCAAGGAAGTTTCTACAGTTCCATCCACGCGAAGAAGAAGAAGATCCTGTCGGGTTAAGGCTATGACCATTCCCTTCTCCCCTTTGTATTCTCTTCTTGTAGTTGTGTGGATGGAGATGTAGAACTCCTTGTTTATTCTTGGTTAGGGATGAATTCCTTCTTGTAAACAATATGATTTCTTTAATATAATTTCAAGTTTATTTTGGGTAAGGTTCTTATTGAAAGAGAATAGGTTGATCTCTTTTTCTCTTCATGCAATTCTTACTTGTGGAAGACAAGTCCCAAGTAAGATAGGTTAGACTCTCTTAATGGTCTTTCTACTATCTTCTTATGAATTAAGGGTTAGTAGTGAGAGTGAAGATTAACCCACATTTCCCATTACTTTGTTCATTTCGTGGCATGATATATGCTCGGATTGTTAATAGGTAGTGAGTCTTCTGTTTTCTTCTCGAAAACTGGAGAAAGAATATGCATTATGACTATGCCGGACGCACTGCCGGGTGGCCAATGTCCGGCATATTCAATGTCTTTGAATATGCCGTGCAAGTGGTATCCGGCAGGACACCCGGCGTGTTCAGTTGTTGGTTAATTCGAAGGCCTGTGTTTATGTTTAGAGTTCATATTGATGCTTAGATGGTTTCACACCCTGGATCAAGGATAATTTCATTGTAATTACCACATAGTTTAGTTAGTTTTTATTAGATTAGAAAACATTTCAATTTCCCCCCCCGTCTTAGAATAGGTATTACCGGATTAGGACTAATTTTCTATAAGTCCCTTGGGTACGATACTCTCGGTCGTAATATATTTACACTATACTCCGACCGGGTTTTATTTTGCTACCCGTAGTAGAGTTGTAGGATTAGTTTATTATTTTGTTCTTTTGTATATAGTTTATCCTAACAATTTCTCTGTTAGCACGTGCAAAGCTGGAGTTTCTGTTTGCGACTTAGATGACAAGCTGCAGCCTGCAGGCGCAGCAGCAAGGTATGTATTTGACGGACCATACCTGCAGTAATGTCCACATAGGTTACCTCCATTATCCAAGTAATGGCAATAGTATAAAACTCCCGTCCACAAGCATACCTATTAAATTGTATCATTAAAACATTCTTAGATAAAAACTTGTTAAAGTTTCCCAGATCTCAGGCCTCAAATGTCGAAGATTGGAGCTTTGCTCGGCGGTGAAATACCCCAAATATAATTAACATTATAAAACCATTATTTAATGGAAAATAATCCTATTATAAATCATTTCACGTACGCATGCAAACCCATGCATGATAACGTTACGTAAAAACAGTCGTTTCTCCATAAACGCTAAAACACCTTAGAAGCATATGGTCAAACATGACCTTGTATGACCCTCTAATATTCAAACCAAATGGTCATACAGTTATTATATGAATATATAAACATATTCCCTAAGATATATACAGTCAAAAACGTAAAACGCTCAGGAGTGCTCACGCACGCCCCTTAAAGCACGAAAAGTCCGGAGGAGTGCCGAGGTGGCACGAACTCCTATAAAATTAATTCCTTGAGTTCCTAACATCATTATTAACCATTATAAAGAGAACCCACGAAGTGGTTTATCAAAATTCAGCAAAAACCACAGGAGGATTTCTTAGCGCTCCTTTTTGCCCGGGAGTGTCCCGATGGCCCGTAAATTATGACATGGGTTAATGTAACCCCATATAACTCAATGTAACATCTTAATATATGTTTATTTACTATAATAAGTGTTTACAAACACTTGGAACTCATAAAAACAATTTGGTTCCCAAAGATTTCCTTAGAGCACAAAAACACACCTTCGGGTGTCACGAAAACGCGTTTTACGCAATTGCCTTGTAGTTTTTGACATGCCACGAATTGGTAATCTTAAATAGGGTTAAAATGACCTTCTAAATCAGTTGGAGAGACTAGTCACAAGGCTCTCTATAGGGGCCGAAGTTATGCCCAAAAACTAGTATAAAATTTGCATTTAAAGTTTATAAAAGGCATAGAACATGGTGACTCACATTCCCATGTGTTATATTACTTAATGTCAAAGTATGTAGGTCTCATTTGACCACCAAGCTGTCGAAATTATGCATTGGAATAAGGCCATGTGAGCTAGGAAGAAAACAAAATGCAAAAAGGTAAAAAGTAGATCTAGATTCCACCTTTTGATTTCTTTTCTCCATGTGACCTTCCTTTGCTCTTCCTTGGCTCTTCAATGTCGATTGAGACACCTCATTTGACCCCTTGAATTCGTTCATCTACAAGAGGAGAAGAAGACAAGCACAAAACATAGAAAAATCAAAAGAATATACCTTACCTAACTTACCTTGTCTTCTAGCTCACATTATTTTCTCCAACTTGCCTTGTCACCCCACATGTCCGAAATTATGCAGATAACATGGGCATTTATTGAGCCAATAACCCATGGAATAAACTAAAGAAAAGAATAGTCATTTGACATTAAAAATTGACAAAACAAAAATCAATTCCAAATTGCATTCTCTTACCTTATACGTGAGTTTAGTCTCATTTCCCTCCTTGCACTCTTCATCAAAGAATTGGTAAGGCTCCCTCCTCTCTCTTCTTGCTTCATCTTATTCCTTTGAAGCTCTTAAGTCCATTAATGGATATTTAACTTCTATCTTCATCTTTAAGGTAATTTCCTAGCAATTCTTGTCAAGCCTTGAAGCAAAACTCTTCTTAGCATAACAACAAGTATTCGACATCAACATATGTTCCAAGGAGGTTGTCCAAACAAACATTAAACCAAGGAGCATCTCAAGGTTATCTTAAGGTAGTTTTAATGCTTGTAAATCCTTAAAGCACATTTTTATGTGTAACCAAGTTCTTCTTCTTCTAAGGCTCTTTTCTTCTTCATTTTCATGAAGGAAACTTGTTCTTCATCCACCTTTAGTGAGCCGAAAATTAAGGAAAAAGCTTAAGGTAAATTCTTGTAAAACTACTTACAAATCTACTTAAGATCTTTATTGAAGATCTAACTCCTAAACTCCTTCACCACTTGCATATAACCGAAGTGGAGCATCAATATTACCTTGGAGAAAGCTTGGAGATTCAAAGAAGAGTTCAAGCACTTAACCACCTTTGTTAAAGTAAGTTTACTAAGTAAATCTTTATGTTATAAGCTTTGTTAAGCTTCTAAAAATTATACAAAAATTATGTACATCTCCTAGGTTAATTAAAACCGAAACTATATGGTTTTATATGCCAAAAATATAATCTATAACATATATAGAAAATATTTACCTTGAGACACATTTTTGTGTCACAAAATTTATTTAAGTTACTGAAATACCCCAAACCTTGATATGTTGTTTAAATGTTAAGATATGGTATAATAAGGCTAAAAAGTGCCTTAGAAATATTAGTGAACAATTTTAGCCATATAAAACACAATAAATTACCTTAAAGTCAAAGGGCAAAAATGTGCTCTAAGCTTCGGATAATCTTGGTAAAGACCTAATGAGCTTACCAAGACCTTATTTATATGTTAATAGACATATTAAACCAATTACCAAAGAAAATCAAGCTTGAAAACAAGTTTAAACGCAAAATGTGCTTTAAGGAGCCTTAAAGCACATTTTTGAAAAATTGTCTCGTAAATGGGTTTTGAATGGCTAGATGTCCATCATTACTCTTTAATTAACATGTGTACTACTTAGTATCACATTAGGAATCCTAAATCAATGGGAAACCAAAAATTTCACAGTTATGTGCCTTGTTTTTATGAATAGTGACTTTTATAAGCTAGTTTGTAACATATGTCATGTTAAGAAATTAAATGAGTTAACAAAGACCAAAACACCCCTAGGCAATATATGGGGGCCGGTTTTTGTAAGGTGAGTCACCACCATCTGCAATCAAATAAGTGAAGGAAGACATAAAGTAAATAATATACTACTTTATTAAGCACTAATATCTACTAAAGGCAATGACAATCACTCATTCAATCGTTCCTCTCTTGTTCCCACTTACCTCCACCGATTTCTTCATCTTCTTCCTTGCTCCCCATCGGTTTTGCTACAGCAAAACACAACTCTCCATCTTTGAATGCTTGTAACTTCTAGCTCCATGATCCAAATTCAATTTCAAGACCACCATTCTTCTAGTTGGAGCAAGCTCTACACTTCTATCTTTTCAAATCTTCAAAAGCCTCATTTCGGTGCCATGGAGATTCTCCATTGAAGGAGCTTGAGCTCATGTTTTCATGCCTTGTCATACTCCTTTGCTTCAAGGTAAGGAAAGTCAAAGAAAAACTCCATTTCCTCTTGCTTATGTGTTGTCCGAAAATTCACCAAGTGTTGGTGTCTTCTCTTGTTCTTCCATAGCTCCATTCCAATCTTCAAAGGGCTAGGAGGATTCCTATCTTGCCACTTGTTCAAGTTCTCTTTCAAATTCAAAAGGTAATCATCAAGTTCTAGTGTATTAAAACACTTATGTTAACCTAGGGTTTGTAAATGAGTTTAAGCATGAAGCTTGAATGCTCATTGGTTTATTGTGTGTTGGCTAGAACATTGACAAGTAGCCAAGTCCTCTTGCCGATTTCCAACCAAGGAAGAACAAGAGTGTTCAAGTAAAAATCTTGAAAGAAAAGAGGTAAATGTGTAAACCTAATGTGGTTTAAATGCCTTAGGAAAATTGAGCTTGAGATTGCTTAATAAAATACCTAAAGAGCCAATGGGAAATGAGTTAGTAAAATGCTCTCAAAGAGTTTATTAAAGACATATGTGATGTTGGGTGTATTTGCAGGTCAAAGGCAATTATTATGTGGAAATTCAGTGTTTAAGGTTTATGTTTTAAGGGCCTAAGTGCCAAGCAATTTAAGTTTATGCACTATATTGTGATGTAGTGTAGCTTGAGGTTTAGTTGTGTGTGATGAAGGTGTCTTTGGTGAAGGTGTATGCCTCTGGAGATTAATGGGTGAAAAACCATGTGTACAAGGATGTGTATTGAGTGATTAAATATTCTTGGGTTGTATTAAGGTGAAAAACTGTAGGTTTTGGTGAGAAGTAATACAAAGGAAGCTATGGCAAAATTTGGTTAATGAACAAGAAGTTTTAAGTGTTTAAAAGATGTTTGGAAGATGATGTTGTGATGGTAAGGAAACATTTTGGTATAGAGGTCATTATAGGTGAAACACCACTTAGAAAACCAAAGGAGAAATGTTACAAGTGTTAAGAGATTTTGTAAGAAAAATGAGTGACAAGTTGAACAATGTTATAAGGTGAATCAAAGTGATATTTTGGTATTAGAATATGCCTAAGTTCATGTGTGAAGGTTGGGTAATCAATGCATGAAGACAATAGATGAAACAAGACTTGAAAATGTCAATTTGGGAATTCTGTTACAGTGGTCCGGGACTTAGGTTTTGGAATGGTGTCCGGACCATATATGAAAAACTGGCCGAGAGTCTAAGACTGTCTTGGTCTGGGACTTAGGGTGAGTACAAGGTCCCGGACCACCCTGTCAAAACATGCCGAGAGTTTCTGTAAGTGTTGGTCCGGGACTTAAGGTAAGGACCAAGTCCCGGACCACTCTAAAAATGTTGTTTAAGGTATGAAAATGATGTGTAATGATGGGGATTGATAAGTAATGATGTTGTAAGGATGTTAAGGACATGTTAGATGTGATATAAAGACAACCAAGTGGGTGAAAAGTTGTAAGAAAATGTGAAAGTAAAACAAGTTAAAAATGTCAAGTTGTTTAACTAGTTAACGAGGGTAAGTTATGAGCGTTAGACTTTAACAACATGTTACCCATGAATGTTTATAAAAGTAATGTAATGTTGCCAGTTGTTCAAGAACTGTTCAAGAAACTTAAGACGACACGTTAGAGTGGACGTTGGTGACAGGTATGGTTTTCTTGCAACCTGTGTCCTACCGGATTACACCGGCTTGTATGCCAATGTGTTTTTCTGTATGTTTGCCACGCTGTAAGACAAACATGTAATGAGTTTACAGTAATTCATATATGTGGCGTGTTTAGTTCCGATACCATTTAACCTCGAAAGTGTTAAACCTTAACTAACTGAGTCTAGGATCACATGAGAGTTTGGTACTCGGATTAAACGACCCGAACCATGGGGCGTTCTAACCACGGCTATGCGTGAGTTAAATGTGTGGTATGTGTATGTGAATGTAGGGATCTCCCTTGTATGTTTAACCCAAAAGTAATACTGTATGGTGTGTAGGTACGATAGACTCCGTAGTGGGGTTCTAATTAATAACTAAAAGTAAGTATGTACTAACAGTAGTGAGGAATCCGGTTAGGCCGGTCGCGCGTTGTTTGGGAGTGGGTATCCTTTTTAGCTTTACCCTTCTCTCTGTTATGGTTGTTTCCCTCACGGGTTATGATCTCCCATTAGCTTATCCCAAAGCTTAGCTATTCTGACTTATGATCGGTTTAGGGGGAACATGTGTTTGTGAGGTGTGTTCGGGTCACTAAATCCGATCCATCTTTAGGTAAGTTACTCGTCCGACTATTAGGGCGGTAATGAGTGTTGTTAACGAGCTTAACATGGGGGTGATATCTTTCCCTAGGCTCACCAGTGTATTAACTATGTTTGGGCCGGTTCCTAAGAGATCCGTACCCGTATATATGTGTTATTGATATATTGCAAAGTTATTACGATGTGATGTTATATGTGCTTAGAAGTGAAATGTGAGGATCATGGATATGATTCCTAGTATGTAAAAGAGACGTTTGTGGAAACCCGATAGTGGGTAAGTGCCGTCTGTTGGAGTAATAGCTCCGTTAGAGGAGAAATACTATAGGGTTGAAGAACTCATGGAGTGGGTTGTTAAGTATAAATGTACTGTTGTTGAGCCCATTTTTGTGGAATGTTATATGTTGTGTGTTTACAGTGTACATGCTTGATTTAAATGTAATCAACCGCATGCTAAGACGACAAATAGTTGTGCGTGGCCCGGTAGCATGTGGGCTACGGGATTACCATACCAGCAAAGGTGCTGAGCCCCTGGGGGCCACCCTTTCTTTCCTTTTCTATTTCAGGTACAAGGAGCTGGAGCCGTTCGAGAGTAGGACGGGGTAGTTGTTGCGTACGGGTAATTGATGTAATTACTTGTAATCTGTAGGTGTAGTAAGACCGAAATTGTTCTCGGCATTAGTTGTAAATACTCGTACAGTTGTATTTTTTGAATGTTGTGATGGAGACGGTATTGTGTAGTTGCTCGGGGATCTAGTCCATCAGACCGATACAATTGTGTAAATGTTAGCCTTGTTAGCCACGTGGGTGGTTAACGGCGTGTAACACCAATGAGTTAAGTAACGTGATGAGGTATATTTTCCGCTGCAGTTTGTTGTTAAGTATGTTGTTGTTAGTTGGGGTGTTACAGTTACAAATAAATTAAGGCCGAAATGTCAAGGGCAAAAATGCTTATTTTTGAGCTAAGAATCAATATAAGGAATTACAATAATTTTTACATAAGTTATATGACTCATATGAATTTATGTATAGTTATTTTGACATATAAATCCACTTTTATATACTATATGGTCCTTAATAAATTATGGCCGAATGCTCTAAGTGTTAATTAGATTTTAATGAGCTACTTATGTATATAAACTTATACTATAAAAATTGGTGAGTTAAAAATATTTTATTAGAGCTTAAATGGCTAATTAATTAAGTTATGTGGCCTAAATGTAATTTTTACAAAGTTTAGTGTGTTTATTATAAAAACCGAGAGTTAAGGGTGTTCTTGGAATATATATGATATAATATAAGGGTAGGAATTAAGTTTATGAATTTTAGATAATTAAACAAGTGTTAAAGTAACACTTATAAAGCTTTGGGCTATTATGTAATTTATAAAAATTGTTATGAAAGTTTGGAACTTATTAGTGGGCAAATTCATAATTAAGAGAATTTTTAGGCTTACTCTCGAAATTTTGAGGAATTGAATATTTAGACTATAGTTTATAAGTTATTAAGAAACTATTATAAAGTTTTGGGTTGAAAATGTAATTAAGGAAGAATAAATGACAAAGCCGAATTACCTTGGGGTTAGTTTGGTAATTTAAGAATTTATATATATATATTCGGCATTTATGGAGAATTAAAATTAAAACTATAGTTTACATGACATTATGTAAAGGTTATAAGATTTTGGGTTAGATTGTAATTATAAGAAAATAATTATTAAGGCCGAGGATTTAAGGGGCTAAGTTGTAATTTTTGAAAGTTATAATGTTTAAAAGCTATACCAAAATATTAGTGTGACCTTGTAATTTAGCTAAATAAGAAGTTAAAACTCTACGCTATATAAGATTAGAATTTAAATATAAAGTTTATGAATTAATGTGGTTGTTTTTGTAAATAACCGAAATATAAGGGTAAGAATTAGATTAAAATAATATAGGTCCTACATGGATATTTGGAGGAATTAGAAAGAAAGAATTTGATTAAAGGAGTTATGAGGTTTAAACTATGACTTATATAGTTATAAGGAATTTAAAGATAACCAATGATTATTACTTTTGGGTTAAAGGAGGAATAATGAAAACTATAAGAACTTTATGTCCATATATGACATATAAATATAGTTAAGGAAATAAGTTGTTATGTCAGCTAGACAAAAAATAAATAACAAATATAGTACATGAATAAATAAATACATATGTACATTAAAGGATTTATAAATAAATCAAAAGGAATAACAAATAAGTTATACATAAAATCATGAGGTAATTAAAAGAAATAAACCTCACATGAAATAACAAATACGAGATTTGTTAAAAGATTCAATAGGATCATTATATAAGGGTAACATAAATTAACCCTCTCATCTCAGTTAATCCTATTCTAGGACTTTGTTTGACCAGACGTTGACCGGGAATTAAACAAGTACAGTCTACGGTGAACGGTATGGGATTCTTGCAACCTGTTTTCTACCGGATTACACCGGCTTGTGTGCTATCTGTTGTTTGAAATAACGACCAAGATAATTAATGTAAATGTTGTTTACTCTTGTGCACTGTTGTATTATTTTATGCGTGAATGATGCTGACTACAACGTGTATGTCCCACGCATACAAACACTACTATACCAGTGGATTAAATACCTGCTTCAGTATACCGAGGACTTGTACTCAAGTCTCTCACTAACTTCACTTTATAACAAACGTCATTACCTAAACGTGATATTGACAATACACATTGTGTTCTTGTTTAACGTCTTTATATACACTTAACATTCTATACTACGAGAACGAGGAGCCCAGTTGGATCTGGCCATGCATGCTACAGGAGTTGTACCTGTCTCAGGTCGTCTCCTATTCAGTTATACGTCGCGACGGAACATTTCAGTGGAGAGGAAGACTCTATTCCTCTCGGGTTTCTAATGCCCATCAGTTCAGTGGAGAGGAAGACTTCATTCCTCTCGTGGGTTCTATTTCCCATCAGCTCTCAGTACAGGGTTTAACTACGTTATCTCCTGGGGACTAACTGCCCAACCTTTCTCTATAACGGGGTCACTATACCTCCACTATATTGATATACTTTTATACATCTGTCAGTCCCACTGTGTGGACCCGACAGCTATCAAATGATTCAGCTCAGCTAACTTGACCTTCTGAAGTCTTGTTCTATGTGACATTATTGTCCTTGTATGGATACTTGTTATTATCAGACTATGCTTGTTTACAGCTTTATAAAAATGAACTGCATGTGTTCGACAAAGTAGTTGGTGTGGCCCGGTAGACGATGGGCTGCACGTTTTCCATACCAGCATTGTTTGCTGAGCCCCTTTGGGGGCACCCCCATTTTTCAGGTACCTGAAGTTGAGAAGATTACCACACCGAGTGTAGGTGGGGTAGATTCAAGCTATGGGAGTCTTCTTATAGTTACTTGTTTTTACTTAAGTATTTTACATTAGAGTTTGATTCCTAGTATCTCGGATTGTATTCGTATTCAGACCGTGACTTTTGGAGATTGTATTTGGATTTAGCCTTGTTGGTCACAAGGGTGGCCAACGGCATTGTAATACCGCCCGGTTGTTGTATTTATTTCCGCTGCAGTTGTATTTTATTTGGGAGTGATCGCCGTTCAGGTTATTGGATTTCGGGTTGGGGTGTTACAAAAAGTGGTATCAGAGCGTAGTTACGCTCTGGATACAAGGATACACCGAGATTAGGATTTCTAAAAGCTTAGGTTATGGGTTGAGTGATAGTATTGAAAGGAGTTTAAGTTAGTTTTACTTAGACTACTATCCAAGACCGAGATTGCGACCACAGTATCTAATATACCTCAACATCCTGCAGATGTCAGGAAGAGGAGGACGCCGTGGACAGGCCGATGAGGGCCAAACATCAGGCTGGCAGACATTGCTACTTTAATCGCTCAGGCATTTGCACAGGCGGGGGTTGGACAGCAGCAGCAGCTACCTCCACCACCACCACCCAGGGAGAGAGATTGGGTGAAGAGTTTGGCTGATCTGAGGCCAACTGCATTCAAGGGGCAGACTGACCCTTCACTTGGAGACATACATCATGGAGATGGAGACAGCGTTCGAGACGCTTGCAGTCCCAGCTAGGGAAAAGGTAAGGCTTGCTGCCTTTTATCTGAAGGATGCAGCGAGAGATTGGTGGAACATGGTGAAAGCCGACCAGCCGACCACCTGGATGACCCAGCATTTACTTGGGGACACTACACTGCACTACTTAGGGGCAAATACTACCCGGCCCACACCAGGATGGTGAAGACGAGAGAGTTTGATGATGATGCCCTGGAGCAGACGGGAAAGATGTCAGTGGATGAGTACTATGCGAAGTTCACTTCGCTACTCCGACTACTACCCGGTATAGGATACTCGGACCAAGTGTTGGTCGACCGATTCTACGGGGGACTGAGCCCTCGACTCCAGTTTGGGATGGGACCAATCATCCCTACCAGTTTACAGGTAAAACAGGAGAGACATAAACCGGTTGAAAATTTTATTATCTACTATACCCCGTCATGGGAGAATTGGAGATTGATACCTTGAGATTTCAGGAATGTTATCATGCTGCCTCCGTGGTGGAGATTACATGTAAGAGAAGGGATGCTTTGAGCTCCCAAAAGAGGAAGGACGGACCTGGTGGCGAAGATGCTAAGCAGGGGAACTCCAACAAAAGGAACAAACCTTATCAGAAAGGCCAGGGGTCCTACCAAGGGAAGGGGAACCAAACTACTGGGAACCCCCAGTCAGGAACCCACGGAGCGGCAACATCACAGAAAACCTACCCACCTAAGGGTAGGCACTCTAACCAAGCAGTCAAATTTGAAACTTGTGTGATTACTTCAGTACCGTTAGAATGTGTAATTGACCTTGATTGTATTAGGTTCTGGATCTGGCTCAAACACGGGCCAGAAGTATGTCCGCCGTTTCAACTGTAGACAGTGTGGAAAAGATCACCCCGGCGTGGACTGCCAAGGGGAGAAAGTTCAGTGTCGCCACTGTCAAATACTTGGACATCGGGCCTTCGAGTGTATCCGAAACCCGGAGAGCAAGAACTACCGCCCGGGAGCAAAGGCAAACACCGGCCCTAAGAATGGAGCTAGCGATACTCGCCCTCCGCCAACAAACCAGGCTCAGGGGTATAAGGGCAAAGGCCCAGCATCGGGACCCGCCCTGCATGTCATGGACCGCTCAGATGAGGCTGGTCCTTCTACCAACCCAGGTATTTCTAAACCATGTGAACCTATTATTGAGCAATGGATGATGTGAATGAGTGCTTGCATGCCTTGATTGCCTAATTGAGTAGGGAAGAATTAGTAAGACTCACTAGTAAAATTTAAACCACGTAGGAAGCTATAAGATATGCTTTCCTATCCCCTCACCGCCCTCCCTGGAAGAAAACATTATCAAAATACAAGAACCAGGGAACGAACAATGTAAGGTTATCCAACCAGGTTTGATATTACTCAAAGGATACCTAACACCGGAGACACAAATTACAATCATCAGAAAATGTCTAGAATTGGGAGCAGGACCAGGAGGGTTCTACACTCCAGAATTTCCAGGAGGATCAAAGATGAAGCTGAAAATGATGTGCTTAGGAAAGGATTGGAATCCTTACACAAAAACCTACCAAGATACAAGAAATGGAGATGGAGCACAAGTACCAAAAATCCCAGAAGAATTTTTACCAATTGTGGAACAAGCAGTTAATACAGCTCAACAGCTAGAAGAAGATCCAGTTCCCAATCTAAGGGCTGATCTATGTATCATCAACTTCTATGAAGAAGGAGGCCGTTTAGGACTACACCAGGACAATGATGAAACAAAAGGGTCCCTTGAACAGGGGATACCAGTATTATCTTTGTCAATTGGAGATGACGCAGAGTTCCTTTATGGCGAGCAGAAGCGTGTGGACCTTGCAAAGAAAATCATATTGAGTTCAGGAGATGTTTTAGTAATGGGTGGAAAGTCAAGGTTGCTATACCATGGAATTAAGAGGATCAAACTAAACACAGCACCTTCGACAGTGATAAACACCACTCACATGAAACCAGGAAGATTAAGTTTGACTTTTAGAAAGTACTAGTATTGTAATTGTTTGGACATCTGAAAGGAGATCATCTCATCAATGAAGCATTATTGTTATGAAAGTGAATGTCTTTAGACCCCATCATATATCAAAGTACTTACTCAGATTCTGTTATTAGGTTGTACTAAGGAGACGGAAGGTGCCTTAAGTATTCTTACTGAGGAGGAGGCCAGCAAGGGTGGCGCGATCCTCACTGGTACCTTTCCTGTTAATGGAGTGGATGCACTAGTACTGTTTGACTCCGGAGCCTCACATACTTTCGTTTCGCCTTCGCTTGCGGGGAAGTTGGGGCTAGACGCTGTAGAGTTACCTGATTTTAAGGTGGCACTCCCGTCTAAGGAGAAGATCAGTTGCACTCGTCTTTATAGAGGAGCCACTATCAGTATTAAGGAGGAGGATTTTCCCATTGACCTTATTGAGTTCAGAGGTCTAGGATTCGACGTTATAGTCGGGATGGACTGGTTGGGGCGGCACAGAGGCCGCATTCTTTGTGCAGAGCGCAGACTGTTACTTAAGAGTCCATCAGGAGTGACAGTATCATACCGCCAGAGCCCTAGAGCACCATCAATAAAAGTTATATCTGCTATGTCTATGTACAAGCAAGTCAGGAAGCAGAAGGAAGTATACCTATGCTATGTTCAGGATGTAGAGCACGACCCTGATTTTGATCCAGATATGCCAGTGGTGTCGGAATTTCCAGATATTTTTCCAAAGGAACTTCCAGGCTTACCGCCATCCAGAGAGGTAGAGTTCTCCATTGAATTACTACCAGGTACCGGTCCCATAGCTAAGGCACCGTACCGTATGGCACCAGCAGAGATGGCTGAGCTGAAGGAGCAGCTGAAAGATTTACTGGACAAGGGATACATACGACCTAGCGTATCTCCTTGGGGAGCACCAGTTCTGTTTGTGAAGAAGAAGGATGGAAGCCTTCGGCTATGTATTGATTACCAGCTTAATGCAGTGTCGGTGAAGAACAAATATCCACTACCACGGATTGACGACTTGTTTGATCAGTTGAGAGGAGCAAAAGTGTTTTCGAAGATCGATTTGAGATCAGGATACCATCAGATACCTATCAGGGAGCAAGACATAGAAAAGACAGCATTCAGAACACGATATGGCCACTATGAGTTTACAGTTATGCCTTTTGGCTTGTCTAATGCACCTGCCGTCTTCATGGATTTGATGAACAGATTATTCAGAGAGCAGTTGGATAAGACCGTGGTTGTATTCATCGATGACATCCTCATCTATTCAAAGTCTAAGGAAGAGCATGAGAGTCACCTCCGACATGTACTTGAGATCTTAAGGGAGAACCAGCTTTATGCTAAGTTCTCCAAATGTGAGTTTTGGTTGGACAGAGTTTCCTTTTTAGGACATGTTATCTCAGATGCTGGGATCGCAGTGGATCCAGCAAAGATAGAAGCAGTTCGCAGTTGGCCTAGGCCAAGGACAGTGACTGATATCAGGAGTTTCCTGGGTTAGCCGGTTACTACAGAAGGTTTGTCAGAGACTTCTCCAAATTAGCAAAACCTATGACCAGTTTAATGAAGAAAGATGCACCATTCACATGGACTACAGAGTGTGAATCATCATTTCAGTTTTTGAAGAACGCTTTGACATCAGCACCAGTTTTGACAATACCTGAAGGCACTGAGGGTTATGAAGTTTACTGTGATGCATCAGGAAGGGGATTAGGGTGTGTACTCATGCAGAATGGGAAGGTAGTCGCCTACGCTTCCCGACAGTTGAAGAAACATGAGGAAAACTATCCCACACATGACTTGGAGCTCGGAGCTATTGTTTTTGCCTTGAAGATCTGGCGCCACTACCTGTATGGTGTCCAGATGACCGTCTATTCGGATCATAAGAGTTTGAAGTATGTATTCACCCAGAAGGAGTTAAACATGAGACAAAGAAGATGGGTTGAATTTCTTAAGGACTATGACATTGATTTGCAGTACAAAGAAGGGAAAGCTAATGTTGTAGCAGACGCACTGAGTCGACGAGCACATTCTCTAAATGTCATTGTGGCTAGCTCGAGTCTTATGGACGACATACGTAGCGCACAGCAGAGTGATCAGCGAATGATGGAGATCAGTCAGAAGTTGTCTGACGGTACATTTGAGGGTGGAAAGTACGAGTTTCAGCTACATGATGATGGACTAATCAGATTGAAGGGCAGATTGTGTATTCCCAGAGACAGCACAGATATAAAGGAGCATATTCTTCGAGAGTCCCACACTTCTTCCACATCTGTCCATCCAGGAGCTTCTAAGATGTACAAAGATCTAAAGAGGTATTTCTGGTGGAGTGGTATGAAGGGCGACGTGACAGAATATGTGATTCGATGTCTCACTTGTCAGAAAGTGAAATTCGAACATAGACGACCAGGAGGTATGGTACAGTCTATGCCAGTTCCAGAGTGGAAATTTTACGATATCTCTATGGACTTCGTGGTGGGACTACCACCTACGAGAGGAGGACTTAATATGATTTGGGTTGTGGTTGATCGACTGACTAAAGTTGCTAGGTTTATTCCGATGAAAGACACTTGGAAAGTGCCAAAGTTAGCAGAACTATTTGAGCAGGAGATTATCAGACATCATGGAGTACCAAAGACTATTGTTTCAGATCGAGACACTAGATTTCTCTCACGATATTGGCGAGCTACTCGCGAAGCACTTGGCACTGAATTGAAGCTTAGCACAGCATTTCATCCTCAGACAGATGGTCAGTCAGAGAGGACTATTCAGACCTTAGAGGACATGCTACGAGCATGTGCCTTGGACAGGGCAGCTGGATAGATAGATTACATCTCATCGAGTTTGCATACAATAACAGCTATCACGCCTCTATACAGATGTCACCTTTCCAACCTTATATGGCAGACCATGTCGCACACCATTGTGCTGGGACGAGTCTAGTGAGACCGTCATCATTGGGCCTGAGTACTTAGAGCAAGTCCAGGCAGAAGTACAACAAATCAGAAGTAACATGAAAGCAGCACAAGACAGACAGAAATCATATGCTGATGAGAGGCGACGAGACCTTGAGTTCGTTGGCGACAAGGTATTTCTACGAGTATCACCCATGAAGGGTGTATTCAGATTTGGGCAAAAGGGCAAACTAAGCCCGAAATTTGTAGGACCCTACGCTATCATAGAGCGGGTGGGCCTTGTGGCATATCGACTTGATTTGCCAGCTGAGTTGGGCAAAGTACACAATGTTTTTCATGTGTCTCAGCTTAAGAAATACATGCCTCATCCTTCTCATGTTCTACAACCAGAGACACTCTCATTAGAACCAACAATGCGGTATGTGGAAACACCGCAACGAATCTTAGACAGAAAAACACGAGATACTCGAAACAAATCGTGAGCCTAGTAAAAGTTCTTTGGTCAAACCACGATGTGGAAGAGGCCACATGGGAATTAGAAGCAGATATGCGAGCGAAATTTCCCTCATTATTTACCGACTAGACACTTTAGTCTAGGGTACGGGGGCGTACCCCTCTTTTTTTGGGGGGTAGAGCCTTTTTCGTTTGTGAGTTTAGTATACATTTTGTTGCACTTTAGTGCATTTCAGTGACACTTTGTCTTGTATGTGTTCTTGTGTAACACTGTATTGAATGTACTTTGACTTCTACTTGTTGTGTGTACTTTTACACTACAATGAAATTTATGTGCACTACGTGCACTATTTGATATGAAAAGTGACTGTGTTACTATTGCTCTATTATATATTTGTTCCAAAGTATTCCTGTTGTGTTGATGTACACTGTGAACTTAGGATATAGAGACTTGGGACTTGATCCCTAAAACTAGATTGAGTTGTGGATACTTAGTGGAACTTGATTCCCCACAACCTTATAATTTAGATATGAGACTTCGGGGCGAAGTCCTTTTTAAGGGGGGTAGATTGAAATACCCCAAATCTAATTAAATTATTAAACCATTATTTAATGGAAAATAATCCTATTATAAATCATTTCACGTACGCATGCAAACCCATGCATGAGAACGTTACGTAAAAACAGTCGTTTCTCCATAAACGCTAAAACGCCTTAGAAGCATATGGTCAAACATGACCTTGTATGACCCTCTAATATTCAAACCAAATGATCATACATATTATATGAATATATAAACATATTCCCTAAGCTATATTCAGTCAAAAACGCAAAACGCTCGGGAGTGCTCACGCACGTCCCTTAAAGCACGAAAAGTCCGGAGGAGTGCCGAGGTGGCACGAACTCCTATAAAATTAATTCCTTGAGTTCCTAACATCATATTAACCATTATAAAGAGAACCCACGAAGTGGTTTCTCAAAATTCAACAAAAACCACAGGAGGATTTCTTAGCGCTCCTTTTTGCCCGGGAGTGTCCCGATGGCCCGTAAATTATGACATGGGTTAATGTAACCCCATATACTCAATGTAACATCTTAATATATGTTTATTTACTATAATAAGTGTTTACAAACACTTGGAACTCATAAAAACAATTTGGTTCCCAAAGATTTCCTTAGAGCACAAAAACACACCTTCGGGTGTCACGAAAACGCGTTTTACGCAATTGCCTTGTAGTTTTTGACATGCCACGAATTGGTAATCTTAAATAGGGTTAAAATGACCTTCTAAATCAGTTGGAGAGACTAGTCAACAAGGCTCTCTATAGGGGCCGAAGTTATGCCCAAAAACTAGTATAAAATTTGCATTTAAAGTTTATAAAAGGCATAGAACATGGTGACTCACCTTCCCATGTGTTATATTACTTAATGTCAAAGTATGTAGGTCTCATTTGACCACCAAGCTGTCGAAATTATGCATTGGAATAAGGCCATGTGAGCTAGGAAGAAAACAAAATGCAAAAAGGTAAAAAGTAGATCTAGATTCCACCTTTTGATTTCTTTTCTCCATGTGACCTTCCTTTGCTCTTCCTTGGCTCTTCAATGTCGATTGAGACACCTCATTTGACCCCTTGAATTCGTTCATCTACAAGAGGAGAAGAAGACAAGCACAAAACATAGAAAAATCAAAAGAATATACCTTACCTAACTTACCTTGTCTTCTAGCTCCATTATTTTCTCCATCTTGCCTTGTCACCCCACATGTCCGAAATTATGCAGATAACATGGGCATTTATTGAGCCAATAACCCATGGAATAAACTAAAGAAAAGAATAGTCATTTGACATTAAAAATTGACAAAACAAAAATCAATTCCAAATTGCATTCTCTTACCTTATACGTGAGTTTAGTCTCATTTCCCTCCTTGCACTCTTCATCAACGAATTGGTAAGGCTCCCTCCTCTCTCTTCTTGCTTCATCTTCTTCCTTTGAAGCTCTTAAGTCCATTAATGGAGTTTTAACTTCTATCTTCATCTTTAAGGTAATTTCCTAGCATTCTTGTCAAGCCTTGAAGCAAAACTCTTCCTAGCATATCAACAAGTATTCGGCATCAATTAGTTCTCCAAGGAGGTTGTCCAAACCAACATTAATCCAAGGAGCATCTTCAAGGTTATCTTAAGGTAGTTTTAATGCTTGAAATCCTTAAAGCACATTTTTATGTGTAACCAAGTTCTTCTTCTTCTAAGGCTCTTTTCTTCTTCATTTTCATGAAGGAAACTTGTTCTTCATCCACCTTAGTGAGCCGAAATATAAGGAGAAAAAGCTTAAGGTAAATTCTTGTAAAACTACTTACAAATCTACTTAAGATCTTTATTGAAGATCTAACTCCTAAACTCCTTCACCACTTGCATATAACCGAAGTGGAGCATCAATATTACCTTGGAGAAAGCTTGGAGATTCAAAGAAGAGTTCAAGCACTAACCACCTTTGTTAAGAAGTAAGTTTACTAAGTAAATCTTTATGTTATAAGCTTTGTTAAGCTTCTAAAAATTATACAAAAATTATGTACATCTCCTAGGTTAATTAAAACCGAAACTATATGGTTTTATATGCCAAAAATAAATCTATAACATATATAGAAAATATTTACCTTAAGACACATTTTTGTGTCACAAAATTTATTTAAGTTACAAATAAATTAAGGCCGAAATGTCAAGGGCAAAAATGCTTATTTTTAGCTAAGAATCAATATAAGACATTACAATAATTTTTACATAAGTTATATGACTCATATGAATTTATGTATAGTTATTTTGACATATAAATCCACTTTTATATACTATATGGTCCTTAATAAATTATGGCCGAATGCTCTAAGTGTTAAATAGATTTTAATGAGCTACTTATGTATATAAACTTATACTATAAAGTTTGGTGAGTTAAAAATATTTTATTAGAGCTTAAATGGTTAATTAATTAAGTTATGTGGCCTAAATGTAATTTTTACAAAGTTTAGTGTGTTTATTATAAAAACCGAGAGTTAAGGGTGTTCTTGGAATATATGATATAATATAAGGTTAGGAATTAAGTTTATGAATTTTAGATAATTTAAACAAGTGTTAAAGTAACACTTTATAAAGTTTTGGGCTATTATGTAATTTATAAAAATTGTTATGAAAGTTTGGAACTTATTAGTGGGCAAATTCATAATTAAGAGAATTATTAGGTTCACTCTCGAAATTTTGAGGAATTAAATATTTAGACTATAGTTTATAAGTTATTAAGAAACTATTATAAAGTTTTGGGATGAAAATGTAATTAAGGAAGAATAAATGACAAAGCCGAATTACCTTGGGGTTAGTTTGGTAATTTAAGAATTTATATATATATATTCGGCATTTATGGAGAATTAAAATTAAAACTATAGTTTACATGACATTATGTAAAGGTTATAAGATTTTGTGGTTAGATTGTAATTATAAGAAATAAATTATTAAGGCCGAGAATTTAAGGGGCTAAGTTGTAATTTTTGAAAGTTATAATATTTAAAAGCTAAATACCAAAATATTAGTGTGACCTTGTAATTTAGCTAAATAAGAAGTTAAAACTCTATGCTATGATAAGATTAGAATTTAAATATAAAGTTTATGAATTAATGTGGTTGTTTTGTAAATAACCGAAATATAAGGGTAAGAATTAGATTAAAATAAATATAGGTCCTACATGGATATTTGGAGGAATTAGAAAGAAAGAATTTGATTAAAGGAGTTATGAGGTTTAAACTATGACTTATATAGTTATAAGGAATTTAAAGATAACCAATGATTATTACTTTTGGGTTAAAGGAGGAATAATGAAAACTATAAGAATTTATGTCCATATATGACATATAAATATAGTTAAGGAATTATAAGTTGTTATGTCAGCTAGACAAAAAAAATAAATAACAAATATAGTACATGTATAAATAAATACACATATGTACATTAAAGGATTTATAAATAAATCAAAAGGAATAACAAATAAGTTATACATAAAATCATGAGGTAATTAAAAGAAATAAACCTCACATGAAATAACAAATACGAGATTTGTTAAAAGATTCAATAGGATCATTATATAAGGGTAACATAAATTAACCCTCTCAGTTAATCCTATTCTAGGACTTTGTTTGACCAGACGTTGACCGGGAATTAAACAAGTACAGTCTACGGTGAACGGTATGGGATTCTTGCAACCTGTTTTCTACCGGATTACACCGGCTTGTGTGCTATCTGTTGTTTGAAATAACGACCAAGATAATTAATGTAAATGTTGTTTACTCTTGTGCACTGTTGTATTATTTTATGTGCGTGAATGATGCTGACTACAACGTGTATGTCCCACGCATACAAACACTACTATACCAGTGGATTAAATACCTGCGCTTCAGTATACCGAGGACTTGTACTCAAGTCTCTCACTAACTTCACTTTATAATAAACGTCATTATCCTAAACGTGATAATTGACAATACACATTGTGTTCTTGTTTAACGTCTTTATATGACACTTAACAATCTATACTACGAGAACGAGGAGCCCAGTTGGATCTGGCCATGCATGCTACAGGAGTTGTACCTGTCTCAGGTCGTCTCCTATTCAGTTATACGTCGCGACGGAACATTTCAGTGGAGAGGAAGACTCTATTCCTCTCGGGTTTCTAATGCCCATCAGTTCAGTGGAGAGGAAGACTTCATTCCTCTCGTGGGTTCTATTTCCCATCAGCTCTCAGTACAGGGTTTAACTACGTTATCTCCTGGGGACTAACTGCCCAACCTTTCTCTATAACGGGGTCACTATACCTCCACTATATTGATATACTTTTATACATCTGTCAGTCCCACTGTGTGGACCCGACAGCTATCAAATGATTCAGCTCAGCTAACTTGACCTTCTGAAGTCTTGTTCTATGTGACATTATTGTCCTTGTATGGATACTTGTTATTATCAGACTATGCTTGTTTACAGCTTTATAAAAATGAACTGCATGTGTTCGACAAAGTAGTTGGTGTGGCCCGGTAGACGATGGGCTGCACGTTTTCCATACCAGCATTGTTTGCTGAGCCCCTTTGGGGGCACCCCCATTTTTCAGGTACCTGAAGTTGAGAAGATTACCACACCGAGTGTAGGTGGGGTAGATTCAAGCTATGGGAGTCTTCTTATAGTTACTTGTTTTTACTTAAGTATTTTACATTAGAGTTTGATTCCTAGTATCTCGGATTGTATTCGTATTCAGACCGTGACTTTTGGAGATTGTATTTGGATTTAGCCTTGTTGGTCACAAGGGTGGCCAACGGCATTGTAATACCGCCCGGTTGTTGTATTTATTTCCGCTGCAGTTGTATTTTATTTGGGAGTGATCGCCGTTCAGGTTATTGGATTCGGGTTGGGTGTACAGGCGGCTTGGGCTAACAAGAAGAGAAGAGAAAACTAGCTCTGTATTGTATTCGAAAAACAAGAGTAATCCCACACACGTCAACTTTTTTTTTGAATGAAGGTAATGATATATATGTGAATAAGAGTTTTACAAAAGTGACATATAGAGGACTATATATCAGATCTCTAAAGTGATACAAAGGCGGCAGAAAGCCATCTATTAGGGGATAGGGGGAACATTGGATCCAATGCCCATGACATTAGGTGCATAGTATCTTATCCAGCGCCTGTAGATCTTTATTGGAACTGGCCATCTTTGTCCAGATAATGGCTTTTGTTGGCTGCTTTGACATCGGAGACGACAAGTAATGGGTCTTTTGCTTGGTTGGCCATCGCTCGCTTGCATCGCTCTATCCATATGTGGTAAACAATGCTTGCAATGGCTGCTTGCTTCACTAAGTCGATCGGGCGATTCCTTTTACAGTAGCGGGATATCCATTGAGCGCAGCTGCGTAGACTAGTTCTCTGTTGGTAGGGATCCTCAGCCAATCGCATATCGACCACCAAACCCTGTTAGAGAACCTGCATTGAAAAATAGATGGTGGCTAGTCTCTTGAGCATTCTCACAGAGCCAGCATCGGTTAGCAAGACATATGCCCCAAGCTTGGAGCCTATCACAAGTTTTTAATCTACCTCTAAGAGTGATCCATAAAATGAATTTCGCTTTCGGGGTGGACCAGGGTTTCCAACATATTTTGTGCCAAACAAACGTCCTGGGGGGTGAGAAACATTCTTATAGAGTAAGCTAACCCGAAGATTGGGAGCGTGTGAATGGAGTAAAGAGGTGGCATCCTCCGTGGACCCGCATTGGTTGACCCACCAGTTTCTCGCTTGCATGATGGACTTCCAGGTCCAGGGATCATTCCCTTTGGCGTTGACCATCCAGATATTTTGGGTAGTCAAGAAAAACTGTGGATCCATTGGATCAACAATCGCTCAGGCTCGTTGGTAGTAGCGTAGGTAGTTTTGACCATGAAGCACATGTTCCATTTTTGGATATCTCTAAGGCCAAGGCCTCCCTGTTTCTTGGTGCCCGTGATGGTCTCCCAAGCCACAGGGGGGGTGGTGTTGTTGTCAGAATCTCCAGACCAGAGGAAGGACCGGAATTGTCTAGTGATGTTTTTTATGACGTTTTTTGGGATGGAGATGCATGAGACCCAAAAACCAACAATACCAAAGAGCGAGCTCTAAAGCAGGGTGAGTCTACCCGTAAAGGAAAGGGATTTGCCAGCCCAAGAGGAGATGGACTTGCGGATACTATCCAAGAGGGGGTTGAAGTCAGAGTTTTTTGGTTTCCTAGCATAATAGGGATACCAAGGTAGCGAAAGGTGCCCTGGTTGAAACCAGTAAGTCTGAGAATATCATTCGCTACATGAGAGGGAACACCTCCCAAGAAAAGATCCGATTTGTGGGGTTAAGCTTGAGGCCAGAGGCCTCTGAGAAGAGTTTGATTTTGCTGAGAATGAGGGTAATAGAATTGAGGTCTCCTCTCAGAATAGAAGGGCATCATCGGGAAAGAAGAGGTGGTTAAGCCGGAGTTGTTACATGACGGGTGAAGGCTGAACCCTGGGCTTAAGGGGAGTTGATCAAGAAGCCGAGAGAACATATCCATAACCATGACGAAGAGGTAAGGGGATGGGATCTCCTTGGCGAAGCCCTCTCTCTCCTTTGAAAAAGCCAGATGGGGACCCATTTATGTTGATAGAGAAGGAGGCAGTAGTAACACATTGCATGATCCAGTTGATAAACTCCGGGGGGGAAGTTTAGGAAGGAGAGAGTGCACTGGAGGAAGTTCCAATCAACCGTGTCAAAAGCTTTCTTTATCCAATTTTATCATGCAGCGGGGGGAGATATGGGCTCTTTGATAGTTTTTCATTAGACAAGAGCAGAGTTGGATATTGTCAGATATGAGGCATCCTTTGATGAATTCCCCTTGGTTTTTGCTGACCAGAAGGGGGAGGGTATCCTTCAGCCTGTTCGCAAGAATTTTGCTGATAATTTTGTATAGGGTATTACAACAAGAGATGGGCCCTGAAGTCACGGGGGTAGAGGCGGCATCTGATTTGGGGATAAGCGTGATTAAGGTGGTGTTGACCTCCTTGAGAAGTCTGCCTCCATGAAAGAAGCCTTTAATTGCCAAGCAGATGTCCTCCCCGATGACATTCCATGCTGCTTTGAAGAATTTTGCAGTATATCCGTCCGGGCCAGGGGCTTTGTCATCAACAATGGAGTGGAGAGCATTTTGGATGTCCCTATTATCCACAGGCCGGATTAAAGATCCCCACATGGATTGGTCTAGGGTCCTAGAGTTCCCTATGTTGAAGTCATCTAGGGTGCGCGAGAGAGGCTCCTTAGTCCCTAGAGCTCCTTGGAAGTAAGTAAGCAAACATGCTTCGATCTGTCCAGGGGATGAGCTCCACTCCATCTCCATTGGTTAGGAAAGCTATGGAGTTTTTGTTACGTCTAGCTTTGACAGCTCGATGGAAATAGGAGGTGTTTGAGTCCGCAAACTTGAGCCAACGGGTTTTAGAGAGTTGGCGGGAAAGAGGAGCTCATAGTAGTCCCTGGTGAGGAGATTGTGCCTCAAGGACTTCTCTCTGGAGATAAGGTTTTGGTTCCAAGGTTCGCGCTCCATCCTAGTTTGAGTGTCCCCAGCTCATCTCTGATGGCTTGGCCTTTATTCCCTAGGGAACCGAATTCAGATTTATGCCAAGAGGATAAGCCAGCTTTGAGAACTTTAAGTTTGTTGATGATATAGTAAAGGCGACTCCCTTGAGAAGGATGATTCCAGGCTTCGCGCACCAGAGGGAGGAAAAAGGGGTCATTGGTCCAGAAATTAAGAAATTTAAAGCTCCTTTTACTAGGCTTAGAGATGGGGAGGGTGATGATCATTGGGCTATGGTCCGAAACTAAGGGGGGAAGGAAGGTAGCAAATCTGGTTGGGAAGGCCAGAATCCATTCCTCATTAACTAGGACCCTATCTATTTTCCCGAGGACCCGACTGTGGTCGTATTGGTTATTCCACCAGGTGTAGAAGCGCCCGTAGTATCTGAGGTCTTGAAGGTTTGCCCTGGATACACAGTTTGCAAAGTCACGATAATCTCCTGGGGGAGGGGCGCGGCAACTCAATCTGTCCTCTGCATATAGGATGTTGTTAAAGTCCCCAGCTACTACCCAGGGCCCAGTGATGTTGCGGCTAAGGTTGCAGATATCCTCCCAGAGATTGGATCTAAGGGTAGGATTGTTTCTACCATAGACAATAGAGATGGTGAAGGCGGAGGATCCACTAGGAGAGGCTTTGCAGGTAATCATTTGGTCAGAGCGGCTGGTTGGGGTGAGGTGGAGGATTGAGGGGTTGAAAAAGATCCAGATGCGGCCGAGGGGATGTGCATCGTAGTTATGAATGAAGCTCCAGTTAGGGAGGAGGCGACGCAAAATAGAATCATGATTGGGGAGGGAGACGTGGGTTTCAAGAAAACGAAGGCACAAAGCTTATTGCTTAAACAAATTTCTTAATCTCAAGAATTTGGGGTGGTCATTGCATCCCCTGATATTCCAAACCGTTAGATTCATAAGGACTGAGTGGTGGACGGGGGGAGGAGGGCCTGAGTGGCAGTGGCCTCATCAAGGAGAGAGAAGGAGTTGCCTAGTTGTAGCGAAAGGTCCTCTGCTGCGGTGACCGAGCTAACAGCTTAGGGGATTTCCCTTTAGTGGGATCAAATGCCAGGAGTCCGACTTGGCAGGATCAAGTATTAGCTGAAGGGAGGGGGACATGGGCAAGCCATCGGGGCTAGAAGAGGTTGGGATTGGATTGGTAGAGTGAAGGGGTGTGGATGCGGTTATGGGAGGCGGGTAGGAGAGAGGGAGATGGGGGATTGGCGCATGGGCATAAGCAGGGGTAGGGAGGACAGGCTGGGGAGGAGTTTGAGTGGAGGGGAGGATTGATGGGGAGGAAGATGCGGGGGTAGGGAGGATGGGTGAAGAAGAGGACGATAGGGGAATGGGATTCCCTTTGGCGGGGGCCAGGGAGGAGGCGATCGGGCAGCGGGCTGAGGAGTGCCCAAGCTAGTGGCAAGAGGAACAGGAACCGGTTCCCACTCATAAATCACCTTTTGGAAGATAGTACCTCCTGGGGTGCGGATTTCGATATCACGCAAGATGTCAAGGTTAAAGTCCACTTCTACTAGAGCTCTAGCATAGGAGATCCTGGATTTGGTGGCAGTGGATTGGTCTGAGTGAAGGGGATTTCCAATTTTAGAGCAAATTTTCTTGAGACTGGATGGGACCAAAGACTGATCGGGAGCTTAGGGAGCTGGATCCAAACTGGGATTTTGTTAAGATCCTTTGGATTTAAAGAGAGGTGGGGGAACCATTTTTTAAGGACAAGAGGGGATGAGTAAAGGAGCTAGGGCCCTTTATCAAGGACCTTCTGTAGGTCTTCCTGATTATCAAAACAGAATAAAAACCAACCATCCTCATGGAGAAGGGTTTTGGGGTGTGGGGACGAAGTTCCAAGCTCTTTTAATATATTCTTTGACCATGTTAAAGCTGTATTTCTTGCCCCATATATGGCCCACTAAGGCATTGCCCCAGTATTCTATTTCGGGAGAGATGTCCTCGTCCACTATACTCACATAGGGTGTATCGGTTTCATTATTCTCATTCAAATCCCCACGAAGGGACATTCTAGAACTAGCATTTTGTTTAGCAAGTAAAATATCCATAAAAGAAGGATTAGACTTCTGATTAGTAGGGTTGGAGATCTTACCTTCACGGGGGTTCGTTTGGCCATGGGGGGCCGGGGGCCGGTTGCAAGCCTCGAGGCGGGGGCGGCATCTGGGGCCGAAAGTTCCGAACTCAAAGCGGTAGAGACTGAAGATTTCTCCGTTGGGTGAGCAGCTAGTTGGACCATTTTATCAAGATCACCCGCCAAAGCAGAAGCTGGCCCCGATAATTCAACCACCAGTTCTAAATTGGGGTCTGAGATGTGTGCAGAATGCGTGGCCTCAAGAACCCCAAAACGAGGGAGCTGGTTGTCCGGAAATCAAACCCAGGTCAGGCGAGATATGGGCATTACCGAGGGGCTCATCGTCCGTGGAATCAGCAGGGTTCAGATATTTGACCACCCAGGGGTCAATATTGTCCCAAAATACTCTGGCCAACCGATAAAATCGGTGCCGCAGACACACATGGAGTTGAAGATACAACCCTGCTGGAGCATGGGCTGGCGACAGTGAAGGGGAGGCACCTACAGTCAACGAGGGGCTGGGACTGGCGACCAGGGATGGCTCACTTGAGCTGGGCACCGAGGGGGTCGTAGCAGGCAGCGTCCCTTGAAGCTCGGCAGTGGGAGGCGGGGCATGGACCAGGGGCGCTAGCAGATCCATGGGGCTCTTGGACCAGCGGCGATAACCCAAGGGGAGGAGGAGCGGAGACACCAGAGGCGATGGAGGCGCAAGGGAAGACTGAGGAACCGGAGCTCCTGTCGTCTGCGTCGCCGTCATCGGAACTGAACCACCGGTGGGAGAGTTGCAGCGGGGGTTGACGAGGAGGAGACACCCAAATGAGCGGTGTTGGGTCTCCGATTTGCCATAAGCTCGAACAGGGGAGAGAAGAGGGTAGGGGGAGCACCGCACCGGCAGGAGACTAGCCACCAGGCGGCGGCCTGACGGCGGGTCGGGGTTGCGTCGGCGGCTCAGGGCAGGGTGGCATTCGCAGAAGAGGCCAGGGATGGGGAGGAGGACTATCGAAATCGCGAGGAAGAAGAAAACTCCAGCGCGTGGGGCGCGTACCTTGGCAACGGGAATATTTTTAGAAAAATGGGGACGCATGACCTCACACACGTCAACTTTACAAAACTACTTTGCTACTTAAACTAAATAAAAAATATGAGATGGAAGAGAGGGGTTAGAACTCTAATTTTGGGTTTTTAGAAAGAACCTTTTGATATAAATAGTTAAATCTTATATATTCTAAAATCTTAATATTTGAAAAACTAATAATGATATAAATAAACCAAATATATCAAAATTCTTAAAATCTCATTCTATACAAAACTAGATCCATATTAACTATGTTTTCATATTTTTTTTATATATATATATTGTATTTTTTAGGTAAATTAATACTTATTATTTGTATTTTAGTGATATAAAAATGTAATATTAAAATATAGTTGAAAATTATAATGTGTACCAATGTATTCATTTCAAAATTCATTATAATATTTTAATCCTAATTATCAAGTAAAAATAATAAAAAAATTTAATAATTTATATTAATAAATTTTATTTTATTTATGTTTCAAAAATATTAACCTTTAATCATACATAAAATATTAAGTTCAGCTTATTTATGTATTATTGAACATAGTAGTAATAATCTAAATATTAATGTTAAGTATTCTTATAAATAAGTAAAAAGTAAAATGATATGACAAATGGATAGAGTTTAAAACCAAATCATAGATTCTCTGATGTTCGTAAAAATTAGTTATGGTTCTTAAAATGATGTGGCAGTGAGAGAAAGGAAAGAGAGTGTTAAGAACCCAAATTTGGGTTCTTTGATGATGCTCTAATACGTTCATAACACAGAACATAATAAAATATCTTAACAAATTAATAAAACATAACTTAACTAATAAACATACTCCTAACACTCCTCCTAAAATCATGCAGAACTGCACGATTTGCAACATAAAAATAAACATCTTCATTCAAGAACTAACATCTCTCATTCCGAGCTTTTTAATGAGAATGGGATATCTCCTCCCTGGCAAGGTCTTAGTTAACAGATTGGCTAGCTGATCCTTCGAGGTCACAAATTCAATAGAATTCAAACCATCTCCCAGCTTCTCCCTTACAAAATGAATATCCAATTAAATATGTTTCGTTCTTTCGTGCAAATTATTCCTCGCGATGTGGATAACAGATTGGCTGCCTGATCTAACTGGTACTAGAGTTATTCCTTGCACCCCCAGCTCACTCAACAATCTAGTCAACCAACTAAAATCCGCGGTCACCTGTCTCATCGTCCTATATTCATATTCTGAAGAAGACAACGCAACATATCTTTGCTTCTTAGATTTCCATGACAATGGACTCCCCCCCAAACATATAAAATAACCACTAATTGAACACCTAGTATTGGGACAACCAGCCCAATCAGCATCACCAAAAAAAAAGTCATAATCTTTTTTGTTATTAAACAGAAGTCCATAACCACTAGTTCCTTTAACATATTTCAATGTATGCAAGGCTGCTTCAAAATGCATAACAGAAGGAGAGTCCAAAACCCGACTCAAAACCTGAATAGCATAGCATAAATCTGGTCTACTATGAGAAAGAAAACACAATTTTCCAACCAAACATCTATAGATGCTAGGGTTATCCAAAACCTTACCTTCATTTTTTCTTAGCTTAACATTGACCTCTAAAGGACTAGCCACAGATCTCAAACTGTCACATCCAAACTCTTTAACCAAACTATCACAATAAGACTTTTGTAACAAAAGTATTCCATTCTCAACATGCAAAAACTGCATACCCAAGAATAACTCAAAACACCTAAATCCTTAATCCTAAATTTCAGGTCAAGACTTGTTTTAATGGACTCGATTAACTCTAAATCATCTCCAGTAACAAGAATATCATCCACATAAATATCCAGAAAACACACTTTTCCCTCAGTTTTCTTTGAATATAAAGAGTAATCATTCATGGAATGGCTAAAACCAAAACTCCCCAAGAATTTTCTAAGTTTCTCATGCCACTGCCTAGAAGCTTGTTTTAGCTCATAGAGAGCCTTTCTTAATTTACAAACCTTCCTAGAATTTTCTAGCTCATGACCTTTAGGTATCTCCATAAAACAATCCCCACAAAGGTTCCCATGAAGGAAGGCACACTATTATAGAAATAGTTAAGGACAACACTTCAAAGACAACAGTTACCTTTTTAATGTTGTGTTTGATACAATAGTTAAGGACAACACTTCAAGGACAATGGTTAATCTACTAGTTGTCTTAATTAGTTATAAACAACAGTTTTTTCTAGAAAAAAAAGGTATGGCCCTCTCTATAGATTTTTATTCAAATGACAATGGTACCCCTAACAAAAAAGTTTATACCTTTCGTATCCTAGCTAGGGAATATGATAAACTACACTAGATATTGGGGACAACGCAGTACGGAAGTTTAGTGCGGGAGATTGAATTTTCAAGCTCAGTACGGAATATTAAATATTCATTTGTGCCATGTTAACCGCCTCAGCCCCTCACTAAATCATGTGTGTAATTAAAAGTTGGAGTAACCATCGCAAAGAAAACAGCTCTGGCTATTGAGAAAGAAGAAAACACTTAAGAAAATTGAATGATCGAGGGAGACGATTAAGGGAAGATTTACTGATTTTCCAAATTGAGGTACGTTGATTTGGTTTGACTGGATTTTGATTTGGTTTTAGGGTTTGATTCAACCAAATCTGTGTCAGCAATAACTCTCTATCTTTATACTCTCGATTGAACAAAACATGATTTTATTTCCATTCATCCGTGAGTTATGCTGTAGATTGACTCTCCCTGGAATGGAATCAATGTTCGCTGCATTTTAGCCACTCTAGTCTTCTTTAGCCTCTACCGACAACCTATTATACCTTCTTGCCTCTTAACTCAATCTGTTTTCTTTTTCTCCCGAATTGTACTACTCTGCTCTTTTAAATGTGTTTCTATATTCCACTGTTGTAACCATGCGAGAAAGGCCCCGTGCCTAAGTATCGCTTACTGTCTGGTTCTCCAATATTTATAAAAAGACTCAACTAAGCCACAAGAGTGCTGTAAGTGGTGGACTCGTATTTCCAGACTGGTGGAGCTTCTTTTGTCTTCTTGTAGTATCGAGTAAGACAGTAGATTTTAACAAGTATCATTCTGAACTTAGAATTCTTACCCTTACCTCTTGAGTGCATACGACCCATGGTTACTCAACAATAGTCACACTCACACACCTCAGATGCTCTCTCTTCGGTGCCATGGTTGGTACTTGTAATAATTAAGTATGAACTTTATCTTAGAGATCTTGAAATCCCTAAGGAAATCTAGGATATAATGTTTTCCAGCCAAAAAGGAAAGCCCCCTTACCCCCTATCAAATCAGAAGCCAAAGAACCCTAGAACCCTAAAGCACTCAATCGTCCTCCCTCCCCACGTTTTGAACTCCTGAACCTTGATTAAACATTAAAATTCACCGAAATCACCGCATAAAGACGTTTTTCAATCCCATCGCTACTATTATCATCATTTAGCCACCAAATCACCTTCAAAACGTGAAGAACACTACCAATAACCAGTAGCTAGAACCCCAAGTCGAACTCAATTCAGATTCGGCACCAACGAGGCTTCCGAAGAATTCTGATGAATATTATCTAGAATCCGAAGATAAAATATGTTAGAACTCTGCTTTTCTGATTACCCACCACTTTATTAGCTTTTAGCTCAAATTTGGGTTCAAACTGACCCTTCCCGGTTTTTTGAGTTGTCTGTTGTTTCTGTTTCTCTGTGTAGTAACTTGTTCATTAAGTTTCGGCCATAATTCAAAGTCAATTTTAGATCTATCAATTACTAGCACGCTTATAATCTTTCAGGCTACATGCCTATAAATTTTGAGTTGAGGACACCATCAGGAAGCGCACGAACGCTACTGTTCGTGCTAGTCTGTGTCCTCGGACGGCCTATTCAGGGTCCTGAACGGCCTGTCCGTGGCCATAGACGGTCTCGACGGTGGCGGGATTTAATTTTTCTAAGGTTTTTAATACATGTTCTGGCCCATGAACACCCTCTCCGTGGCCCTAGACTTTCAAAATCTGTTTTCCCACAATTTCAACTTTTCACATTATTTAGGTTAATTAGGGTCCGTGGGTTCGGACATTAGGTACGTGGCCACGGATAGAATTAAATTTGACCTTATTGTACTTTCGAAACCCTAATTTAGGTAATTTCATTTCAACTTTAAGTTTTAGTTAAAAATGTCAAAAAAACACAAAAAAATGGAAACTCACGTACTTAAGTTTAACCGACTTATAAAAAGCCGTAATAGCAGAATTAGAGTAAAAACGACTTAGAAGGGTAGCGAAAGTAATTTGAGCCCGGAAAAGTTAAATACCAAGCCAAGCCCCCGAACACTCGAACTCTACCTTTCCTAATTTACAATAGGTTAAAATTAGATGGCGGCTCTAATTAGGTTTCAGTGAGCTAACTTAGGATTTAATAATTGCAGTTATATGACTAGTTATTAAACTTAGGTTATAAGTGGACCTAGAACCCGATCAGATCCTAATCAACCCGAATCAACATAGGATAAAGGTTCATAAACCAAGGTTCAAAGTGGTTTCATGCGTATGGTAGATAGAAGTGGTTTCTTTTAAGAGGCTGGCAGCCTATGATTATCTTGGGTAACTCTTGTTTTAATTACACAATTAGAATGAATCTTAGGTATGTGATACTTACCTAATATAAGTACTTGTTTACGAAAAAAATCAAGGTTGGTCATTTTCGAAACTATTTGTATTAAAAAAAATATCATTTTATAACCTATTAGTTTTCTTAAATTGTTTTTTCTTTCTGTCTTGAAACAATCACGTCCCACTTTCTTATAAATTTGTAAGTATTTGAGGAAGAAGAGGAAGATTGATCAGAAAAGGATAACATCTTTTATTGATGCCTTAATTTCATAGACAGACTAACATAACTATGCTACTATCCTTCATCTGTTATATATACTACAGACCATACCGACCTAACTGATGCATATACACATAGGGTTAAGTCTGTTAACATTAACAGTGCAAAAGAAAGTGCCTAGCGGAGTTTCTATGAACTATTATTTATCTTAACACCACTTCTCAAAGTTTACATTTGGAGGAGTGAACTTTTCCAATAAAAGCTAGTTACTCTACTACGCATACTTGTGAGTGTTACTAGCTTAGTCACACTTGTTTCATTCCCAGTTGCTGGATGATAGAAGACTAGTTTTTTCCTGTTAAAGTTTTGGTTAGTATTTCTGCTAACTGTTGGTGTGAGATGAAGAAATGAACATTGATGATTCCCTTTTTTTTGCTCCCTGATGAAGTGACAATCCACCTCGAGTGTTTTGTGCGCTCCTGAAAGACGGGGTTCTTCGCAATGTACACAACAGACTGGCTATCAGAACTTAGTGGTGTGGGGATTATCTCTTCAACTCCAAGTTCATGAAGTAACCTTGAAAGCCTGCTAAGTTCAACAGTGGCTTGTCTTGTAGATCGATACTACACCTCTCTGCTGATGACAAGGCCACAATGGTCTGCTTTTGGCCTTCCAAGAGACTAGTGAACCTCCTAGCTCCACATAATAACTGTTTATTGGACTTCCGTGTGTGGTACAACCCTGCCAATCTGCATCACAATAGACAGTTAGCTTATAAGTTATTAAATTTAGTCCATAGCTATTGTTCCTTTAATATAACGAAGGTTGTACAGCTGCCTTGTAATGTACATCATGGTTCCTTTGAAAATTGATTGAGCACTTGAATTGTAAGAAAAAGGTCAGGCATAGAGCGAGCTAAGAAGCCTACTTTACCTACAGCTTCTGTAGAGCGGAGATCTTTAGTGCAACTACCCGAATCCTTTAAAAATTTGGTATTTAGTTCTAATGGTGTTGCAACAACTCTTTCATTCTCACAATTAAATTCACATATCATATCTTTAGAATATTGTTTTTGCACATCAATTATTCCTTCTACAATGTGTAAAACTGCATCCCAAGAAAGTAAGATATTTATCCTAAATATTTAATTTTGAACTAGTTGTGGAGTTGTTCCTTGATCTGTTAAATCATATCTAAATCATCTCTTGTCGCAAGATGTCATCAACGTAGACAACTAGGTAAACTGGTTCCTTTTTTGTATTCTTAAAAACAATGAGTAAGTATTCAAAGACTGTTGAAAATCAAAGTTGTACAGAAAAACACTCAATTTCTCATGCCATTTCTTAGAGGCTTGTTTCAATCCATAAAGTGATTCCCTAAGTTTGCAAAGTTGGTTGTTTCTCTAGTTGTACATCCTAATGGAATTTCCATATACACTTCTTCTTTCAAGTCACCATGTAAAAAGGCATTATTTATGTCAAGTTGGGTTATTATTCAATTTTGTTTGCAGCTAATGCCCTAACGTAGTAGTAGTAAACTTTACTACGGGTGAGAAAGTTTCTTGATAGTCAATTCCATATTTTACGTGTATCCTTTTACAACTATCCTAGCTTTATGCCTTTCATTTGTGCCGTCAGCTTTGTATTTTAATTTGTATACCCATTTACAACCTATTGGTTTCTTGCCTCTTGGTAATTCTACAATGTTCCAAGTCTTATTTCTCTCTAATGCTATAAACTCTTCCTTCATGGCCTCTATCCAGTTTTTATCCTTAATGGCCTCATAATAATTAGAAGGTTCAGTTCTTGATTGATTGAAACAGTAAAACAATAAGGCAAGGAATTGGTTTCAAGTATACCTACTCTTACTGTTTATGTGGCAACATCATAGAGCATAGGCAGTAACTTTCATCAAATGTGACATTTTTATCAGCATTGAAAACATAAACAACATTCAGTCTTCAATTTAAAATGGAAGAAAAGGATTCAGGTACTTAGCTGATGTTTCCATGGTAGTAGTGTTCTTCTTGGTTGTTGCCGTACCCTGTACCCACTATATTGTCCTCTAGGTATCTTGGTTGTTCTCTGGCCCTTGAGGATCTGTGCACGATTTCTCTTTGAGATGTTGCTGAGAAAACTTGATGTTCATCTTCTTGTACTGATATTCTCCTCTCTGTTCGTGAGTGGCTTTATGTTTCTGTTTTCTCACATGTTTCTTGCTCAATAGAAAGAGGATTAATAGATTGTGTATAGAGATTTGAAGGGTAAGATTCCACTTCTGTTTCATGGGGAAGACTAGGTGCTAAATATTTTACATCATCAGATTTGTGTTCATCTCTAAAAGGGTAAATGTTTTCATAAAATCTCACGTCTCTGTTGACTAAAACTCTCTTGTTATCTAGGTCAAACAGCTTGTACCCCCTCTTATTAGGTGCATATCCTAGAAATATACACTTTACTGATCTAGCTGCAAACTTGTCATTGAGATTCTGATATATGTGAGCAAAGGCTAAACATCCAAAACATTTTTAAGCTCTTCATAGTTGGGATTTTTACCATATAAAATCTGATAAGGAGCAATACCTTTCAGACTCTCTAGTGGCACTCTTTTATACTGTACACTTCTGTGAGAATACTCTCCCCTCAAAACTTATTTAGCAAACAAGAGTGAATCATTAAACTTCTTGCAGTTTCCAAGATATGTTTGTGTTTCTTTTCCACTACCCCATTTTATTATGGGGTGTGGGCACATGTAACTTGATGAATAATTTCTTTATTTTTCAAAAATTTTGAGGTGGTTCTTGAGCTTCCCAATTCATAGGCATTATCTGTTCGTATAGCTTTTACTTCTTTTCCAAATTGCAGTTTCACTATGTTCAAAAAATTTAATAATAATTGTAAAGGCTTTTGATTTAGCAGCAACAAGGTGTACCCAGGTAGCTCTAGAATTACTATCCACAAAAGTTACAAAATAACTGGAACCATCATGTGTTTTAGTTTGTAAGAACCCTAAACATCTATGTGCACAAGATCAAAGATGATATTAGCTATGGAACCTTTCTTTTGAAATGGTAAACATTGACTCTTGCCTCTGTTACATGGTTCACAAAAGAATTGTCGTTTACAAGTTTTCTTATCTATGAGCTTCAGTTTTTCTATCTTAGCAACTGGAAAATGCCCTAGTCTATGGTGCCATAAAGACAACACATCTTTATAGTCAAAAACACTAACTAAAACATCTTTCACACACGCTGAAGTAGAAACATTTTCATTCCTTTGATCACAGTAAACATCTAGCACGTAGACTCCAGATTTGTATCTCCCTATTTGTTGCTCAAGGTAATTTCTTGAGTCCTGGAAAAACAACAATAATATCAAAATGAACCTGCCTTTCATATCATGAGTAAGCTTACCTACTGATATTAATTTGAATCTAAATGCATGAACATGTAGCACATCAGTGAGAATTATTTTGTCATTTATCCTAACAGTTCCTATGGAGCTAACTTTTTTGTGGATGTCGATCGAGGATGGCCACAGTTTGCTCTTGTCCTAATGTTCTGATTTCATAGAATAGATTAAGAGCAAAGCATAAATGTTGAGAAGCACCAGTGTCAAGAATCCATTCAGTATTCTTAATTCCTTTTAAAACACTTGAATATAAGCATGAATCTTTTTGTTCTAAGAAAACAGTCAAGCAATCATATTCAACCGAAGGATTAGGAATCTATTACCAACAAAGCCGTAATTTGAAGTTGCTTGAGAGTTTGATGCATTTACTGCTTCTTGACTCTTTACCAAGTGCGCCAGAACTTGGTTCAATTTTTCAGTGGTGAAGGTCTTCTGATACCTTTCTTTTCCGAATTCCTTTTATTCTCCTTCGACACTTGATGTTACGACGAGTTTCTTGTTCTTCCCTGGCCTTCAATTCAGGGGATAGCCTATCTTCTCGAAGAAACACTCTTCAATGTGTCCTGCCTTGTGACAGTGAACACATTATAAGTTCTATCATCTTGGTGACTTCCTCTGCTTCTTGCTAGGGTTCTGGAATGTTGTTGCCGCCGCTTCTACAGTGAAAGGTAGAGGGTTTTCTTCTACCGTAGTCATTCGAGTCACCCCTTTCCGCCTTTTTTCTTGTATAAACAGGGAATAAATTTGCTCAATTGTAGATAAGGGCTTCATCATCAACAAATTGTCCCGTACATTTCCATATCAAGGGTGAGTACGCTTGAGGAATTTCATGGACCACTGTACCCAAATATACTCCCGCAGCTTATTGGATCCTTCACAATTACAGACAGGCAAAGGATTGGGAGAATCCAACTCATCCCTTTGTTTGGTGTTGGCTAGGTTTTGTTCGGGCACATAAAAATGGGTCGCGTTTCCCTCCTCGAATTTAATGTTCAATTATGCCCAAATCTAGGCTACAATTTCACAAAATAAAACACTCTTCACTATTTCTTTTTCCAAACTTGAAAGAATCCAGGAGATTACCATGTTGTTGCAGCGTTGTGAGGCTCAGATTCTTGCAGGCGAGTTCACAGGTTTTTCAACGTTCCATTGATGAACCCTACCTTGTTCTTGGCAGACAATGAAATAAGCATGTTTCTTTTCCAGGTTATAAACCCGATGATCTATTGTACTTGTTTGCAGTCAAGATTATTCTAGGAAGATTTGAGTTAAGTAGAGGATAAGAATCGTCACCTTTCTCATCACTGTCGAACTTTTTCCCTTCTTCCTCGTTTGCGCTGGTGGATACTTTCTCCTTTCCCGTAGGATTTTGTTCAATTTTTGCCCCTTAACTATCCGTCATGCTTCCGATTCAGAGTAAAACAACTTTTGTTTCACGATGATCCTTTGATGGTGGAAATCAGGAGTAGGACATGGCCTGCTCTGATACCATGATAAATTTGTAAGTATTTGAGGAGGAAACGGAATATTGATCAAGAAAAGGAATGACGTCTTTTATTGAAGCCTCAATTTTAGAGAACAGACTAACATAACTATGCTATTGTTCTTCTTCTGTTATATATAATACAGACCTTGACCGACCTAACTGATGCATATACACATGGGTTCAAGTCTGTTAACATTAACAGTACATAAGGAAATTCACTAATGGTTACTATGAACTACTATCTATCTTAACATTCTTTTATATTTCTACCATTCATTGTCTCTTCTAGATGAATAAGTTTGTTACTGTGTCAAACATTTAATTGTTAGATTTTTTTAGACCATAATTTGATAATGTCATTTCCTCATCTTAAACTTGATACATTTCCATGCAACATAGTTCACGGCGGTGGCAGATGCAATTTATAACCTATGGGGTTATAGGACTCTACAGGTTTATTAAAATTAGTTTGCATATGTAACACCCCTCTCAGTAATCACGATATAATCTCTCACGTAGCAATAAATAAAACGTCTCGCAGCGAAAAAACAAATAACCATTACAAAACTCACTCGGGTGTCACCGGCCGTTACCCGCCCATGCAAGCAACGCAGCCAAACTACATCCAACTTCCAATACAAATAAACTGCTAACCGCAGTGATAACGAGAAACTCCTATACATCATACTAAGTCCATAACCATAAACATCGACAAGTGAGCGACTACCCAATCCTGAAAAATACATAACCTTACCATAAGACCATACACCATCTTCATTGCTATACAACATCTCCAATTACCCTGTTCCTGCTCTTCAGCTCCGACAATGATCAACAACCTGTAATGGTGTAGTATCAGCGATAGACACTGAGTATGCCGGGCCTGGACCCTAATGGTCACTTGTCATTTTAACCATCTTATTATTAGATTGGTTTCATGCTTTTTCTTTTTACAGTTATAATCAAAACTGAAGCATAAATGTATAATATACATAATCAACCATCCAAATATCCATAAACATTTAACCATCCATCCAATCCAAACAGTCATAGAATAAATCAAACAACATTTGTATATCGAACGTATCGAGTATCAACAATATATTGTACAATGTACAATCGTCGTAGTGTTACCATCCACTGTCAATTTATTTTAATTTGGCTTTCAAGCCCCATCCATATGTACAATGTACATTCGCCGTAGCGTACAGTTTCCATAGTTAATTTACCTTAGCCTTGAAGGCTCCATCCAACCATCAACACACAATAAAATAACCACAAGTTTAACCGATGAACAACAAAGCAAAACAACGAGAATAATAAACAAGTATAAAGTCTCGTCCATGGTTTTGTTCGCCTCTGTATAAGTCTCAATTGTTTTAGTTGTTCATACCTAGTGACAATGTCTCGTTAAAACGACATGTCTCTAGTTACCCATATATTATGGCGGGTCACCCACGGCAGTAGCCACTCCAACGGTAGAGTCTCCGACCAACGAGCCATTCTAGCTCACGGGAAATTTTCTTGATACTTACGGACCTGTACGCGGACATCCTGGTATCGTTTTTGTGATCACAGCGCGCACCAAGAGCCACATCCTCTTGGCTTTACTTCCATTCCATTAATTAATAATTATACCATCGCATCGCATTACCAAATTTTCTAACACAGCAGACTAAGGTCATTAGTCCAATCCGGAGTCTGTAAACTCGGGATCCAGTGCTAGATACAAGAGCGGCGTATAGAAAGGCCAATGCTCCGTATAAAAGTCTCAGATAATATGTGTATGTTATTATCATAGTGCTACAACGTTTTACTTACGTTCCTTATATTTCATATAAGATAGCACCATAGCCGCTAGTTCGTTTTATATATATAGGTTCATATATACGAACCATACTGTTAACTCAACAACAGTAAATAATAAGCAGCTATAAATATACAGTTCATGCATATTAATTATCACATTCAGACAAACAATCTTATCACAGATCACACAGATGTCTGAACTGAGGAAGCCCTCAGGGACAATCAGAGGCACATAACAACATACAAGTTATATCAACCAAATCCGAGCCCAAGGAGCAACCTTAGGACAACTCGGATCAAACCCCTTTACATACCGTTCACCCTGATTGTATTACGGTGGAGTATGAATCAGCAAGATCCTGCTCCGTGTAGTCCGCTAGCTCGTCGAGCGTCTTGTCAGAGGTACAATCTAAACGGTAATAAACTATAAGTCAGTCTCCATGACTAACTACATCCGGTATCTCCGAATAATAAGTAACCCCGACAGTTCACCCCTGTTTTCTACAGTTGTTCGTTACGGGTTTCTCTAAAACAGTCGGTTTTGTTACTTATAACGCGTACGTCATAATATTTCAACTGTTAAGTTTAATTCACTATTTCCTTTTTAATCTTATCCACCATCTAGTTTAGGTACGTAACCCATAGTTGCATGTATGCATGCATGATTATATTATATTATATTCTTTTTCTTATTGTATCATTTATTTTATTGTATGCTCTTTCGTATTGTTTTATTTTCCCACCATCCTTCATAATTCGACATTGTATAATCCCTTTATCTTTAGCAAATAATATTTGCTTCCAAAACTCATAACTTATAGTTCGTAACTATATTTTTTTTAATAACCACCACCATTAAATCATAGGATTTCCAACCAAAATATATATCCACCTTATATACATTACTCTTGTGTATGTATATTTTACCACGTAGGTAACTTCCATGAGTTTAATAAACTCTTATATTTTATGTTACTTTTTATCATCTTTTATTAGATGATTATTCCCATTAGTTGTATCATATTGTACAACTTATATTAAGATGATTATCCTAATAAGTAACATTTTATGTTGTAATTACAACTCCTAAGGTTTATTCAATAAATACCTTAGCTTATAAATCCCATTTTTTTATAGTTTGTCACATTTTTTTGTGAGTACCCTTCCTTATATTAATTCCATTAAACCATATAATGTATAACATTTATGACATTGTAGACCATAGTCTAAAATTCATTTTCCAACTCTTATTAATTCGGTATAGCCCTTGAATTTATTTAAATTCCCTTTTGCCCACATAACATATGTAATGTTATACCAAAATCTAATATACCATTTGATATGATATTTTTATTTCCTTTAACTTATAACCTATAGTTTTTATAAAAACTATTTATATTGCCTCATAGGCATATTAAACCTTACACTTTTCCTTAAACCATAATTTCCTTTATTTACAAAATCACCCCTTTCTTTTTACCATGTTATATACCATTTAATATAACATTTCTAACTTACAAAAGAGTATAACCTATGGTTATTTTTTGTAAATTCCGAACAGCCCTTGTGCTATTCTAATTGCCATTTGGCCCTATTTATAACATATAGTTACCATATCATTAAAACTATATTTTATACACATAACTTATTAAATTCTCTTAATAATTCTAAAAATCACCAAATTCCACCAAAGGGTTATAAATATCCTTATTAACCCATATACTTTCAATATTTACCATTCCACCATATTTTTCTCCAAAGTGTCATAATGACATTATAACTATTATTATACATATTAGTTCATTTTAAATTCCAAAATCCACCAAATAAATTCCTAAAAATTCCTAATAGCCCATGGGTGTTTAAAATACCATTGTACACCCTTTATTTTTGGTAATAACATATTTACCACATATGTTATAAAAATATTACCTTAAGATACTTATCTTATTATAACACCTTAAATAAGTTATTTAACTTATCTAATTTGGTCAAAACCTATCATATGGTCAAGGTTGACCACCTTAATATTTCCTTGACCACCAATTCCTTATAATTACGGTTTGCACCCAAACTTTCTAGAAATCACCATTTAACCCCAAAACTTTACAAAATCTTATAAACTTTATTTTAACTCCATTTTACCTCTCATTTTCGGCCTTATTATTCTAAAGCCCCCAAATTTAATTTAATTACACCTAATACCCCATTTATTTTCGGTAATGCATTTATACTACTCAAACTTAATTAAAAGCTTGTAAATGCATAAATAAAATGGCCTAAAATACATGGCCTTATTACAAACATTGGCTTGCAAAATAAATTACACATAAATGTCCCAAAAACACTTATAATTCTCGGCCTCACCACACACTTTCCATTTAATTACCAAACTTCCACATAATGTCTTAAATTTGACATTTATGTTACTTAATCACTTAGATAAATTTACTAAGCCATTTCTTTAAACATTTTAAGGTCAAAAATGACCTTATTACCATGTTCTCTCACGGCAATTAATATAGAAATAGCTTAGAACATTTTAACTTAGCAAAGTTAATGTTTAAGTGATTTATACCTTGATTTAGCTTGAATAATTCCTTGTTTGAATTCGGCCAGCCTTAGATAAAATTTCCAAAGCTTCTCTTGCATGTTTCAAACAGCAAACAAGGCCTAGTTAGTCTCCAAGAAAGATCTAACCATAAGGAGTAATTTAATGTAAGATTTAAGGCAAAAATCACCTTAAAAATGCAAGGGAAGTTCAAAGTGGTTTCGACCTGAACCAAACACACCACAAGGTGTTAGATCCACCATATTGACATAGGAAATAGTTAGATCTCGAAATGCTACCTTGTTGTTAGGTTTTACCTTGGAAAAATGCCTTAAAAGAGGGTATTTCCTTTGGATCTCGGCCATCCTTGCTCCAAATGGCTAACCAACAGATTCCACATGAAAAGGAGAAGAAGGTGAGGCTATGACCAAAGTTTCACAGCCGAACTTGAAGGGAATCAAAAGTTATGAGCTTAAAGCACATTTTTACCTTAAAATGTAGATTTGGACAACCTTGGTCCCTCTACTGGTCTCAACCGAGTTTAGCTCTTGTTCTAACCTTAGAACACTGAGAATAAGCCATAGGAATTGATGAGCCACGAAATCTAGGTGTTGGTAGTGAAGAGATGAAGAAAAAGAGCTAAAAATGACATTAAAACACTTACATTAAGAGCTTAGGAGCTAGGTTTGCCTTCCATGCTCAAGAACACACTTGAGAGCTTCAAAGGAAGGGGAGAGCTCGGCTGGGCAGAAGAGAATCGGACAAGGAAGGGAGAAATGAGTGGAAAGGCTTGAATTATTTGAAAAAGTAAGTTAATTTTCAAAAAGTAAATGTATTAGGTAGGAATTATTGTCAATCAAGGACTTATGCTGCCTCCTCTCTTATTGCAGCCGATTTCCATGGTCCAAGTGGGTCAATTAATTGACCATTGACCATACTTGGTCAATTTGACTCATGCGGGCCCCACTTTAGGGTTTTATTAATATTTTAATATTAAATTTGTAAAAATTCGTAAATTTCTGGAATTAAATTCCTAATATCATATAATATGATATTTTATTATATTTAAAGGTATTTATAACCTTTTAGCCCATTTAAAACCAATTTAGAAGGCGATTACACAAAAACGTGCTTTAAGGAGTTTTAGTGCACATTTTGTGTCGCAAGGTGTTTCTGGGCTTGGTTTTCTTTGACAACGGTTTTTTGTGTTCCTTACATGATACTTGATCATGGTATTCAATTTTATATCATTTAGAGGTCATTTGATTTTTAAGGTTTTCCTAGAGCACCTTTTTGCCCTTTTTGACCTTGAAGCATGTAAATGCTTTTTCTTTGTGTTGGAGTGTTGTCCAACGGTTATAATATGTTTAGTAATGTGTTAATATGCTTAGGACAAATTTTTAGGTCCTAAGTAGTTCATTTGGGTATTTATTTACCCTTAGCAGTCAAAGGGTGCAACATCTTGATTTGTGTTGACCACTGTTGTTCTCAGTTGACTTTTAAGGCATGTTTAGGCCTTAATTAATGTGATTAAATATTTAATCCATGCTTTAATAATTTGGGGTATTTCAGTCTACCCCCCTTAAAAAGACTTCGTCCCGAAGTCTCTTAATCAAATAGGTAAGTATATATAAATGTATAACTACCCATTGTTCCCATAATGTATATCTATGTGATATATCATTTACACACATCGTATTGCGCTTATACAGCACATAGCCATCACGTTGTGGCGTTAGTTCAATCATATATGGATATAGGTGATCCATCAGCACCATCATTTCCTATCAGTTCTACCAACCCTGACAACCTCCCTGAGGTGTCCATAACATTCCATTGTTCCACATTCCATATCTAATGATTCATTTCGTATCTAGGCGATACCATATGTAATCATTCTATAAAGCAATATGAATACATATCACAAATAGCATAAGAAAAGTACTACACACATGGTGTACATACAATCATTCAAACAAGTATCTCATAAGATACATACATTCAAGTGTACATCACACACAAACAAACCAAACAACGCACGCCCCGCGTACCAACCATAACCAACAAAACCAACTCACTGTATGCTATGCATACTAAATAATTCACATACTAATCAAACAAACCTCGTATGCCCCGCACACCACCAATTCTTTGTATGCAATGCATACTAAACAAACAAAATTTAGTGTACACCTGTGCATAGCCAAGAGGCTCTACCCCCCTTAAAAAGGGTTACGCCCCCGTACCCCACAAGTATACAACAGCCGCTCAACAAGGAGCGCTGGATACTTGGCTCTCAAAGAGTTTACCAACTCGTGGATTATCCTCATATCAGAGAGACGGGTATGACTCTAGCCCTTCAGGGCTCCACAAAACATAAAGGGTGAGGCACTGATCTATTTGTGCTCTCTCCCAAGTTCATTCTTATGGGCCCACTCGCTCCGTATGAGGTGCAGACCCATGAATCATAGGCTCAATTTGCCTTTCCCTTTTTTTCCCATTGCTGTGAATCCACTTGTTTGGATCACTAGCATATTTGCGTGTGTCTTCTCTCACTGATATTCAGCTTGATATGTAATATGACATTGGCTACTGTTAGTACTTAGTGCTCTTTGCACTTGTCTTTGTAATACTAAGACGTACCAGCCTATATGTCCACAAGGATGATGTTTGTCATCCATGTCTCCTGGTGGTTTTATTCCGGAGTAACACACTGTTATCGTTCTTTTTTTTACACACTCGTGTTGATATCCACTTTATCTTTCTGCGTTCCCACTAGATTAGTAACGGCACGAGTGCAATACCAAAACACTCAGTCATACAGAGTGTAGAGGCGTAAACGCTCAACAGCTAATATCTCATGAGTCAAACAGATAAGATGTGCGAATTATCCTGTGAGTGGTACATTCCAAATCCATTGTTCTTTGCTTAAGGTATCTGCTATCATATAGCTTTATCTTTTCTCCTTGCGTAGTCACGCGTTTATGTCCATATCATCTGGTAGATTTTCTCTGGATTGTAAGAATTTACTCGATCCTTATGAGGATTCTACATATTATCGTCCATAACGGGTTTTTCTCTTTTTTTTTTGGGTTCCTGTCCTTGAACTGTTTCCCTGTCTTCACTGTATACTGTCTGTTCTCTGTTGAAGGTTCTTTTTTTTTTAGCCCGTTGGTTTAACTGCGGCTCTTCTCGTCCATCTTCGAGGTAATCCGTCTTACTGTCCGTAGAATGGAGTTGACTACTTCTCGTGTTCCTAACACTACTTGTCTACTTGCATGGGGTACCGTACTGATACATTACTACTTACCCGACTAACTCATAAATAAGTCTGTCAGGCCCACATGCTCCTAACGGAGTGCGGTCGTCCCATGTCTCGTTTAGTAAACTGGTAATGTCTGTCACACGGTGTTGTGAAGTATTTTGTCAATCTCCCTTTGATGGATATCCCTTTTTTTTTCTCTTTCCTCTTCTGCTTTCTTCTTCTTTTTTTGTTCTTCTTCTTTTTGCTTCTTTTTTTTTGTGTTATAGTTCACGTTATCAGTTATCCTGTAATAAGTGATATTGCCTTTGTGGCAACCGTGGTAACTTGTATCATAGACTAGTATTATTCAACTCGGTGTAAGTAAAATCCGTGCTATATTAGCAAACTTGTTTCTCCCCTTTTTTTTGATCTCATTGAGTACAACACATTTTTCCTTTTTCTCCCTGTTTTTTTTATCATATCTCATCCATAGTTCATATTCGTCCCCTCATCCATGTAATTGGATGTATTGCAGATTGCATAATAGCTTGAGCAACTTGGCTCTTCACTTCCCAACCATCCTCACTGACGGTGGTGCATCCGCAAAGGGTATGCTTGTCCATAAGGACTAAACATGTATCACTAGTAGTGATTAGCATTAAATGCAAGTATATTCTGATGGTATTTGGCTAGTAGCCCTGTCTGAAACTTCCTCGTACGTTTAAACTGGTTGTTTTTTTACAGTCATAGTGGCTGTATAATGTGTCCAGTTGCAGTGGTTGGACTATCGGTCCTTCCAAAATTGCATAGGTTTCTAATCTTAGGGTTTGTATGAAAACGTTTGAAAAACATTTTTTTTTGGTATACATATAATAAAAGACTTAAAAGTAGTAGTTGTTGCAGTTGCATTTGCAGTTGCTGTTACTGTTGCCGTTGCTGTTGCTGCACTTGCTGTAGCAAGTGCGCAAGGCAGATGGAAATTTCAGTGGTTTATTGTCATAGCGCTTGCAATAGCAAGTGCGCCATGCAGGTGGAAATTCTGGTTCAGTAATTCCCGGTCTCATTGACTCTTCGTCATTTGAGTATTGCTACATGATAATGTAAGCATTAACATTCTGTTCATATATATATTTTCCGTCAAGGTTTAAAGCTTACTGGTACTGAGTACACATAATCTCAGAAGTCATACACAAATGGCGAGTGGTCCCCGACACACTCCCATATACTAATAACATAAGTCTGTTTAACATCCAAGGTAAGTATACAACATAGTAATCGAGTCTTCCACCAGCGGTCTCATGGAGTTAGGGTACTCATGCCCTATCTACTCCCTTGCCCTTATAGGCTCCAGCATCAGTAGATGTCTGGCCATCCTGGCCGCCTCGTGGTACTTCAGATCCTCCAGCTGAGGTCTTCTGAGTATTCTTTGGTGGCCTGTAATTACGGCTCTCTGGGTTCATCCAGCATTCGAATTCTCTAGGGCCCTCTTTGTGGCAGCACCGACACGACTTTGCGGCCTTCGCAGTCGACCCCAGGATGGTCCTTCCCACAACGCTTACAGTAAAAGTGGCGCTGGGGCTGTCCGGTGCCTGATAGTAGTATTTAAGTTTAAGTTAAAATCTGTTGATATAGAGGTTAAGGTCACAATTGAGTTTTAAGAGGTAGGCGTTCTCACCCTTAGGAGGTGCAGATCTCAAAGGCTTAGCGTCTATAGTTGGGCCGGTCAACCGAAGAACGGGCTCTTTCCCTTTCTTTCCCTGGTGACCCTGCTGCCCCTTTTTTTTTAAAGAATTTCTTGTTAAAGGTTTCGGGTCAGCATTCCTAAAGGTATTTAATATGGTAAACAATTTAGAATGGGATAAGTCCTTACTTCCCCTTCTTCTGGCTATTGCCTGAAGATGCTCCTCCACCCTCAGACTCTTCCTCAGGGTTCTTCCTTTTCTTTGCCCCTAGAGTCTCTTCCCGAGTCTGGAGCATTAGCTCCGTCCTCGAGGCAGCCTCATAACACTCTTGGAATCTCCTTGGTAAGTTCTCACAAAGTTAATTGGTAATGTAGTAAGTAAAGAATTTTATGGCTTTCATGTTAGTATCTGGATGGTAGTGTAGAGGGTAGCACCCATCGCCATCTGAATGCGAAATAATAGTCCTCCCCGGAACTTCTCGACCCTCACGGTCTCTGAGTAATCCACACCGGGAATGGAGTCCAGCGAACCAATGAATCGAGCGTAATACTCATCCACGGTCAGACCTCCTTGGGTCAGTGTCTCTGACTCCTGGCGCTTCTTCTGTTTGAGATGTGCTGGGTAGTACTTCCCTCTCAGCAACTCGACAAAGGCAGCCCACGAAAAGTCGGGCGTAGCCAGGTGATGGTCCTTGACCAACCTCCACCAAGTTCTGGCTGCATCCTTCAGATGGAAAGCAGCAATGCGACCCTCTTGTCGTCAGGTACTTGTAAAGCTTCATAGGCCTTCTCATGTTCAACAATGTAACGCTCCAAAGCTACGGGGTCTGGTTCCCCAGAATATGTAGGTGGTCGGGTCTCGCCAACTGACTTCAGCCAGTTCGTTTCCTGGGCTGTGGCGGGTGGGCTGGTGCTCCTCCTATCTAAGTACCCAGCTGTGCAAGAACGGCTGCAACCGTCTCAGCAACTCCTGAATGCCGGGGTCACCGCCTCACCTCTTCCAGTACCACGCCCTCTAGTTCCACCAGACATCTGTAGTACAGTATGTCACATAAATACTCGGTAAATTACCGTACACAACCAATAGATATCAAGTTGCCTTAAGGCTAACCTGTCACGCAATTTGCGTTACTAGACACAGTATCTTTCTAAGACAAATCGTCTCGTAACTCCTAAATGTTTCCCAATATTTCCCAAGTCCTAAGCTCACTGTCTTAACTTACTTTCTCGTCATCAGAGCGGTACTCCGCTCTGATACCACTTTTGTAACACCCCTCTATAATCACGATATAATCTCTCACGTAGCAATAAATAAAACGTCTCGCAGCGGAAAAACAAATAACCATTACAAAACTCACTCGGGTGTCACCGGCCGTTACCCGCCCATGCGAGCAACACAGCCAAACTACATCCAACTTCCAATACAAATAAACTGCTAACCGCAGTGATAACGAGAAACTCCTATACATCATACTAAGTCCATAACCATAAACATCGACAAGTGAGCGACTACCCAATCCTGAAAAATACATAACCTTACCATAAGACCATACACCATCTTCATTGCTATACAACATCTCCAATTACCCTGTTCCTGCTCTTCAGCTCCGACAATGATCAACAACCTGTAATGGTGTAGTATCAGCGATAGACGCTGAGTATGCCGGGCCTGGACCCTAATGGTCACTTGTCATTTTAACCATCTTATTATTAGATTGGTTTCATGCTTTTCCTTTTTACAGTTATAATCAAAACTGAAGCATAAATGTATAATATACATAATCAACCATCCAAATATCCATAAACATTTAACCATCCATCCAATCCAAACAGTCATAGAATAAATCAAACAACATTTGTATATCGAACGTATCGAGTATCAACAATATATTGTACAATGTACAATCGCCGTAGCGTTACCATCCACTGTCAATTTATTTTAGTTTGGCTTTCAAGCCCCATCCATATGTACAATGTACATTCGCCGTAGCGTACAGTTTCCATAGTTAATTTACCTTAGCCTTGAAGGCTCCATCCAACCATCAACACACAATAAAATAACCACAAGTTTAACCGATGAACAACAAAGCGAAACAACGAGAATAATAAACAAGTATAAAGTCTCGTCCATGGTTTTGTTCGCCACTGTATAAGTCTCAATTGTTTTAGTTGTTCAGTTATACCTAGTGACAATGTCTCGTTAAAACGACATGTCTCTAGTTACCCATATATTATGGCGGGTCACCCACGGCAGTAGCCACTCCAACGGTAGAGTCTCCGACCAACGAGCCATTCTAGCTCACGGGAAATTTTCTTGATACTTACGGACCCGTACGCGGACATCCTGGTATCGTTTTTGTGATCACAGCGCGCACCAAGAGCCACATCCTCTTGGCTTTACTTCCATTCCATTAATTAATTAATTATACCATCGCATCGCATTACCAAATTTTCTAACACAGCAGACTAAGGTCATTAGTCCAATCCGGAGTCTGTAAACTCGGGATCCAGTGCTAGATACAAGAGCGGCGTATAGAAAGGCCAATGCTCCGTATAAAAGTCTCAGATAATATGTATATGTTATTATCATAGTGCTACAACGTTTTACTTACGTTCCTTATATTTCATATAAGATAGCACCATAGCCGCTAGTTCGTTTTATATATATAGGTTCATATATACGAACCAATACTGTTAACTCAACAACAGTAAATAATAAGCAGCTATAAATATACAGTTCATGCATATTAATTATCACATTCAGACAAACAATCTTATCACAGATCACACAGAGTCTGAACTGAGGAAGCCCTCAGGACAATCAGAGCACATAACAACATACAAGTTATATCAACCAAATCCGAGCCCAAGGAGCAACCTTAGGACAACTCGGATCAAACCCCTTTACATACCGTTCACCCTGACTGTATTACGGTGGAGTATGAATCAGCAAGATCCTACGCTCCGTGTAGTCCGCTAGCTCGTCGAGCGTCTTGTCAGAGGTACAATCTAAACGGTAATAAACTATAAGTCAGTCTCCATGACTAACTACATCCGGTATCTCCGAATAATAAGTAACCCCGACAGTTCACCCCTGTTTTCTACAGTTGTTGTTACGGGTTTCTCTAAAATAGTCGGTTTTGTTACTTATAACGCGTACGTCATAATACTTCAACTGTTAAGTTTAATTCACTATTTCCTTTTTAATCTTATCCACCATCTAGTTTAGGTACGTAACCCATAGTTGCATGTATGCATGCATGATTATATTATATTATATTCTTTTTCTTATTGTATCATTTATTTTATTGTATGCTCTTTCGACATATTGTATAATCCCTTTATCTTTAGCAAATAATATTTGCTTCCAAAACTCATAACTTATAGTTCGTAACTATATTTTTTTTAATAACCACCACCTTAAATCATAGGATTTCCAACCAAAATATATATCCACCTTATATACATTACTTTTGTGTATGTATATATTTACCACGTAGGTAACTTCCATGAGTTTAATAAACTCTTATATTTTATGTTACTTTTTATCATCTTTTATTAGATGATTATTCCCATTAGTTGTATCATATTGTACAACTTATATTAAGATTGTTATCCTAATATTATGTAACATTTTATGTTGTACATTTACAACTCCTAAGATTTATTCCATAAATACCTTAGTTTATAGATCCCATTCATTTATAGTTTGTCACATTATTTTTTTGTGAGAACCCTTCCTTATATTAATTCCATCTAAACCATATAATTGCTATGACATTTATAACATTATAGACCTTAGTCTAAAATTCATTTTCCAACTCTTATTAACTCGGTATAGCCCTTAACTTTATAAAAATTCCGTTTTGACCACATTACATATGTAATGTTATACCACATTCTAATATCATTTGATATGATATTTGTTTTATTCCTTTAATTTATTCCTATAGTTTTTATACAAAACTATTTCATATTGCCTCATAGGCATATATTAAACCTTATACTTTTCCTTAAACCATAATTTCCTTTATTTACAAAATCACCCCTTTCTTTTTACCATGTTATATATACCATTTAATATAACATTTCTATCTTATAAAAGAGTATAACCTATGGTTATTTTTTGTAAATTCCGAACAGCCCTTGTGCTATTCTATAATTGCCATTTGGCCCTATTTATAACATATAGTCTTACCATATCATTAAAACTATATTTTATACACATAACTTATTAAATTCTCTTAATAATCCTAAAAATCACCAAATTCCACCAAAGGGTTATAAATATCCTTATTAACCCATATACTTTCAATATTTACCATTCCACCATCTATTTTTCTCCAAAGTGTCATAATGACATTATAACTATATATTATACATATAGTTATTTTAATTCCAAAATCCACCAAATAAATTCCTAAAAATTCCTAATAGCCCATGGGTGTTTAAAATACCATTGTACACCCTTTATTTTTGGTAATAACATATTTACCACATATGTTATAAAAATATTACCTTAAGATACTTATCTTATTATAACACCTTAAATAAGTTATTTAACTTATCTAATTTGGTCAAAACCTATCATATGGTCAAGGTTGACCACCTTAATATTTCCTTGACCACCAATTCCTTATAATTACGGTTTAGTACCCAAACTTTCTAGAAATCACCATTTAACCCCAAAACTTTATAAAATCTTATAAACTTTATTTTAACTCCTTTTTACCTCTAATTTTCGGCCTTATTATTCTAAAGCCCCCAAATTTAATTTAATTACACCCAATACCCCATTTATTTTCGGTAATGCATTTATACTACTTAAACTTAATTAAAAGCTTGTAAATGCATAAATAAAATGGCCTAAAATACATGGCCTTATTACAAACATTGGCTTGCAAAATAAATTACACATAAATGTCCCAAAAACACTTATAATTCTCGGCCTCACCACACACTTTCCATTTAATTACCAAACTTCCACATAATGTCTTAAATTTGACATTTATGTTACTTAATCACTTAGATAAATTTACTAAGCCATTTCTTTAAACATTTTAAGGTCAAAAATGACCTTATTACCATGTTCTCTCACGGCAATTAATATGAAATAGCTTAGAACATTTTAACTTAGCAAAGTTAATGTTTAAGTGATTTATACCTTGATTTAGCTTGAATAATTCCTTGTTTGAATTCGGCCAGCCTTAGATAAAATTTCCAAAGCTTCTCTTGCATGTTTCAAACAGCAAACAAGGCCTAGTTAGTCTCCAAGAAAGATCTAACCATAAGGAGTAATTTAATGTAAGATTTAAGGCAAAAATCACCTTAAAAATGCAAGGGAAGTTCAAAGTGGTTTCGACCTGAACCAAACACACCACAAGGTGTTAGATCCACCATATTGACATAGGAAATAGTTAGATCTCGAAATGCTACCTTGTTGTTAGGTTTTACCTTGGAAAAATGCCTTAAAAGAGGGTATTTCCTTTGGATCTCGGCCATCCTTGCTCCAAATGGCTAACCAACAGATTCCACATGAAAAGGAGAAGAAGGTGAGGCTATGACCAAAGTTTCACAGCCGAACTTGAAGGGAATCAAAAGTTATGAGCTTAAAGCACATTTTTACCTTAAAATGTAGATTTGGACAACCTTGGTCCCTCTACTGGTCTCAACCGAGTTTAGCTCTTGTTCTAACCTTAGAACACTGAGAATAAGCCATAGGAATTGATGAGCCACGAAATCTAGGTGTTGGTAGTGAAGAGATGAAGAAAAAGAGCTAAAAATGACATTAAAACACTTACATTAAGAGCTTAGGAGCTAGGTTTGCCTTCCATGCTCAAGAACACACTTGAGAGCTTCAAAGGAATGGGAGAGCTCGGCTGGGCAGAAGAGAATCGGACAAGGAAGGGAGAAATGAGTGGAAAGGCTTGAATTATTTGAAAAAGTAAGTTAATTTTCAAAAAGTAAATGTATTAGGTAGGAATTATTGTCAATCAAGGACTTATGCTGCCTCCTCTCTTATTGCAGCCGATTTCCATGGTCCAAGTGGGTCAATTAATTGACCATTGACCATACTTGAAATTTGACTCATGGGGCCCCACTTTAGGGTTTTATTAATATTTTAATATTAAATTTGTAAAAATTCGTAAATTTCTGGAATTAAATTCCTAATATCATATAATATGATATTTATTATATTTAAAGGTATTTATAACCTTTTAGCCCATTTAAAACCAATTTAGAAGGCGATTACACAAAAACGTGCTTTAAGGAGTTTTAGTGCACATTTTGTGTCGCAAGGTGTTTCTGGGCTTGGTTTTCTTTGACAACGGTTTTGTTGTGTTCCTTAAATGATACTTGATCATGGTATTCAATTTTATATCATTTAGAGGTCATTTGATTTTTAAGGTTTTCCTAGAGCACCTTTCTGCCCTTTTTGACCTTGAAGCATGTAAATGCTTTTTCTTTGTGTTGGAGTGTTGTCCAACGGTTATAATATGTTTAGTAATGTGTTAATATGCTTAGGACAAATTTTTAGGTCCTAAGTAGTTCATTTGGGTATTTATTTACCCTTAGCAGTCAAAGGGTGCAACATCTTGATTTGTGTTGACCACTGTTGTTCTCAGTTGACTTTTAAGGCATGTTTAGGCCTTAATTAATGTGATTAAATATTTAATCCATGCTTTAATAATTTGGGGTATTTCAGCATATGTTATGTTTATAGATATGTATTGGATTATATATTAGTAGGGATGTTTGTCTTTAGAGCTGATTCTTAACCAATCCCTAAAAAAGTTAGGTTCAGATTGAGTTTTTTTAATTTTTTCCGAAGAGATTTTTAGGATCAAATTTAGGTTCAGTTTCGGAGTCGACCTAAACCTGTAACCCAAAAATAGAAAATTTAAAAGTAGAAAATATGTTATATTTAATGACTTAACTTAGTGTTCAGTATTAATTTATGACTAAACCAAAAATTTAGTGTGTAATTTATCTCTAAATAAAAAAGAAATTAAAACAAACATTTTAAAAAACAGGTCTAGTTCGTTGCCCCATTTCAAATTCCGATTGAAGAAATACATCCTACAACAAGCTTAGATAGGGTCCGGATTGATTTAAAATTATTTTCAAGTCAGATTTAAGTTGAGCTCAACACGATTTGAAATCCCTATACTTTGGTATATAAAGATTAATTAGTGTAATGGATTTAACATTTATTGTATTTTTAAAGTCTAACTTCAATATTAACAATTTATTCCTTTTGACTATTGTTTAATCTATTTTAGCTTTTATATATTGAGACCTTATTATATACAATCATTTTCAGTAATAGGTCCGTAAAAGACAATATAACTATGATATTAAACATTATTTTCAAATTTTAAGTTTAATACTTTATTTAAAAAATAATGATTTATACACGCGGAGCTTCGCTCTTAACAGTAACTCGTGAATTCCATCCTATTAATTGCTTTACGGGATGGCTAAGCTGCAACATTTCTTTGGCGTCCTTATCTAAGTTGTATGCAATTCCATTCAAGTTTACACTTTAATTTGAATTTAATAGGCGCTTAGTATTAATTTTGGATTGAGCAGTAAGTAACAAGCATGTTCTCGATCAAGTTATTTAGATTAAGGGCTCAAAAAGACGCACTTTTTCTTGCTTTTGTTTTTCGCAGAATATAGTTACGCCCTTTTGCTTGCCACTTCAAATTTATTCTAACACATGCATATACATGTTCTTCAATATTGCAACATTACTGTGCGTTTCGAGATCAACTTTGAGCAAGGAAATCGGATACGTAACATGCAAGATAATTGCATCAACTAGATTCAAATATGCGAGATAATTGCATCTGAGCAAGTAACATACAAGCAATCCATTGAGAGATCATACGTACGTTATATACTTGTGTTCTTGTATTAGCTGTAGTAGTACTGTAATTAATTTACGAAACCATAGATCCAATCTTAGGTACGGGTTTCCTACGAAGCATGCACACGCCTCACGAAATAATTAATTAAAAACCATAGATATACCATCTAATCTATATAATACTATAAGTTTTCAGGTCATGTCTATTTAATTTTTTTGGAAATCATAGTACAATATTTGAAATATTATGAGAAAGCAGAGAATGACGAACGTAGATAGTATCATCTTTTATAATTCAATTGTATTGATTACGAAGTTTCTTGTTCCGAAGCTTCTTTGGGAAGCTCGATTAAATCAACCTTACAAGAACAAATTATAATTAATTAATCAATTAAATATAACGAAAGACGCATGAACACATGCCCAATCTTATTAATTACAGCCAATGTCTAGACAATACGCATATCAAATTAGATTTGGTCTAATAAAAAATGCAACACGTTACCAATATAATCCTAATTTGTTCTTGTCGGGGGAGGGAGAATCACAAGCACCAAACAAACAAATGCAGCTAGCAGATTCGAGTTTGACAATAATCAAAAATCAAATTCCACATCGCTGGGCCTCCCTAACTACCCCACACCAATCAACATAACAGCTAAACAAAACAAAATTTCAAGACGAAGATAAAATTAGGTCTCATTGCTGGCCGCCATTGAAGATAGAAACATGATTATTTTCCCTTATTACATTGCTTGGAGGATACAAACATGTATCTACAGTAGTATCTGGAATAGAGATGAAATTGGTGGTCAAGAAAATTTGGGAGACAAAAATATCGAAATTATACAGTATGTGAGAATACCATATTCTGTATAGTATTCTGTATAGGATTAGCTCTAATATTTGTATCTATATTAGCTATTAGTATAGATATAGATATTGGGTCTGCTGTAATGGGCTCCGTAAATAGCCCACTACTTGTGCGGCTCACTCCCATCTCCACAGCCCATTCAGTATTCTCGATCACCATACACTATATATACATGTACTCATACAAGTTGTACATATATATCGATATATGAATAAAGTTGCAATGTTATATTCTCTAAATCTCTCATGGTATCAGAGCTGTAAAGAGATTAAGATGTAACATTGCAACTCATCGGAAATACAAGAAAAGAAAGAAAACCCTTCTTTCTCTGTCGTCTTTCTTCTCTATCCAAGACGCTTCTTCTTCTTCTTCACCGGTCTTCAATTTCCTCTTCTCTGGATTTTTGGTTCTATCCACAAAAAAAAAATATACGACATGGATGGCAAGGCTAAAGATGCAGAAACAGAAGAAGAAATACAAAATCCAGAGGAAAAGGCGGAAGGAAGCTCAGCGAAGGAGAAGACTGGAAAAGACAAACCCGAAAAGGACAAGGTGTTATACGTACACCCCTCCGATAGTCCCGGTTCTCTCCTAACACACAAATTCGACGGTACCGTGTTTGGAACCTGGAAGCGTGCCTTCCTCGTAGCCTTATCAACCAAATCGAAAGTTGGCTTCGTCACCGGCGCAACTAAGAGAAGCGACTACAAGGGCGACAAGCAAACCGATTGGGATAAGGCCAACGGGATGGTCCTATCGTGGTTGTTCAGCGCATTGGATAACTCCATCAAAGAAAGCATCATATATTACCCAACCGCGGCTGAAGCTTGGGCCAAACTATGCAAGCGATACGACGAACCTGCTGGGACAAGACTATACGCTTTGAGGTTGGAATCACACAGAATCGAACAAGGCAGCGACAGTTTAAAAGATTACTACACCAGGTGGGTGAAAATTTGGAATGAGCAAAAGGAATTAGCAACTGTCGCTCCCTGCACCTGCGGATCTGCGGTTCAGCTTCTTCAACAACAAGAAAACGAACGGGTGTTCGATTTCCTTATGGGACTCAACAATTCGTTCAAGACTTTGAGGACCAACGTTATAATGTTAAGTCCTCTTCCAGATTTAGATCGCGTTTTCTCCATGGCTCATCAAGAAGAAAATCACAGACTGTCGCAGAAGAGTCGCAAAGGAGAAAATGTTGAAAGTCTGACGTTCGCCACCAACGGCAACAATCAGGGACAACTTAGTCGAAATACACAAGATTCAAGAAATAGGGTTAAGAAGATCGAAAATCAGAAAGGGAGATGCACCCATTGCAAGAAGGTAGGACATTTATACGAAGATTGTTATTGGGTAAAAGGCACTTTCCCGAGTTACTGGCGCAACCCTACAAATCAAGGAAAGAAGACTCTAAGTGTTTCGACTTCAGAAAATCTAGATGATAGCGACAAGGGAGAATCTCCTGTACCAGGGTTCAATCAAGAACAATTAAATGCCCTCAAGGATTATTTCAAAGATGGGAAGACCACCGTTCCAGGAATTACACAGAAGCAATTGGCGTCTCTGAGTGCCTACCTCGATCGAAGTCCGACCATGGAAGTAGATAATACAACTGGTTTCTTCAATCAGTTTGCTGGTACAATTCTCTCTTCTTTAAAAACTGATTTAAAATCTGGTTTTACAAATTCATGGGTTGTTGATAGTGGCGCGACTGATCATATTTGCGGCAACATAAATATGTTTTTGGATAAAGATTTCAATGCTTGCAATTGTTCTGTTCGTATGCCAGATGGACACGCTGGTTCCATCAAAGGCTTTGGGACTGTGAAATTGTCTGATGGTCTCTATTTGTATAATGTTCTCTATGTGCCTGTTTTCAAATTCCACTTGTTGTCTGTTAGGAAGTTCCTACAACAATTGAATGCAAAGATGATAACCCATGCGCATAAATGTGTTTTGCAGGACCATAAAGACAAGATAACCGTAGACATAGCCTTTGAGAAGAATGGATTGTATGTTTTGGATGTTGATGCTTTAGGTTTCTTTGTTCAACAGAGTAGTACTTTCAATACTGTGGGAATAGGAACAAATGTAACTGACAATACACTGGAAAAATGTAAATCTGCAAAAACTGTTGTTGATCTGCAGGAAACTATGAATAAAAAAGCTATGATTTCTTCTGTGTTTGATGATGTTATTGTCTGGCATATGAGATTAGGACACGCTCCCCTCAAGAAAATTCTTCAACTTCAGTTAATTAAAAGGAAAGACATCCCAAAACACTTTGTGTGTGATTGTTGTGAAAAAGCCAAGAACCACAAATTACCCTTCCCACGATCTACCACCACGAGTACTCAACCCTTTGAACTGATACATATAGACATTTGTGGACCATTTAGACAAATAACACATGACCAAGCTAGATACTTCTTGAGCATTGTAGATGAAAAGAGTAGAGCTTTATGGGTTAAGCTGTTACAACATAAATCAGATGCCTTCTCTATTCTAAAACACTTTATACAATACGTTGAAAGACAGTTTGATAAAAAGGTTAAGTGCATTAGATCCGATAATGCTTTAGAAGTAGGGAGTTCTAATGAAGGGAAACGGTTCTTTCAAAGTTTAGGTATTGTTCACCAAACTACTTGCCCTCATACCCCTCAACAAAATGGAATTGTTGAGAGGAAACATCGTTATCTGATGGAGACAGCAAGATCCCTCTATTTTCAATCAAACTTACCCTTACAATATTGGGGAGAGTGCATTCTTACTACCACCTCAATAATAAACAAATTGCCCAGTTCTGTTTTGGAAGGAAAAACACCTCACGAAGTTTTTATAATAAACCACCAGAATACAATCAGTTGAAGCCCTTTGGATGCCTTGCTTATGCTCTAATTCTAGGACAACATATAGGAAAATTTGGTCCTAAATCAGTAGCTTGTGCTCACCAAGGCTTTTCTGAGAGACAAAAAGGTTACAAACTACTGCAGTTACATGACAAGAAAATTATAATCTCCAGACATGTAACATTTCATGAGACTTTTTCCCTTCAAACAAACTGTCCCCAACACTGACACTATTCTACACTCTTTCAATCAACACCTAACTTCTATTTTCCCTTCCACTGAGCAACATCTCAGTACCCAACAGGACCAATCTTTGTACATCTCTGAAGATGATGAAACTTCACCTTCAGACACAGAAACATCACAAAAAGACCAAATGTCTGATATCCCCACACATGTCTCACCAGAAATAACCACCACAGATAACAGCCAATCCACATCAAGGCCAACTGCAGAAGAAACAGAACCTCTTCGCAGATCTGATAGAACAAGGCAGCCCCCAGCTTATCTCTCTGACTACTATACGAGTACCACACACACAGACACTGATCCTTTCACAGCTGTTCTTAAACAGAGAATTACACATACTCCTAGTGAAAAATCTAGTAGTTATTTACCCCTACACACTCTGACTGAAATCACTTCTATTCTTTCCCTCACTACTTCCGCAATACAAAACAGAAAAGTAATAGAAAACACCCTGAACACCAAAGAGCCACAAAGCTATGAAGAAGCTATTCAGGATAAAAAATGGGAAGATGCAATACAAAATGAATTAAAAGCCCTCGTCAGCAATGACACTTGGGAACTCACCAAACTTCCCAAATATAAAAAGGCTATTGGATGTAAATGGGTTTTCAAAACCAAATTGAGAGCAGATGGTACTGTTGAGAGACACAAAGCTAGACTCGTAGCCAAAGGGTTTAACCAAAAATATGGCCTTGATTATACGGAAACCTTTTCACCTGTAGTTAGAATGACTACGATTAGGACACTGTTGGCTGTCGCAGTGAAAAGAAAGTGGATAATGGACCAACTTGATGTTAATAATGCATTCATACATGGAAACTTGCATGAAGAAATCTTCATGCAAATTCCTAAGGGTCTGAAAACAGATGAAACAGTCAATACTTGTAAACTGAAAAAATCTCTCTACGGCTTGAAACAAGCCTCAAGACAATGGTTTGCTAGACTTAGTGAGTTCTTAGAACAACTAGGCTATAGCAGATCTGAAAACGATGCTTTGTTATTCCAGAAAAAAAACAAACATAAAATCACCTTTCTTGCTGTATATGTAGATGATATACTCATCTGTGGTGATGACAAAGAAGAGATAGCAGATCTGAAAAAACATTTAGATAGAGAATTTAAGATAAAAGACTTGGGAAAACTTCATTTTTTCCTAGGCATGGAATTTCTCCACCATGATACAGGTTTGATCATTTCACAGCGCAAATTCTGTATTGACATGCTAACTGAATTTAGTGTTTCTTGCAAGCATATTCCTGTCTCTCCCTTGCAGATTAACACCAAGCTGCGACCAGATGAAGGAAAAGCCCTTTCAAACCCAACACAGTACAGAAGTATAGTAGGGAAGTTGAATTACCTCACTCATACAAGACCTGATATTAATTTTACAACACAACTACTGAGTCAGTTCTTGCAGGAACCAAAAGAGACACACTTGACAGCAGCTCTCCATACACTGCAGTACATAAAGGGGACACTCAACTATGGCATTCAGCTGAACAACAAACCAGATTACACACTGCAGGCTTATTGTGACAGCGATTGGGCAGCATGCCCCACAACACGGAAATCAGTTTCGGGATATTATGTTTTTTTGGGTAGTTCCCCCATCGCATGGAAGTCCAAGAAACAGAATAGTGTATCTCTGTCCTCAGCAGAGGCAGAGTACAGAGCAATGAAGGCAGTAACATGTGAACTTGCCTGGTTAAGTCGATTGATCCATGAGCTTGGAGTCACCAATATACAACCAATCCCGATCAAGTGCGACAACAAATCTGCCGTGTACATTGCCAGAAACCCGGTCCAGCATCAAAGGACTAAACACATAGAGATCGACATTCACTATGTGCGTCAGAAAATACAAGAAGGACTTATATCAGTCCAACACATCCCAAACAGCAAGCAGCTTGTAGATTTTTTGACAAAACCACTATCAGGCAAATCCTACACAGATTTATTACAAGACATCGGTATTCATTTGTTACAAGACCTGCCTAGAGAACCTAATGGATCTTGAAGGGGGGTGTGAGAATACCATATTCTGTATAGTATTCTGTATAGGATCAGCTCTAATATTTGTATCTGTATTAGCTATTAGTATAGATATAGATATTGGGTCTGCTGTAATGGGCTCCGTAAATAGCCCACTACTTGTGCGGCTCACTCCCATCTCCACAGCCCATTCAGTATTCTCGATCACCATACACTATATATACATGTACTCATACAAGTTGTACATATATATCGATATATGAATAAAGTTGCAATGTTATATTCTCTAAATCTCTCACAGTAGTATAAAAGATTAAATTATTTGGTGGTACTTCGGGTGTGGCTACAAGACACAAATTATATTAATAAGGTGGATTATAAAAATGAATGTTACTAAATATTGTGATCATTGGTGTGAAGGTGGACTAACCGTGTCTCACCTCCGTCCACTCTCCTCCCGTCAAACACCCAACCCCTCACCAATGGATGGCAACGGGTCAGGTGATGCTCCACCCGTCCCGTCACCTGTTTTTCACCCGCACCACTCGACTCGACCTGTCACCTGCAACTTCATTATCCGTCATCTGTTTCACCCGTTACCCGCGGGTGAAACGGGTGAACCCGTCACTCATTTTTATTTTATTTTTAGTAAGTATTTTTTTCTTTAACACCTTATATAAGCTTAATTTTTCAAAAAAAATATATTCATATTTGTTCAACAATGTATACCACATAAACTAATATCAATAACATACTCGAAACATAGAGTATTATCCGAAATATTTCCAAGTTATCTCAACAAATATGGGATAAGTATTTTTTATTTAATATAATACAAACGAGTGACGGGTCAAGGGAACGGGTGAAAAATGTTGACCCGACCCGACCCGTCACCCACACCCGTTTTACCCGTCACCCGTTTTTCACCCGTTTTTTCAGGTTTTTCACCCAGTTTAGTGGGTCGGGTGGTCGGGAGAAACGGACACCCGTCACCCATTGCCATCCCTACTCACCATGTCTCGTTTCCTCCTGCTAACAACCTCCAGCGCTCTAACCCTATCACTTCCGTCTCAAACCAGCCTGCCACACACCACCCCCTCCACTACCACCATAAAGCCATCTCCAAAGAAAATCACTCCATCACCTTTACTTTACTTTACTTTGCACAATATGACCAGCTGCTCAAGAGACATGTGAGAGGAATCGAGCACTGTTTTCATAGACAAACTTCATGAGGATACAAGGCTTGGCATGCTCTAGAAAGCTTTTGCTCCATTTCGACGCATTATCAATGTTTATCAACCACAACAGTGAAGGCTAAACACGAGTTATGCATTCATTAGATGCATCACCAGAGAGGAGGTTGGCATAGCTATCAAGGAAACCAACGATATATGGTTAGATAGGGTATGCATCGCAACTCAGTTTGCTAGACCTCTAAGTTCTCGAAAACATGTGTGGAAAGTGTGGAAACCACCTTAAGCCCCTACCAAAGCTCAATGAAGATACACTGGCCAAAACTACAAGAGCTGGATAGTTCAAAAGTTGATTCGTCTGAAGTGGGGAAAGAAGGCGAGCCGATCAAACTTTCCCCTTCTCATCTTCTCATTCCCAATCTTGAAAAGAGCATGATAATTTACCCCACACAAAGAAAGACATTCAAAGAACTAAGGGATGACTTGCAAGCTAAGAGAGAATTAGCCCCTATAATATGCAAATCCCCCTTCGAGTTTCTAGTCATTTTTCATCATGAAAGTGATAAGGGTAGTTTTCTTGAACGGCAGAAATGGAACAAAGATGAGTGAAAGGTTGATGCTTGGAGGGAGGAGAATGTCCATCAAAATTGTATTGCTAATATTGTTGTGAGGGGTGTTTCCCCTCAAGCCTCATATCAGAAGAATTTGCAAGGGCAATTGCGTGAAGGTTTGGTAGAATTATAGAATTTGAATCGGACATGAAGAAGATGCCTGAATACTTGTAAGTGTTTATTACGATTGAAGCTAATATCTTCAATATTATAAATGATGAAGTTAAGGTTATCTTTGATGGTATAGCCGTAGTCATGGGAGCAGTAAAGGTTTGGACTGATGAGCTTGGTTCACGAAATACGACTGATCGTCTTTGGCGAAGGAGGTTGGTGACCAAGGTGAAGGAACTGAAGACGACATCATAGTAGGTTTAGGCGAAGCATTTTAGTTGGACGACGGTAGCTTAGAGCCGCCCATTTCATAAGATGAAGAAGCAATGAATTGTGAAGCCACCCCCATTAATGCTAGGAACGAAGAGTTATCGACATTCAAAGTTCCTAAGATTCTATCCATATTCACTCCCTAGCTAGGAAAAGTAAGCTACGACACCAAAATGGTAAGAGTGCAAAGTGCAAACGGCGCTCCCTATGGAAATTACTTTTCAGGCCTCCCTCTTAATTGTTTAAATCGACTCCTAAGTCAGTGTTAGCTAATTATGATGTGGCAATCCAGCAGATGGCGTTAATCTGTACTAAAGGAGGTGTTGGGTTCTAATATGGTCTCTAGGAACATAAATTACGGGAGAATTGTGAGTGGTGTAATTAATCAACCCCTCTAGCTTCCAACTGGCACTGAGAATACTGCAAAATATAGTAATATGACGGTATTAACGGACCATGCCCAACCTAATGCGGGACCAAATCCAGGCTGATCTAATATTTTCAAATTTTTTGAAGAAGTTTACAAGGGATTAGGCTACAGTTTGGAACCACCCGATCAGTCACTGCATACCCCTTTATTAAAGCATTTAAAAGGAATATCACTTGTAGTGGTTTTAACCCCTGATTCCACACCAAGGCAATGCAACTGATTTGGGTCAACAAAGCAACGCAACCACAATGAGCTTAACCATGCTTCTACTCCCCCCCAATCCCACCATCACCGAAGCTCAAGCTTGTTTGGAGTATAGTCATAAACTCGGTTGTCATTTTTCCCACCCGGAGTTGTCCTTGCAAAACTTCACGCACATCCTCAGGCGTGGTAGGTGATCTAAAGAGAAGCTCTCCCTAAAGAAAAACGTGGGACCACCCCCCATGGGTAGTGTTTATAGATGCAAGATTTCTTGTTCGGTGGGAAAAGCGAAAAATTCCTACCCTCGTTACCAGCACATTCGAAACTCTCGTCATTAGAGCCCGAGTCCTACCTTGCCCGGGTGGAATTCTAAATAACCAAACATCCTTAAAAAAAGGAGATTGGTATTGAGAGATAGGATCAACATCAAGACAATAAGGAAAATCATTGAAAACTTCTTCATCTTTTGACCTCTGAAGGTGCAGTCGGGAAGTGATTATGTCCAATTGGCTTCCAGATAACACAATTAGGGGTGGCAATTCGGGTTGATGGGTCGGGTTGAATCTCACCCATGCCCAACCCAATTAAAATTGTATTAACCCATACCGACCCAAAAATAATCGGGTTACAAACTTCAACCCATACCCAACCCATAAAAAATCATTGAACCCATACCCGACCCGTTTAACCAATTTAAATACAAATACTCGTGTTTTTCTGTAGAATGATCATTCATCCATAAAAGTGTGCACATGACGGTCATTTATTTAGAATCATTGTGTGTCGTTTTTCCAACTGTCAATATTTTGTTAAATGGGTCAATAATCTTAACTCATAGCCGTTATTTGTGCGGATGAAATAGTATGAATGGTGGACTTTGTGTGACTAATGATTGACATAGTATTTAGGTTTTCAAACAAACAGTGAATGATGGATATAGATGGCCTAGAGAATGTATTTGGATTTATTAAATAATTATTTATGTGGGCCTAAAGAAGTGATAGTTTTTTTGTTTGCTATTATACTAATGGTTATAGAATTAATACATATCCAAGTAAAATATATATGTATAACGTATTTATTTATTTATAATTAAATTGAGTAAACAGGTCGGGTTGATTTCGGGTTAGGACCCTTAACCCATACTCAACCCATATATTTAATAGGTAACTCATACCCGACCCAAAAATTAAATGGGTTAATAATCTTAACCCATACCCGCTATTTACGGGTTGGGTTTGGGTCAAGTTATCGGGTTCGGTAAAAGTTGCCACCCTTAAACACAATCAATGGTCTTATTATCTTAAAGTATTATACTCCCTCCGTCTTGAATTGACCATCCTGTTTTGCTTTATAGCACATTTTTCCACTTCAGTATTAAGCATATAAGATAAAATAATTTTATAAAACTAAATTTTGTAATATATAGTTTATCAGGTAAGGAATCATATGCAAAACTTAAATTTTTAAAATTATTTTATCTTATGTGTTAAATATTGAAGTCAAACGACATGTCCAAATAGTACACAGGACAGTCAATTCAAGACGAAGTAAGCATCAAATACTCCTCAATGCTAAGCTCAAGCGTTTTTCAACAACCTTCCAGGCCCTTCGCTCTCAACAACGGTTGTCTTCTTTGGAGCCCCAAAAATTGTTGTCCTCTAGGTTTTCATTTTCATGTGTTATGTTTATTTTAATTTGTACTTATTTGTACTAGCGGGAAACACTCTCCCAAAGTCTTAGGCTTTGTTCGCCTTTAGCATATTTGATAGCATATTTGTGGCATAAATGAGTGGGTCCCACATGGGTCCTACGTTCTCCTCCAATAATATACTGCCACATATAAAACAACTGTAAATAGCCAAACTAAAATAGCTACAAAACAGTCATACCAAACAAAGCCTCTGTATTGCCTCTTGATGGTTTCCCAACTACTTATCAAAAAAAAATAAAGATCAAATATTGAAGATTTTGACCTAGTTTCTACCAAACGATACAGGAGACTTTATTATATTATTCTCTGTCATAAAACTCATTCTATTTTATTTTCCATCTCTCTTTCTTTTTGTCTTCATAAACTTAAGGATATTTTTTTACTAAGCAAGGTAAAACTGTAAAACAGTAAAACCCTAGATGATAAGCTAGACAAAGAGAAAATCCATACATGAGATCAATTTTTGAAAAACAAAACAAGCAATTTCCACCCACCTTAGAGAACTTACCTTGATCAATTAAACACTTTAAATCTCATAATGCGATTATTGTTTGTAGTTGACTAGAAGACCGATCATGTCATGGCATGTTCATCTATAACCAAAACCATATAGTACAATCACATTTACAGCAAAACAAGGTGGAAAAACAACAACAACCGTCCTCCACAAACGAACATAAACCAAAAAACAAGACACGAATAGCAAGAACATCAAAAGGGGCACTGAAATACCCCGTAATTAAAAACAGTGATTAATTAGGCTAATTATATTTTTAAAAGCTTAATTACACTAAAATAAATACTAGGGAACAAATCCCGGAGAAAACGGACCTTTAAAATGGGTTAAAAGCATAAACGAACCTTAAAGTGCGTTTTTCGAGGAAACCGGGAAAACGTGACTTTAAGCGGGTCAAATAGACTCGTAACAATTTTGGTCAACTAAATAGTCACTAATAAATATTAGTGAAGCTTTAGAACCAATAAAATTAATTAAACGAGAAAATCCCGGAAAACGGGTACCGGTTAGTGAAAACGGTAACAACCGGTAAGTTGTGGGGCGAGAATGCAAATAAAGGAACTTAATGTGTCCACTTTGCAAATAAAGAAAGTAAAATCTGTGTGTGGGGGAATAGGGACCGATTCTCCCTCCCTCTCTCATTTCTTTAATAGCCCCTAATACACTAAAAGACAAACAAAGTAAATAAAAAGCAAAAAAATTTACTCTCTCTCCTCACTTCCCTCTTCCTCTCACGTGTCCCACTCCTCTCTATTCTCTCTTTTCTTCTTCTTCTTCTACCTTGCGATTTTCATGGAGAAAGAAGAGAGCTCATTCAACTCCAATCTTCTCTCCTCTCTTTGAACACCCAAACCTTCTCCAAACTCAACAAAAATCACACCATTGGAATCCCCTTGCAAAGGAGAAGATTTTCATCCTCTCAAAAACTCAAAAGCTCTATTTTCGTTTTTGAGGGTAGTCACCATTTGGAGATTTGAAGCCACCATTAGAAGCACCTTCACCTCCTTATTATCTTGAGGTAAAAAGAAGTTCGAAAATCCATTGTTTCTAGCTCTCATTAGCATTTTAAGAATTTTCGGTTTTTGAACTCTTGGCCTTCTTTGTTCCAGCCGATTTTGGCTCTTTTGTTGGGCTAGAAATCTTGTTCCTTCACTAGTCAAGAACTTCATCTACTCATTGGAAGGTAACACTCTCTTCTAAACCCTAAAACTTAAATTCTAGGGTTAGTATAAATTGGATGCTAAATTGGTATTGTGTATTGGTATGGGTTGTAGCACTTGGTGTGTGAACCTCATTGAAACCGAGAACAAGGAGAAAGAAAGAAGAAGAGAAGAAGAGGAAAGGAAAGAAAGAAACTAGCAAGTCAAGGTAATGCTCTTACCTTGGGTTAGTGTGTATTGCATTGTAACAGTTTTTAAGTAAGTAAAATGATTAATGAATTGAGTAATGAGTAGTAGTAATGTAGTGGAGTATTGGAGAAAAGAATGTAACAGTTTTTGAAGTCTTAAATGATGTTTAAAACTTGGGAAAAACCTTGGGTAGTGAATGTGTATGTGTGCAGGATTTTATGGATGTTGTGGTGGTATTGAAATGTGTATAATGAGGATTGTGCAACAGGTGGTGAGAACATGAATTTGTGAGTCGAAATAGTGTGTGGAGAATGTTAGAAATATAGGGGAAACCATGTCAAATTTTGTGTAGAAATGAGAGGACTTAGCTTGTGTAAAAAGAGGAAGTAGTTGGAGAGTTTTAATGGAGTGCTTAGTAGTTGTAACAGATTGGAAATGAGCTTGTAAATGGAAGGAAACTAGAGTGTAAGATAATGCATTTTGGATGCTAGGAGTAGCAGTAGTTGAAGGAGTATTGAAGTGTAAGGGTTAAGGTAAAAATCTGTAGCATAGAGAGAAGAAATAAAATCTGTAGCATAAGTGTGAGGAAACTAGTATAAGTGTTGAAAATGTAATGAGGAAAGTGTGTAAGTAAATGTAAGGATTGTGTAGTAAGTTTGGTGGATGAATTATGGTGATTTAGAGTGTTTAATTAGTGCTAAATCATGGTAGGATGCATGTGGGAAGAGTAGGGAAGCAATGGGTGAAATTGGGAAAGAAAAACAAATCTGTAGCAATGTTCTGGAACCGTCCGACCCAGCGTCTGGATCGGACGTGGGTCGGACATGGCTTAAGGAACGAGAAACAAACCTTATGGAACCGTCCGACCCAGAGCTGTGAGTCGGACGTGGGTCGGACGGGCCTTAAAAATCGACAGGAAATCTTTCTGGAATGGTCCGACCCAGGGCCGTGAGTCGGACGTGGGTCGGACGGGTAAAATTTTTCTCCATCGAAGTTTCTGACTTCGTCCGACCCAGAGGTTGGGTCGGACGTGGGTCGGACATGACCTGGATGACAAATCGAAACCTTCTGGAATGGTCCGACCCAGAGGGTATGGGTCGGACGGAATAGTTCTGGGTCGGACGGGAGTAATTTCAGAGGACGAAAACCTACTGGAATGGTCCGACCCAGGGTTGGGTCGGACGGTGGGTCGGACGGCCCAAACACTTACAAAAAAAAATGTTTTAATTATATGACTATAGTAATCATATATACATATATATATGCCTATATACCTATATGCATATATATGTCGTAATACACCATTGATGTAGTAATAATGGTAAAGAAGTAAGTAATTTTGTAAGAAAACAAGTTTATGAAGTAACAAAGGAAAGAATGGTTTTACAACCAAGTAAGAATGTAAAGAAGTAGTAAGTATACATTGGAAGTATCAATGAAGGAGTAAGTAGATCAATAATAGATCATTGATCATACTACTTCATGTATGTATAGGAAACAAATAGTTGATCTCCAAAGGATTCGGTAGAACGTATTCGACGGTGAACGGTATGATTTCCTCATGCCCTGTATCCTAACTTGGTTACCCCGATTTGTGTGCTTATGTGATCACCAACAAGATAAATGCATGAATCGGATTTATATCGCACTTATATGTGTTTGAACTATATTGTTCTTGTTTATGCTCTTGAACATTTAGTTTGTATAATTCATGAAATGTATGAATGGAAATGAAGTGTATGTGTAAGTATGAGTACTTGTGTATGTATGTATGTATGGAAGTAAGTATGGACTTCTACTAACAAACCTAACTCCTAACATGAGTAATGAGTAAAATGGAATGAGTAGAAGCCCGATAAGTTTCGGCCACGCGTGAGGATAAGGAACCACAAGAGGTTGGAACCGAATCCTGGCTATGATCTTTTCCTTGGACCAATTCCCTTTGTATGGGTAGCATCCTGGATTAGTGGGTCTCCTAAAGCCCGGTGGTGGGAAAGTTATTCCTGCGCCCAGTAGGTCATGCCGACTTAACTGGAAGTAAGTATGTAAGAAGTATGTATTGTATTTGTATTGGTCTTGACTATTGTAAGTCATTGACCCGGAGTAAAAGTATGAACACCCGATTAACCCGGTGTGTAATAAGGCTAACAAGACCTTGTATGTATTGGAGAATTGTATCTCCGTGATGCGGTGAGTATGGTAAGTGTGAAAGAATGACTTGTATTGTATTCCTTGCATGTTTTGTATGTATGTATGCTTGGTAACATGAATGTATTGTAATGTATTGTATAAGCATGTATGTATGTATGATGAATAAACGAACCGCATGTCTCGACCAAATAGTTGGCGTACCCTCGCTAGTACGCGGGGTATGCGGTTATCATGCAGCGTAGCTGACCCCCTAGGGGGAATGTTTTTACTCCACAGGTACCCCGAGGCGTAAAGGTAGATAAGGGCAGCATGTGATTCTTTTGGAGTAGTTAGTAGAATTGGAATAGTGTACCGAGTTGTACACGGCTAGAGCCTTTTTGAGTAGCCGGTGTACCATGTGGTACACCCTTTTTGGACATTGAACTCTTAATTGGATAGTAAGAAGAGGTTGTATAACTCTTCATTTTTGGGAAGTAGTCATGGAATGTAAATTGACTAACTTGGATACTCGGTAATCATTTGTAAGTAAGTATTTGGCATTGTAAAGTATGTAGTACGTATTTGGTTTATTCTAATCGTCAGACCGATACAGTAAGTAGTAGTAGCCTTGTTGGCCTTGGATGGCTAACGGCGTTGTATCACCCGCCGGGAGTAAGTAAGTAAGCAAGTATTCCGCTGCGAGGAAGGTAAGTATGGGAACGATTAAAGGATTATGAAAGGATTAGCGGTTGGGGTGTTACAAAAAGTGGTATCAGAGCGAAGTCTCGCTCTGATGATTAGAAGTACTGAGTATAGTGATTACCGAGTTAGGATTTCAACCGTCGTAAGACGGATACTTAGAAATTTCACTAAGAATTACCGTTAGCAATAACGGATACCCTTGATGTCTGCAAAGACGATATCATTACTTGAATGAAGACCATGAGGTCATAGTGTCACAACACCTAATGTAATTCACACTTGTTCAGATGTCAGGACGAGGTCGAGGCCGACCTAGAGGGGAGACATCTGACAGACCGAGCGCGCAGACGATAGCTGAGATCGTCGCCGCCACGGTAGCGCAGATGCTACCGCAAGTAATCACGGCTGTACAGCAAACACAGCAGCAGCAGCAGCAGCACCCGACCCCTCATCCCCGAAAACGAACTGGGTAAAGCTGTCGCCGACCTTCGACCTGCTTGTTTTAGAGGCAGAGCGACCCCGCCAAGCTCGAGGCCTACCTCTCCGAGATGGAGACGCCTTCGAGACACTTGAGACTCCCGCTGAGTTCGAGTGAGGATAGCTGCGTACTACCAGAAAGACGCGGCTATGGACTGGTGGAAGCTCGTTAAGGCCGAGCACATAGCTGACCCTGCTTTCGGATGGAAGCATTTACCTCTCTCCTCCGATCTAAGTACTACCCGAGCACGTCAAGACCAGAAAAGGCTTGAGCTCGATGCACTAAAATGACCTAGAAGATGACGGTTGATGAGTATTACCGCACCTTCACCTCTCTTCTCCGACTTCTGCCCGACCTTGGGTATTACCGGCCAAGTCTTGGTCGACCGCTTCTACGGCGGACTGAGCCATCGACTCCGGTATGGCATGGGCTTCACTCGGTTTTACCTCCCTTCAGGTAAACAAGTTGAACCCTTAAAAAAGCCATGAGTAATGTGAATTAGTTTCCCCGTATGTAAATGTAACCTAATGCCTAAGTAATTCAGAGTGTTACCACGCTGCATCGAGTTGAATCACCTGCCAGCTGAGAGATGAGGAACAAGCGCTGAAGCGCAAGGTGAGCGCAAGGGTAACCCCTCCGAAACAAAACCATCCAAACCCTGGAAGAAAAGGAAGGGAAGCACCCCCACCAGCAGAAAATACATCCGAGACGGCTGCCCATGCTGAGAAGGGCAAGGCAGCTGAGCCATTACAGATTGCCTATACCGCACCAGTGCAGCGAAGCCACTGAGGTCTCAGCCCTACCGTGGGTAAGAAACCGAATTAGTACACTTGTGAATTGTAAGTATATAGAGTAAAGTAAGTATACCAAACCTTGCTAACTTGAAAGCTATAGGTTCTGGATTTTGGCCAAGGAAAGAACCAATCCGACGGCCGCAGTTACATCTGCCGTAACTGCAACAAGGATCATCCCGGCACAGATTGCCAAGGAAGGGAGATCCGCTGCTTCAATTGTCAGAAACCGGGCCACCGTGCCAATGCATGCCCGGAGAATTCTAAGCCCAAGGGCAACTACCAGGGCTACAAGCAGTGTGAGGGCAAGGAAGCTGCATCTGGTGATGCTCATGCCCAGCATACCTCACAGGGACAGGGATCCCGAGGCCCGCAGAAGGGCGCACCGCAGAGGCAGCCCGCCCTACACATCATTGACCGTGATGGGACCGGGACTAAGTCCGGCCCAGGTAACTACCGTAACCTTTAATCCTTGAAAAGCATGTCTAAAGTAGTGAATGTTGGGTAAAAACCTAACGGCAAGAATACCGGTCGATTATAGCAAGTTTTCCTAGAAGTGTCCCTCCAGGTTATCGAATCCAGGGGAGGCAGCGTTTTAGTTTAATTAATATTTAAGATCAAACAAAGTAAAATAACTCAAGTAACAGGGGGTTTTGTTTGTTGAATTACTAAATACTGAAACAAACTGTAAATAAGAACAAGGATAACAAATGCAAGAGTAACAGTGAGCAAAACAATGATGTTTTTGAATTAATGAGAAGGGAAAATTCCGGTTTACTATTCCTCCAATTTCTTCGGTTCCTTTTTCAGTGTGTTTACCAAATTTAGACTAAAATCCTAGAACATAAATATTTCACGTTCGGTCTCCCGCTCGGTGAATTCTAATTAACAACTAATAAATTCTAACTCTCGTTATAAATTTACTAATTGCTAACAGCCTTAAGAATAATCCAGTTTAATGATCAGTTAATATCCTAGAGGAATTACCGTCTCTAAATTAACCTGTTGTTCCTGTTGTCTGTTATCTACCGCAGTTCTCACTTGTAAGCAGATAAACCGATAAAATCAAGTAATTGGCCAAATCACAAGATTTATAAAGATAAATAAGGAACAACACTTTAATCTGATAAAATGGTAAATCACAAAGATAATGGAACCTCAGAATTTAGATTACATAGCAAACCGAAATTTATGGAAACTACTCAGCCATGGAAATGAAATTACTACAACAATATGTGAATAACATTAAAGAAGATAAAGAAGAAGAAACTCTGTTTTAAGGTTTGTTGATGGAGTCTCTGTGCACAAACAACAGTTTCCTCTACTCAATCTCCACTTGTTGAAGTTTCCAGCTGCTTGATGGAAAATGGTGATATGAATGATACGTGGAAATGGATGGTGAATGGAGTTGAGGTATTTTTGCTTTCTGCAGAATTGTGTGTGGTGTATGAAGAAAATGGTGATGGCTGGAACGTAAGAAAATGAGATGGAGATGGATGGAGGGTGTGAGATGCTTCTCTGCAGGATGTGTTTTAATGAGAAGGAGAGAGCTCTATTTATAGAGCCTCTATTGATACGTAACAGCAGTTTATGGTGGTGGAGATGAGGTTGGAATTAGTGAGTGGAATGGTGGATGGTGTTGCTGGTTTTAGGGAAATAATTGGGTTTAGTGGGATTAGAAGATGGAAAGTAGTAGCAGTGCATGAAGGTCTGGAAAGTGAGGACGATGGATGGGCGGCGGTTTTAGAAAATATTATCGTTTCTTCTTTTCGCGGCTACAGATCATCGCTCCCAGTAATATGGTCCGGGACTTGAGTTCTGTATGAAGTCCCGGACCATACCATTGAAACAGGTCGAAGGTTTGCGCTGATTTGTGGTCCGGGACTTAGGATTTGTATAAAGTCCCGGACCATGATGTTAAAACAGGTCGAGAGTCCTTTCCTCGTGTGGTCCGGGACTTAAGTTGTGTATAAAGTCCCGGACCATGTCTGTATTTAGGTCGAGATTTAATTTCTTGATTCCATTTAAGCTTGTTTGATTTGCCATGCATTCCATAAGTGATATGTGTGTTTCCTTTGAGATAAAAGCCTGAAAAAGCACACAAAAACCATAAAAGAAGATAATTGCAACAAAAACATAAAATTGCTCATAAGATAGGAATTTATCAGTCAATGGTAACAGATTAGGTATCGAAAGACCCTTTAGAAATAGATGAATTCCTGTCTTATCAACATCCCCACACTTAACCTTTGCTTGTCCTCAAGCAATTACTGCACGCAAAATGTACCAGATTTTCAAAAGCGGGGATTTATCAAGTCAGGAAAATGTTCAAGGAAATCTAATGCTGAAAGACGGTCAAAAGAAACAACGACTAGTACTGCAAGTTTTCTTAAACAGTGAAGCTAAGGTGTTTGTCAAATGCATGAGACTATCATCATAACTGTTTAATTCAAACTGTACTCAGGGCTTTACTTTCCTTTTGCTTTCCACAATTCATTGGACGACAAGGGGCAAGAAGTAATGTCATATTCCACATTACCTTTCATTGCCACATACTCATAATCAAGGAAGAATTTGCAATAACTGTTTAGCATGAAAGAGCTTTCCTTCCAATTTTTCTGAGTAGCATTATTCATTTCATCCCATCCCCTCAGACTTTTTCTCCCCATCCTTGTAGCGGTGTTGGGCCTTCTATCCCAGATCAGATGATCTTAGGTAGATGAGTGATGAGGCACTCCAAGGGCTTAATTACCGAATGGGAGAGGCCTGTTCCGGTTCAGAGTAGATTAGAGGAGTACCTTGCCTTTGTCCTTTCCTTCCTTTCATTCCAAAACTTTCCAAAAGCCCCAAGTTAGTTCAAACAAAATGGTCACAAATTGGTCTCACCTTTTATTGAAGGAAATAGATGCAGATTTTAACCAAAATTGACAATCCAAGCAGTCTAACCAAAGTTCTTATGACCGAAATTTCAGATTAAATCTCGAAAATGTTTGCTACTTGTATATTATTTCCTGACTGATGCATCTGACCACAGATGAAAACCAAGTATGTGGAATTAAAAATTTTTGTGGAGGGCCATCAAAGGTAAAGTGAAGGAAGAATAAGTACTGCCAGGAGCCACAGAAAACAATTAATTAGATGTGCAACCCCCTTACTACATCCCCACACTTTAGAGAATAGCAATGTCCTCATTGCTACTAGAATGTGAATATAGTGCAAGAGAGAAAATAGGACTCCCCTGAATAATTGGTGAAGATGATGTCCCCACACTCATGACAAGGAACGGGAGACTTAAGGAGGGTTGTGAAAATTTCGGCAGAGTCTCCTTTGTTTTCTTTTGATATCGCACACAAAAATATGGCAGTCCTGTGTGAATATAGCAGCAGCAGATAATATGTTGCAACAAAGTCAAGTAGCATAACAAGCAGTGGCAGTAGCAGGAGTGCTAAAATAACCATAACAATCCAACCAGAAAGGGAAAAGTACCAGCAAATCAATCCTAACAAGCTAAAAGTCATTAAAACAACACAAACGTCAAAGTCAGCTTAAAATCCAGAAGGGCATAAAAGAGAGATAAACCGATGGAGCAGGTGGCATAAACCAATCATAGACTACCGCCGGGGCATGCGCCAAGACTCTAACTGGGAGAAGCGCTCATCGTAAGTCTGGAAGCGGGCCTCCTGCTGAGCCTGGTACTCAGCAAACTGAGCAGCCTGCTGAGCCTGATACTCAGCAAACTGAGCAGCCTGTCGAGCCTCGTACTCAGTATGACGAGTCTCTAAAGCTGTGAGCCTCTCACCATATCCATCTAGACGACTCGTAAAGCCGTCAAAGTATGCTGTAGCGGTCCCCCTCCAATCTCTGAACTCGTGTAGCAACTGCTCATAACCCGGGGCCGGATCAGCAGGCATCGGGAAGTCCGGGATCTCACCACCAGCAGCATCAGCAGCCGCATCAGCAGCGCCTCAACCTCATCAACCTCAGCCTCAGCCTCATCAGCAACCTCAGCAACTCTGGGTGCGCGTGCAGCTCGTCGGCGCTTCACCCACTGGTCATCGATCTTCTCCCACTGATAGAATCTCATCATTGTCATATCGAGAGGGGACCGAGGATACTGCATTTCTTCGTCAGATACATCCACCATCTTGGCAGCCAGTAGTGAGGATATGAGGTGTGGAAATGGGAGAGAGGCGGAGTGATCTGTCTGAACCACCCGGACCATAGAAGTAAAGATGATGCGATGCATACCAGGAGGGACCCCTGCAGCGGCATAGGCGTCGTCCAAGATGTAACGCATAAGCCAGCAGTCATACTCATTCATATCGGCGCACTCCCGGGGGCGAACATTAGACATCAGTACCCCCAAAATCAAACGCTCTCGAGGGGTGGGTAGTTTATCCCCTGTGACAACTTGCTTGTCCCGGTTATTCCTACGCTGCCGATTTTGAACTTCGGGATCATGGACAATCAGGTTAATATAGTGCTCCTTAGCTTGTCGAGTCAATAATGGCATATTTGCCCTGTTCTCTGCAGTCGGCATCCGAACAGCTACGGGCAAGTTCATACAACGCCTAATGCTCATGGGGTCCACAGAAATATTTTTGCCTTTGACCACAGAATTAATCATATCCCCATTCTCACTCACCGTTGCATTAGCATAGAACAATTTTACCAGTCTCGGGTAGAATTTCCCTCCTCGAGTCAGCAGAGGTACCCATCTACGTGCATTAAACAGTGCTTCTAAATCAAATTCAGCAATTAAGGTTGGACACACTGACCGTTCAGGTAGAATTTTTCTTTCACGAGCATGGTACCAATTTCGAGCCGCTTCATTGATGAAGTCGGAATCAACGGTCTCCCGGACCCGGAGCGGAGCCGCATCTGGTGATGGTGGTGCAGCGGTGGATGAGGAGGCCCGGCGGTGGTGCGTCTAGCTCGTTTGGGTGCCATTGAATTCGGATTAGTGATTGGGGAAGGGTCTGTTTGGTGTGGAGATTGGACCGAGAGCAAGGTAGTGGAGGTGGGCGGTGATGTGTGGTGGTTGTCGACAGAGAGTGAGAGTGGCGGTTGGAACGGAGGAGTGGAGCTCGGTGGTGCGGTGGGCTTCTGTGGTGGAGGGTGGTGTGGGGCTGGAGTCGATGGAGGGAGGCGAGATGGGTGGTTGGTGGTGGTCGTCTGTGTCGACTCCGGTATTGGTGGTGACGTGGTGTTTGACGCAGGTGAGTGGTGGTGCGATGCGAGGTGGAACGGAGAGGAGAAGAAGGTGATGGTGTGGTGGAGATTTTTGGTGGTACTGGTGTGGAATGGATTTACGGCGCAGTCGAGAAGGGAGAGGGCGTTGGGCTTCTGTGGTGGAGGTTGGTGTGGTGCTGGTGTCGATGGAGGGGGCGAGATTGGTGGTGGCGAGATGGGTGGTGGCGTTGGGCTGGTGATTTCGACGGTGGGCGACAGAGAGGGCGAGACGAGAGTGAAAGAGAGAGAGTTAGGGATTTGAGTGAGGCTGAAGGTAGAAGGGAGGCGGGGGATTGAAGACGACCGTGTTTCAGGGTAATTTTTTTTTTCGTTAGCTGTGTTGGTCCGGGACCTAGGATATGCATGAGGTCCCGGACCGCTATGCTAAAATGGGTCGAGAATGCCTTTTGTTTTGGGTCCGGGACTTAAGATATGGATGAAGTCCCGGACCACCCCCTTAAATCTGTTCGAGAGTCGCCTTCCTTCCTGGTCCGGGACTTAGGTCCTGTAACATGTCCCGGACCACTCTGTTTATTTCAACCGAAGAAGTGCCTCAGTGTGCTCTGTTTCTCCTCCTTCATCCCTCCTACACTGTGACAACAAACAACTAAAGGAAAACAACTAACAAAGGGATTAGCATATGTAAAACATGAATTAAAATGAAAAATAAGAGGATAGAAGAAAAGAGATTGGGTTGCCTCCCAATGAGCTGCCCGTCTTTTCGGTCTTTGGCTAGACCTTGGTGCATCAATTTGAAGAATTAGGGTCCCGGAGCAAAAGTGTTGAATGAGCCATATCAACATTGCTCCCTTGGTATAATTTCAACTGTGATCCGTTAACTTTGAATGCTTCTCCTTTCTCGTTGACTAGACCAATGACTCCATAAGGGGAAACATCGGTAACTGTGAATGGACCGGACCAGCGAGATTTCAGTTTTCCCGGAAATAATTTCAGTCGTGAATTGAACATTAGCACTTGGTCACCAATTCGAAACTCTCGTTTCACAAGCAATTTATCATGCCATCTCTTAGTCCGTTCCTTGTAGATCTTGGCATTTTCATAGGCCTCTTCTCGGAATTCGTCTAGTTCACACAACTGTAGTTTCCTTTCCTCACCGGCCTTCTGCAGATCACAATTTAGAACTTTAAGTGCCCAAAATGATTTATGTTCCAGCTCTACCGGAAGATGACACGCCTTCCCAAAAACCAATTTGTAAGGAGACATTCCCAAGGGTGTCTTATAGGCTGTCCGATAAGCCCACAAGGCGTCATCTAATTTCATAGACCAATCTTTACGAGATGAACTAACAGATTTCTGTAGAATCCACTTAATTTCCCTGTTAGTTACCTCAGCTTGCCCATTGGTCTGTGGATGATAAGGTAGGACACCTTGTGTCTTACTCCATACTTTTGCAACAAGGCTTCAAACTGCTTGTTACAAAAGTGGGATCCTCCATCACTTATGATTGCTCGTGGTACACCAAACCTAGTGAAAATGTTTTTCTTCAAAAATTTCAGCACAACCTTTGCATCGTTAGTAGGTGCAGCCACTGCTTCAGCCCATTTAGTCACGTAATCGACAGCCACCAAAATATAGAGGTTGGAATGTGAAGAAGGAAATGGCCCCATGAAGTCAATCCCCCATAAATCAAATGGTTCCACCTCCAAGATGTAATTTAAGGGCATCTCAAGCTTTCGTGAAAGGTTACCTTGGCGCTGACAGCTATCACATGTGGATACAAATGCATGGCAGTCTTTATGTAGTGTTTTCCAAAAGAAACCTGCCTCCAATACCTTAGCTGCTGTCTTGGCGGGCCCGAAGTGTCCTCCTACTTCTCTTGCGTGACAGTGGATAAGGATGTCTCTTGTTTCAGCACCTGGAACACATCTGCGAATCATCCCGTCCGCGCAAACCTTGAAGAGAAAAGGATCGTCCCAAAGGTAATGCTTCACTGTGGAGAAGAACTTCTTCTTCTGCTGATATGACAATTCTGGAGGAATAATGCCCTTGGCTAGGTAGTTTGCAATATCGGCATACCAAGGGTCCGTGGGACAACTGATCGAGTAGACAAACTCATCAGGAAAATACTCGTTAATCGGTTTGCCATCATCTGGAATTTCCATACGGGATAAGTGATCTGCCACTCCATTCTGTGCTCCAGGTTTGTCCCTAATTTCAATGTCAAACTCCTGCAAAAGTAAAATCCATCTGATTAAACGAGGTTTAGCATCAACTTTTCCAAAGAGATACCTGAGAGCGGAATGGTCGGTGTGCACAATGACTTTGCTGCCAATAATGTATGGTCGAAACTTGTCGCATGCAAAGACAATTGCCAGCAGCTCCTTCTCCGTTGTTGTGTAGTTCTTTTGTGCCTCATTCATAGTCTTACTAGCATAGTAGACTATCCTCAATACCTTGTCATGCCTCTGCCCCAAAGCTGCTCCTAATGCGTAATCGCTGGCATCACACATTATCTCAAAAGGTAATGACCAATCAGGAGCAACAATAATAGGTGCAGAAACCAAATTAGCCTTGAGCAAATTAAAGGCATCTAAACACTCTTTTGTGAATTCAAATTTTGCATCTTTAATTAACAGATCACAAAGAGGCTTAGAGATCTTAGAGAAATCCTTAACAAAACGCCTATAAAAACCTGCATGACCGAGAAAACTTCGGACATCCTTTACCGATGACGGTGGTGGAAGTTGCTCTATGACCTCAATCTTTGATTTGTCTACTTCGATCCCTTTCTTAGAAATCTTATGTCCGAGCACGATGCCTTCCTGCACCATAAAGTGGCACTTCTCCCAATTGAGCACCAAGTTAGTCTCTTTGCACCTAGCTAAGATTAAATCCAAGTCTCTCAAGCATGAATCAAAAGTAGGTCCAAAGACAGAAAAATCATCCATAAAGATTTCGATGCATTTTTCAATAAAATCAGCAAAGATAGCAGTCATGCATCTTTGAAATGTAGCTGGTGCATTACACAAACCAAAGGGCATGCGTCGATAAGCATAAGTACCATATGGACATGTAAAAGTAGTTTTCTCTTGGTCTTCCTTAGCAATTGGAATTTGAAAGTAACCGGAGTAACCATCTAAGAAACAGTAATAGTCTTGTCCTGCAAGCCTTTCCAACATCTGATCAATGAAAGGAAGGGGGAAATGGTCTTTCCTAGTAGCGGCATTTAATTTCCTATAATCAATGCAAACTCTATGCCCGGTAATAGTACGCTGAGGAATTAATTCACCTTTATCATTAGGCACCACAGTTAAACCTCCTTTCTTAGGTACGACCTGTGTAGGGCTTACCCATTCGCTGTCAGAAATAGGGTAAATGATACCTGCATCCAAGAGCTTGATGACTTCCTTTTTAACCACCTCTTTCATGTGCGGGTTCAGTCTTCTTTGAGGTTGTCTTGCTGGTTTGTCATTCTCCTCAAGGTAAATGCGGTGAGTGCAGAATGTAGGGGCAATGCCTTTGATGTCAGCAATAGACCACCCTAATGCCTCTTTGTTCTTCTTCAGAACCTGCAACAAGGCTTCCTCCTGTACATTGGTTAAACTGTTAGAAATAATGACAGGCAAATCAGATGGAGGAACTAAGAAAGCATATTTAAGGTGACTAGGAAGAGGGTTAAGTTCAAGGGAAGGTGGTGAGTCCACGGAAGGAGCTAGTGTTTTTGGAACTCGGTCCAGCGGCTCCTCTTCGATTTTGTAGTTCTTCCTATATGGCCTACCAGCAGCAAGCTGAAATGCTGCAGCAGAGATTTCAGAATCATCATGAACTGTTTCTATGGATTCTACCAAGCATTTCTCCAATGCATCCAGCTCCGTGGGACTGTAAGAATAGTCCTGCATCAAGGTATCAATACAATCTAAGCTAAAACAAGCATGAACATCAGAAGGGTGGGTAGTAGCTTTGGTCATATCAAATACAAGCTGCTCATCATGCAACCGAAGTATAATCTTCCCTCCTTCAACATCAATGAGGGTTCTTGCTGTACGCATGAATGGTCGTCCTAAGATGAGCGGTACCACCTTGTCTTCCTCCATGTCTAATATAACAAAATCAGCAGGGAAAGCAAAAGTACCAACCGAAACAATTAAATCTCTTACCACCCCTTTAGGTAGGATGATTGACCTATCGGCTAATTGCAGAGTAATTCGGGTAGGTTCACATTCTCCTAGACCAAGCTTCAAATATATTGAATAGGGCATTAAGTTGATACTTGCACCTAAGTCACATAAACCCTTACCACAATTCACATTACCTATCGCGCAAGGTATGATCGGGGTACCTGGATCATCAAGCTTAGGTGGAAGCTTCTGTGAAAGGACGGCTGAAACGTTCTCGGTAAGCTGCACAGTATCTTTCTCCACTAAGGACCGTCTATTGGACAGGATGTCCTTCATGAACTTCGCATATATCGGCATCTGTTTTAATGCATCAGAAAAGGGAATGTTAATGGTTAGTTTCTTAAAGATACTTAAGAACTTACCAAACTGCTCATCCAGGTCTCTCTTTTTCAACCGGTTTGGAAAGGGCACTGATGCTAAATCAACTGTGCGGCGTGGAGGTGTGGAAGTCTTAGAAGTCTTACTAATAGCCACCTCATTTTCAACCGGTTCCTCCTGAGAGCTCTTCGGTGTGGTTTCTTCATCTTGCTTAACATTAGGGGGAGGAGTTTCTTTCAGGAATCACCGGCTCAAGCTGTGTACCACTTCTTAAGGTGATGGCCTTGGCGTGCTTCAGGTTCTGTTCTGGCTGACTGGGTAAAGAACCCAAAGGGCGCTGAGCTAACTGCTGTGATATCTGAGATATTTGAGTTTCGATGTTCCTGTTGAACGTTCTTTGATCATTGTTGAAGGTTCTGCTCCTGATTGAAAACTTCTAGCTCATTAAATTTCTTGGTGTTGACAGTGATGAAATCATTCATTCTGGCCAGAACTTCATCCATGCTAGAGGACGCACCAGCACCTGTATTCTGCACTTGCTGATTCTGCAGTGGCTGCTTCTGATAAGAGGAATTATACTGCTGCTGAGGTCTCTGATTGTAATTGCTGTTACCACCAGCTTGGTAACGATTCTGTTGCTGATATCCTTGATTGTTTTGGTTGTTGTAGAAGGTCCCTTGCCTGTTTCCCAGATAATTTACCTCTTCGTTTTGCTGAGAAGTACACTGGCACATGTTGGAGCTTCTACCACAATACTCACACTGTGGGAAGGAATCGGTCACAACAGCGGCGCTTGACTGAGGTTTCATCATAGCACACATCTTCTCAAACTGCTTTGACATTGCTTCCATCTTGGCAGCTAGAAAGGTATTTGAATCTACTTCATAGACTCCAGCGGTTTTCTTCGGTGCAGCTTCTCCTGTTCTCGCACCTCCCCACTGATTGGATGCATTGGCGATGGTATCCAATAGTTCCTTGATTCTAGCTATTGGTAGCTCCATGAGGCTTCCTCCTGCACAAGTGTCTACCAACAAACGACTTGAATGATCCAAATCTTTATAAAAGGACTGTAAAATTACCTCCTCTCCCAAGCCATGGTGTGGTACTCTGCGCACAATCCCTTTGAAACGCTCCCATGCCTCGGATAATGTCTCTCCTGTGAACTGCTTAAAGTTGGTAATCTCTCCTCTCATCATCAGCATCCGAGAAGGAGGGAAATATTTTGCCAAGAATGCATTTGCTAACTCCGTCCAGGTAGTAATACTGTTTGGTGTCAATGAGTTTAGCCATTCTGCAGCTCTGTCCCTCAGGGAGAATGGGAAGAGAGTCAATCTAGCAACCTCTTGTGAAGCTGATGTAGAACAAGCTCCTACCAACCTCAGGAAAGTGGTGAGATGGACATTGGGATCTTCAGTGATTGTTCCGCTGAATTGAGGTGCATTCATGACCATAGTAACATAGTGCGTTTTGAACTGCCACTGCACTCCTGCTGGTAACGCAGGAATTACTATTGGTGAGGTAAGCCCTTCAACGCTTGGGCGGGTGTAATCCCTCATGTGCCTCTCTGGATTCTCCATATTGGTTTCTGAGGGGTTGTTTAGAATTTCTTCTTCAACAATTCCTTCTGTTGGTGAATCTTTTAGGAACACCTCCTGCTCAATTGGAGGATCCAGCACTAACCTCTTCCGAATCCTTCTTGTTACTCTTTCTATCTCTTGTTCGATTTCGAATTCAGGGTCTCCTTCAGAACGAGTTTTGACCATAAACCAAGATCAGATAACTGATAGTAATGCAGTTTCAAAAAGAACAAAATAAAATGAAACAAACTAAAAGGAAAATAAATTTAAATAAGATCAAAAAAATAAAAATCAAACTAAGCAACCGTGCCTCCCCGGCAACGGCGCCATTAACTTGTTGGGTAAAAACCTAACGGCAAGAATACCGGTCGATTATAGCAAGTTTTCCTAGAAGTGTCCCTCCAGGTTATCGAATCCAGGGGAGGCAGCGTTTTAGTTTAATTAATATTTAAGATCAAACAAAGTAAAATAACTCAAGTAACAGGGGGTTTTGTTTGTTGAATTACTAAATACTGAAACAAACTGTAAATAAGAACAAGGATAACAAATGCAAGAGTAACAGTGAGCAAAACAATGATGTTTTTGAATTAATGAGAAGGGAAAATTCCGGTTTACTATTCCTCCAATTTCTTCGGTTCCTTTTTCAGTGTGTTTACCAAATTTAGACTAAAATCCTAGAACATAAATATTTCACGTTCGGTCTCCCGCTCGGTGAATTCTAATTAACAACTAATAAATTCTAACTCTCGTTATAAATTTACTAATTGCTAACAGCCTTAAGAATAATCCAGTTTAATGATCAGTAATATCCTAGAGGAATTACCGTCTCTAAATTAACCGGTGTTGTTCCTGTTGTCTGTTATCTACCGCAGTTCTCACTTGTAAGCAGATAAACCGATAAAATCAAGTAATTGGCCAAATCACAAGATTTATAAAGATAAATAAGGAAAAACACTTTAATCTGTTAAAATGGTAAATCACAAAGATAATGGAACCTCAGAATTTGGATTACATAGCAAACCGAAATTTATGGAAACTACTCAGCCATGGAAATGAATTACTACAACAATATGTGAATAACATTAAAGAAGATAAAGAAGAAGAAACTCTGTTTTAAGGTTAGTTGATGGAGTCTCTGTGCACAAACAACAGTTTCCTCTACTCAATCTTCACTTGTTGAAGTCCAGCTGCTTGATGGAAAATGGTGATATGAATGATACGTGGAAATGGATGGTGAATGGAGTTGAGGTATTTTTGCTCTCTGCAGAATTGTGTGTGGTGTATGATGAAAATGGTGATGGCTGGAACGTAAGAAAATGAGATGGAGATGGATGGAGAGTGGAGATGCTTCTCTGCAGAGATTGTGTGTTTGAATGAGAGGAGAGAGCTCTATTTATAGAGCCTCTGTATTGATACGTAACAAGCAGTTTATGGTGGTGGGAGATGAGGCTGGAATTAGTGAGTGGAATGGTGGGTGGTGTTGCTGGTTTTAGGGAAATAATTTGATTTAGTGGGATTGTGGATAATTGAAGCAGAGAGGAGACAAAATATCAGTGCGGAGGAATACTGGAAAGATGATTAGTGCATGGGCGGTGGTGTTAGTTTAAGAAAATCTCGTTCTTCTTTTCGCGGGCTACAGATCATCGCTTCCAGTCATATGGTCCGGGACTTAAGTCTTGTATCAAGTCCCGGACCATAGTGTCAAAACAGTCGAGACTTACAAATCTGTGTGGTCCGGGACTTAAGTTTGTACAAAGTCCCGGACCATACTTGAAATCCAGTCGAGAGTGAAGCCTCATTGTGGTCCGGGACTTAAGTTTTGTACAAAGTCCCGGACCATACTTGAAATCCAGTCGAGAGTGAAGCCTCATAGTGGTCCGGGACTTAAGTTATGCAACAAGTCCCGGACCATGTCTGTATTTAGGTCGAGATTTAGTTTCTTGATTCCATTTAAGCTTGTTTGATTTGCCATGCATTCCATAAGTGATATGAGTGTGTTTCCTTTGAGATAAAAAGCCTGAAAAAGCACACAAAAACCATAAAAGAAGATAATTGCAACAAAAACATAAAATTGCTCATAAGATAGGAATTTATCAGTCAATGGTAACAGATTAGGTATCGAAAGACCCTTAGAAATAGATAAATTCCTGTCTTATCAGTAAAACACAACCAACTTAGACTATAGGTCTTGATAACATACACTTTTGGAACTCAGGTCAAAATAATATTTATTACACACCACACACAGTCATAGCAATTTATAACAATCAAAAATATCTTTATACATACATGTGATCCCGCAGACCCGGTCGCGATGGACACCTTCCGTCCCCGTGCCTTTGGGAGATCAAAATAATCACTTAATTTGAAATTTTTCCTTGTGAGGTTAAGTAAGAGAACTTAATTATGTAAAGTATCTATCGACGTTTTATAAATACTAATTCAAAATCCTTTTGGAAACACATACCACTCCAAGTCCAACTTATGCTCTTTGCTTCTTTTCTTAGCGTGGTTATTTGTGACCACTTATAGGGAGCTTCAAGAATCATCCAACCCTGATGTGATCAGCATCAGTGTTGAACTATCCTTCCACCCCAATTTGTGTTCGGCTTCCCTTGATCTCATGCAAATCAAGTTCCACCTCCCACTTCATTTTCAAGCATCAAATAAATCACTCATTTCCAATTTCCTATCTTTTTAATTATTCTAATCATGATCATACATCTCCAAGGGATAGAACTTCGTCTATCAGTTATTTCCTTTCACTTTAATGTTGTTACCTAGGGAATCTTATTCTCACTAGGTTCTATGTCGGTTTCATACCCTTTCATGAATCACTATATAGTATAATATACACATATATTTTATCAAAATACCACACACAGTTTCACATTTATACACTGTCGGGGGGGTTTTTTTTTGTTCCCGGGAGTTTCTCTACTCCCCACACTTGTACTATCACACACAACTGTTAACAAATACACACACACTTATCACAATGGTATTCGCATCTTCCGTGCGCAATTACCACAATTAAACCATGAATGAATGCGTATGTTTACTTAACACACACACCAAACATCAAAACAAATTATTTGTGCTATGCACAACATAAGTCACGTACACTTGTACGGTAATACACATTAAGTGGTTTTGCGCTCTACCCCCCATAAAAGGGATTACGCCCACGTAATCAATCACTAAACCTTGGCTTAAAATGTTCTGCCGTCGTGAAGTGTTTTTTCCACGCGGTCTATTATACAATGCATTCGATTAGAGGATCTTAACCATATTGGCGGTTTAGTCCCTAAACCAAGAATTCTCATTGGAGTTTGCTTAAACTCTTAACTGGTTTCGGTTCTGGCCTGTGAGACCTCTAGGCTTAAATAATTAGCCGTTCATTCATGTTCCCTATGCACATTCAACATTTGAATTACTGGCTCACTAGTTTCTGCTGTGAAACTCTAATAACTGTAGGGCTCAGTTTGCCCCATTCGTTATTGTTACTGTATTGTTCACCTCCCATTTATCACCTTTATCTTGGTAATAATGGTTTCTCAACCGACGCGTGGTATCTCTTACCGTTAGCGAATTCGGTGAGTTATAAACTTTCTATCCACTTCCATAACAATTTACTGTGTATACAGCTATGTATTTCATAATGATTGACTTGTTCCCTTCCGACTTAGTGTCGGTGAGATTGAGATGCTACCTAATGTGTAGTGCTCTCTTGGTTATTTCCAACATTTGAGGTATATTCCATACCGATATTTGGTATTTAGTGCTGCTGCTGTAGTCACTTACTCTTAATCATGCCTCCACATTTGGTTTGTACGTGCATTCTTTCATTGGTGCGGCCTTGCATTTCCTATGCATCGGTCGTTATAACATTATTCCTTCACAATCAACATGTTTCCAATTCCTAGCTATCCCACTCGATCATTACTACGCAAGTGCAATACCAAAACACTCAGTCGTACAGAGGCAGAGGCGTAAACTCTTGACAGTAAATCTCTTATGCGATTCGCCATGAATTCACACTGTCCTTCACTGAGACTCTTATCTCGTAATACTTGCTACTGGCTTACTGCCTAGTTACTTGCTGTCACTTACCTTGCATCTCCCCTGAGTCTAACTCGTAACTGGTCTTACCTGCCATATTATTATTCAACAACACTTATACAACGGTCGCTTACTGCGCACCGTGCTTATTGTATAACACTAACTTACATGGTATTTACTGCCACATTAACTTCCACACATATACTTACATCATTCATATTATGGTTCATCATTCGTTTGGATGACTACTAAATGCTCCTTGAGCATTAATCATTCGAGTCACAACCCGGCGTTATTCAGCTCGGTGCTTCACTTTATACACACATGTTACTAAGCTAACTGCTCTCTTTCAATAACAATATCGTCCATCCTTAACATATTTCTTGGACTTGATTCACATAACTACCGCTCCTGCGGTCTCAATATATTGAGAGGTATCCCCACTCTTAATGCAGTGGTTCGTTTACCACTATATTCACTTATACAACACAAACTTTTGCAATCGCTCAAATTTACATATCACACCTTATCTGTGGCTTATAAGCCTCATTGCCTTGAGCTGCGCTCATTGTAGGCTATCCACATACATGTACTTCTCTGTACAGCATTACGTGGTTTGGATATTATATTGAGCTCCATGACAAGGTCGTTGCATTCCGTTTCCTTTCATGGGATGCCCCTTAGGTTTGTCAATCCGTCTCCTATCAACTTATGTCTAAACTGGGTGTTAGTTTCAACCCTAGTGTTTCTGTCATGTCATTTCGTACAATTATCATTGATGTGAACACCTTCAAGGATTGCTCCTGGGTGTTGCTAAGTTATGCCATTACATCTGGTTCACACTTATTGGTATATTCAGTTAGCCACGCCGTTTGCGTTCTCAACTGGCTTATTATCTTCTTCTGTGAAGATCAACATTTCCTGATAGTGTAGGTACTCATTCGGGGAGTTTCATCCCGTTCATTGCACACTAATGTGTCCACATTAGGCATCTGCTTGCCATGTACAGGCTGGGTCATTGTTCCAGCTATCATGTTTATCCCTGAGGATCCTTAAGACATATGCGATGTCTTTACGTTATGGTTAGCGCACTTCGCACCTCCTGACTCTTAAACATTTCCTTGAAAGGAATTCACTAATTCCTTAGTCTCGTTAACTTAACTGAGTTCCTTAACTTCAACCATTCATTGTAATCCTTAGCTCTTGTTTGACTTATACTGCTGACCATAGTACGGAGTCGACTACTTCCCGTGTTTTGGACTCTACTCGTATAATATGTGGGGTACCATGCTGATACATTGCTACTTACCCAACTAACCCATAAGTAGGTCTGTCAGGCCCACAAGCTCCTATCGGAGTGCGGTCGTCCCACATTTCAGTTGGTACACTCGTAGTGTCCGTCACACGCCTAGGTGAAGTATTCTGTTGTCGACTCCCTTATATTGTCCCGTGACAATATGCATTCCCTGCTTCCCGAACTTAATCAAGGGAAGGTTTATCGACTGTTGTATCTTTATCAACTGCCCTTGGTTTTACTGGTTTGGTTTAGAAGTAGGTTTGAAAGAAGTATTGGTTTGGAAGAAAATTCGGGGAAAAGGGTTGAAAGAAAAGAGTTAAAATAAATCTGAGTTTGAAAGAAAAAAAATTTCATGGTCTCACAACGCCTCTTGCCTTAACCAAGTCTAGCTTCTTGCTGACTGGTTTATTCCCACATACATTGGTTAGGCTGTTAAGCCCTTCCACGGTTATGATGATCTGAGTTAACTTCGTGGTACCTTACTAAGTACTTCGTATTTGTTAAACTTCCCGAACAGCCCTGTTATAGCAGCACTTGCTATAGCAAGTGCGCCATGCTAAGTGGCTATCGGTAAACACATACCGGTTGTGGTATTGTTTTTACCCGCACTGTCATCAGTGGCCTTGTTGGCTCTTACTTTAATCTTATAGCCTTGACATTAACCCTCTGGGCGACTTCTCATTGTCTTTCTCGACTGCTCGGCATGCATGTCAACCCAGGTGCCGGAAATTCTATTCTCTTATACACAAAATTCTTCATTCTTCGGTATTCATGCGGTTAACATTGTTCAGAGGGAAACCGTCTCCGGGATTCCCACTTTTCGGGATCTACGTATGACAGGTTCTCCGTACTCACAGAAGTACTTAATATCAGCCAGATCGGGTATTCCCGAGTATGAGAGGACTTTCATCTCTCTGGCGTTGTTTCCCAAGTTATAAAACAGGGATTGTGGAGGGTGGGATGTATATAGTAGGTTTCCAGTTTTTCACTGGTAGTTCCTAACTAGCGTATCCCTCACGCTATCACTCAACCTTAACCCAAGTACTAAAATCCTAACTCGATACTTCCTAAGCTCGGTAATTCAGTCATTAGAGCGATACTTCGCTGATACCACTTTTGTAACACCCCATCCAACAACAAACACATAACAACAATCTGCAGCGGAAAATATACTTCATCACATTACTCAACTCGTTGGTGTTACACGCCGTTAACCACCCACGTGGCTAACAAGGCTATTACATAAACATTGTACCGGTCTGATGGACTAGATTCCCGAGCGACTACACATTATTATCCATTTCCATTAACAACAAAACATACACATCCTTCCAACTGTACCGAGTATTACAAACTGATGCCGATAACAATTTCGGTCTTACTACACCTACTATATATACAATTTAAATGATTACCCATGTACAACGACTACCCCGTCCTACTCTCGAACGGCTTCCAGCTCCTTGTACCTGAAAATAGGAAAAGAAGAGAAAGGGTGGCCCCCAAGGGGCTCAGCACCTTGCTGGTATGGTAATCCCGCAACCCACATGCTACCGGGCTACACACAACTAATTGTCGTCTTAGCATGCGGTTGATTATATTTAAATCATGCATGCAACTATAAACACACAACCTTTCGCCTCAGTGGGCTCAACAAACAGATAACACATCCTTACTTGATAAGTCACTCATGGTATTCATTACCCCTAGGGTGTTCTCCTCTAATGGAGCTACTTCCTTAATAGACGACACTTACCCATTAATCGGGTTATCCTTAATGCCTCTTATTACAAACTGGGATTCATATCCATGATCCACATACTCCACATCTTACAACATATAACATACACTACATAACGACACCTTTCACGTTAAAACGTGCATATAATAACACCGCAATAGAAATTGCATTACAACAACAACAATAACATAACGGGAGCGGTTCTCTTAGGAATCGACCCAAACATTGTTAATTCACTGGTGAGCCTAGAGAATGGTGTCACCCTCATGAAAACTCGTTATACAACACTCATTACCGTCCTAATAGTCGGACGAGTAACTTAAGTTAAGATGGTTCGGGTTTAGTGACCCGGACACACACCACACAAACACATGTTTCCCCCTAAACCGATCATAAGTCAGAATAGCTAAGCTTTGGAATAAGCTAATGGGAGATCATACCCGTGGGGAAACAACCATAACAGAGAGAAGGGTAAGGCTAAGAAGGATACCCACTCCCAAACAACGCGCGACCGGCCAAACCAGATTCCTCACCACTGTTAGTACATACTTACTATTAGATATTAGTTAGAACCACACTATGGAGTCTATCACATCCACAAACGTACAGTATTACAACTGAGTAAAAATACAAGAGAGGTCCTTACATACACACACACAATATCACATAATTAACACACGCATAGCTGTGGTTAGAACGTCCATGGTTCGGGTCGTTTAATCCGAATACCGAACTCTCATGTGGTCCTAGACTCAGTTAACTAAGGTTAACACTTCCGAGGTTAAATGGTATCGGAGTTGAACACGCCACATATATGAATTACTGTAAACTCATTTCATGGTTTATCTTACAACGTGGCAAACATACAGAAAAACACATTGGCATATAAGCCGGTGTAATCCGGTAGGACACAGGTTGCAAGAAAAAATAACATGTCACCGGAGTCCACTTATCATGCCCACTTATGTTCCTCGAGCAAATTCTCGAACAACTGATAATATTGCATGTACTTTTATTAACATCGGGGGAACATGATGTTAAAGTCTAATGCTCATAACTTATCCCCGTTAACTTAGTTACATAACTTCACATTTTAACTGTTTTACTTTTACATTTTAATACAACTTCCCCCACTAAATTGTCATTATAACTCACTTAACATGTCCTTAGTAATCTATAACATCATTACTTAATAATCCCCATCATCTTATAACCTTAAACAATGTTTTTGGTCCGACCGACCTTACCGACCGACCTTACACAAGGTCGGTCCATTCCAGAACATATTACCGTCCAAATTCTACTCCGACCGACCTTGCAAGTTCGGTCCACAAGGTCGGTCCTCCCGAGAGTTTCTTCCCCTTGTAAACTCAGGCCCGACCGAACTTGGCAGGTCTGGTTCCAAGTTCGGTCGATTCCAGGGACTCAATCCGTACCCAAAATACAAGCCCGACCGACCTTGCAAGTCCAGTCCCCAAGGTCGGTCCATTCCAGAAACTCTTCCCGGTAGTGTAAACTGAGCTCGACCGACCTTACAGGTCCGGTCCCAAGGTCGGTCGGCTCCAGACCTTTGTTTCTACATTCCCATTTGACTCCAAACTTCACCTCATAGTGCCCTAGTATGTTCTAACCACATTTGGCACTTCAAACACATCTTTAGCCATGTACTAACTCCTAAATCACACACCACAACCATCTTACCATTTTCATACTTAAACAACATTTTTAGAGTGGTATTCACCTATAATGACCACTATACCAAGGTGTTTCCTCTACGCCTAACTTCATCTCTCAAACTTCTTTCTTACTAACTAAATCTCCTTTTCACATCTTACCTAAACATCATTTCCCTTGTATATCAACGTTCCTAAAACTTAAACAAACTTCTCCAAGACTTTAATACATCCACAAAAACACATATTGAATTCCTAGAACTTCCAAGATAATACCTAAACCCTTGTATCACTCTAAATCACCTTAGTACATGTTTTCTTCCCTAGTAAAACATTTGTTCACCTTTAACACTTCCTAGTTCACCAAAACTTATTTAAAACACTTGAACTTCTTACACATTTTCTAAATTTTGCCATAGCTTCTCTTGTATATTCTCACATCCAACACTTAGTTTTTACCTTATTCCATTCAAGAACACATAAAACCACCAAGAGTATTCTCACACACAACACTCACCAAATTTACACTACATCACAATATAGTGCATAAACTTAAATTGCTTGGCACTTAGGCCCTTAAATTTCATAAACCTTAAACACTGAATTTCCCACATATATATTGCCTTTGACCTGCAAATACACCCAAGAATACATATGCCCTTAATAAACTCCTTGAGAGCATTTTACTAGCTCATTTGCCATTGGCTCCTTAGGTGTTTTATTAAGCAAATCAAGCTCATTTTCCTAAGGCATTTAAACTACATTGAGATAGTTTGTTTACCTCTTTTCCTCTCAAACTTCTTTCTTGTTTCCTTGTACCGAAAATCAGCAAGGAGTTTGATCACTTGTCAACTTCTATTCAATATACATATAAGGGTAATGAGCTTAAGAATTCACACTTAAACTCATATACAAACCCTAGTTTAACATAAGTGTTTTAATACACTAAAATGATATTTACCTTTGGAATTTGAGAGGGAAACTTGAATAAGTAACAAGAGAGGACTCCTCCTTGTCCTTTGAAGTTTGAATTAAGCTAAGAAGAGAGCAAGACAAAACACCATTGTGAGGTGAATTTTCGGACATGTACTAAAATGAGAGGAACATGGTTTTCTTTGATTTTCCTTACCTTGAAGCATAAGAGAATGACAAGGCATGAAAATATGAGCTCAAGCTCCTTCAATGGTGAATCTCCATGGCACCAAAATTGAGTTCTTGAAGATTTGAAAAGAGGAAATGAAGAGCTTACTCTAACTAAGACAAAGGTAGT